>SJYA01001712.1:539881-553093 GCA_006410615.1 Neotragus moschatus | reverse complement strand
TGACTCAGTGGAAAAGAATGTGTGTACCAGTGCCGGAGACACAGAGATGTGCATTTGATCCCTCAGGCAGGAAGATCCCCTGAGATGTGTATAAGAGACAGCCATCTTCCCATCCATCCATCCATCTATCTACCCATCCATCCAGTGTTTTTGTGAAGAAATAGGAGAGGGAGTTTTTTGAGAGCTGGGTTAGAGGAGGATTGGGGGACGTCGAAAGCTTTGAAGCAGCCCCCATGGTGGAACCAAGAGAGCTGGTCACAAGCACTGCCGAGCTCCGTTCCCACGAACGTGGCCTTGGCAGAAAGAGCCAGGCTTCCGCAATGAAACACGTAATTATCGTGGATCCAGCCTGCCGAGTTGTTTGTATGTGGCCAGACGGTCCCCAATCCATCCATGAGTGCTTTTATCCACCTCCTTATCTCTGCTTCCCAAGCCCACAAAGGACGGGGCCTTGTCGCTGGGCCGGGAGGAGGCAGCCTCTTCCTGTTTACGGCTGCGGGGACCCCTTCTCCTCCCCCAGTACTTCTGATGAGACACCACAAGTCTCGGGAAAATACTAGGAAGCTGGGAGTTTACAAACAAGCAGGCTGGGTGACATGTGAGCTCTCTCAGTGATGGATCCTGAGAAAGGGAGAATGCTGAAGCGGATTCCAGAAAGGCACCTGGGAGCAGTCAGAGATTCATTGCCTTGGTCCAGCCAGTGTGCCCTATCTGGGACTTTACAGCCTCCGGCTGTCAACCATCTCCTTGCCTCAGGTTACGAGCCATCTGTTTTATTTTTTTTATGATGCTGATGATGGCAAATATGTGGGCAAATCATCTCCAACAAGCTTCCGAGCCCTCATTACTTTGTGACTGAGTCGATTACTGCCACTAAATATAAAATGCTTTGCCTGCACTCAGAAGGCGATTGGCTCGGGGCCCGAGTGGCCACAGGGCATTTGTGTATGCCACTTCCCCTGCTATCTTTTCTGCTAAGACCTTCGTGCTTACAAGTGTGAAGAGTGACAAGAGGGATCCTCCCTCCTCCTCCACAGTCCCTGTGAATTGGTGGCTTGGGTTCAGCTCTTGGTTGCTTTTCACAGCCCTTCTTATCCCTCCTTCCACCAAAGACGCCTTCTTTACGGTCGTGCTTGCTAAATCGCCTCATGCCCAGCTCTTTGAGACCCCATGGACTATAGCCCACCAGGCTCCTATGTCCATGGGACTGTCTGGGCAAGGACACTGGAGTGGGGCTGCCATGCCCTCCTCCAGGGGATCTTCCCGACCCAGGGATCGAACCCAGGTCTCTTACGCCTCGTGCCCCGGCAGGCAGATTCTCTACCACTAAGCCACATGGAAAGCCTATAATTTCTTCATGGGTCTCAAGCCATTCCTATAACAAGAACAATATATTCTTAAGTACCGCGTGCATCCCAGATTTGTCTCGATACGGTCCATTTGTTTCAATTTGGGTCTGTCAGGGGATAAAAAGAAGAGAAGTAATTAAACTTGTGACGAGCACGAAGAAACATCTTAAGTCCTCCTGCTGCAGCCTGGGGTTCGCTCCGTGTCTTCCACTTGTCACATCAAAGCCCTCCACTCCCCACACTCAGCCATGCTGTGATTAATTACTTTATCCAGTGAATTTGCAAATTATGGTTCTGTGTGATTTATGTCATTTTTAGCTTCGATCCAGTTATTTTGGGGGAAGGGAGGAATCACTGAATTCACTGAGCCAGTCAGCCTTCGCCTTGGAGAAAGCATGTTTTCAACACTGCTTTATGGTTGTTTAAAACACAGCATTTTCTGCTTACAAGGGATATATTAAGGCTTTTAATAATATGCTGCAGTGTAACTAAAATATAGAAGAAAGTTGTTATTCTATCTGGAGATCAGACTTGTGAAAGACAGAGTTCCTTTCTACTACCTGGGAGTTCTCAGAGCTTCAGCTCACCCTCTTTCTCTCGTATGTCTCAATTTCCCTCCCTGGCCTGAATAATTCATGTAAGAAATATAGGGCGTTGCTTTTAGGCTTTCCCTCAGCTCCTCCCCTCCAATTTCCTGTCGAGATGAACAAGGGTACATTTATTTAACATGGTTAAAAAATTTTTTTTCTCCAAAATTAAAATTGGTGATTAGGAGTGTGAGTTCATGATTTAAAGTCAGTTCAATTTTTGTTTTCTTCTATCTTCTTTCATCCTTTTATATTTCTTTTTCTTCTTTTTGGTGATGGTTGAATGGAGAGTCTTTCAGAAAAAGTCCACCACAATCTGTAGTACGTCTTTTTGAAAAAGAGACAAGGAAAGGCCCCTTCCAGTTTCCCCAGCCCAGATCTTTCACTGAAATTGGAAGAAACCTCTCCTGTCTGTCACCTGAATCTTTGCTCTTGAGAATGTGGTTTCAGATGGGGGCTGGCGGCCTCTTGACCCCTGTGGTCTGAAAATATTTACTTAGGAAGGACTGTGCCCTTGTCCCAAAGAGTCTGGGGTCTTGTGTTTTAGAGAGGTAGGCTTTTTCACGGGCTTCCCAGGTGACTCAGTGGAAAAGAATGTGTGTACCAGTGCCGGAGACACAGAGATGTGCATTTGATCCCTCAGGCAGGAAGATCCCCTGGAGACGGAAGGGGCACCCCACCCCAGTATTCTTGCTTGGGAAATCCCATGGACAGAGGAGCCTGGTGGGCTACAGTCCATGGGGCTGCAAAGAGTCAGACAGGACTGAGCGACTGAACAGGCGCACACGCAGGCCATTTCATGGAGTTGGTCGCTGCAGCGAAGACACATGACTAAACAAGGCAGAAACGGAAAAAACCCTGAAAGGGAAGCTCTTTCAGAGACTGTCAGCTACGAGCAAAGAGGATTTCATTCACAATTACAACCTGTCACAAAGTTGCATGTTCATAAATGGAGTAAACCAAGGAGCTTGGGTCTCAAAATAAATATATCTGCTGAAGTAGTCTTGCATTCATTTAAAAGAAATACCCACAATTGTGATATAAAGATTATAACTATTAATATTTTCCTTTGTTATTCAGAAATGAAATTCATGACACAGTTGTTGTCCATGAGGCCAAAAGAGTATGATATTACCAAAAATATTTAATAAAATAGTCTTTATTATGAAAGTGACACAGACCACATTATTGCTATATTACAGAAAATAGTAGGAATAATCATTTATAATTCTATCTCCCTTAGAAAACTACTCCTAGTTTTTTCCATGCCTTTTTTCCCTGGGTTCCTTTTAAGTGTAGATTAACTTTTATGCTGTAATCAGAGTTTAATATATTTTTTGTGCACTATTTACTTCCCATTAGAACACTTTTTATATTGATTCTAGTATATTAGTAATAATATCTCTTTAAGAGAAATACACCATAATTTACTTAACCATTTCACTATTGGGGGATATTTAATTTTTTCTCACATTTTTAGTATTATAAAGAATACTGGAATAAAGGGCCTGTGGCATGCAAGCATTTTAGGTTAATTTTCCAGCTAGATTCCCAGGAGTATAATTCCTGGACCAAAGTTCTCGACCTATCTACTGCCAGGTTATTTCCTTTAAAGGAAAAACATTCATAACTGCAAGAGCAACATATAAAATGCCAGTGTGACAATACTACACTTTGGCTGACAGTTTATTTTTTAACATTAAAATCCGGTTTGCTAACTGGTGAAAATGCTTTCCTTTTCTGTTGTTTTGTTGTTCAATGTAACTTTTAAAAATAAAAACATGATATTACAGTAAGGTTGGAATCCCTGTTATGATTTTTTTTAATCCCATTTTTAGTCCCATCACCTCTCTCTCTCGAGAAATGACACCACTGATGAATCTGGGCGTGTATCTTTCTAGTTCATCCTTTTGCTCATTGCGTGTGTATATGTGTGTGTGTGTTAGATGCTTGGTCGTGTTCAACTCTTTGAGACCCCATGGACTGCAGCCCACAAGGCTCCTCTGTCCTTGGAATTCTCCAGGCAAGAATACCAGAATGGGTTGTCGTTCCCTTCTCCAGGGGATCTTCCCAACCCAGGAGTCGAACCTGGGTTCCTGCATTGCCGGCAGATTCTTTACCATCTGAGCCACCAGCCCCTGCTGTTGTAGGAGCTGCTATCCTTAAATGCTTAACAAAATCTGAAACAGCCCTATCTTGAAAGCTTTCAATTCAGTCTGCTTTTTTGCGTCAGTCATTGTTCCACGTTTTTAGATCCACCTTAAAAAAATGCTTTTCTTTAACCTGGATGTCTCATTCTTCGTAAGGGTCTGTATGTTTCATACGTAACTGACTAGTTGTGGGTTTACCTTCCCGAATCATCTGTTCACAGGCTTCCCCTTTTAGCTGTACATTCCCAGATGTCTTTTGCACAACACCTCTCTTCCCATCTCAAGGGATTAATTCCCCACCCTGGTCTCACCGCCGTGTTGGACGACTCCTCTTTCCTGAAGCAGTCTCTTCCTCTGGCTGCTGGCACACCACCCTCCCGTTTCCTCCTCCATTGGCACCTCCTCCTCCGTCTTTCTTGGGCATCCTTTCCTCTCCTGCACGTTGGATGTTTGGGGTTTCTTTGTTCTGCACATTCTTCTCACTTGCCACCCTCTTGCTGGATGATTCCATCCATCCCCATGGCTATAAATACGATTCCTGTGTAGGTGACTTACATATCCAGCCAGATCTCTCCTCTGACTCATATTTTTAATTATCCACAGAGCCTCTCTGACTCCACATCTCCAGATTAACAGCCGAGGCTGAATTCCTAGTCTGCACCCCTCCCCCAGCCCAGTGTCTTGCTCCCCACCTTTCCCATCTCACTGATGACATGCCCACCCACCATTGATCCAGTGAGAGACACTGGCTTCCTCTCTTATCCCTTCCTCTCCCTCCCTCTTGTTCAGCAAGCCTCTGAATTTATGTCTTTCCTTCCACTTTAAAGGACATTGCTATAGTTCAGGCCGTTGTCATTTCCTTGGAAAATGATGGCAATTTTTAGCTAATTTCTGCTCTGTTCCACATTCCATGTGTCACTATGCAAGCAGAAGGCTGCTGGAAACAAAATTAGCTTTTGTGTCTCCCTGCTTTTTATCCTTACCTTTGAGCCCGTTGTTGTGTCCCGCTCTTTGTGACTTCACGGACGGCGGGCAGCACGCCGAGGTTCCCTGTCCCTCATCATCTCCCCGAGATGCACTGGCAGTGAAGTCTAGATTCCTTGATCTGGCCTCCGAGGCCAGGCGTGATTTGCCCCTGCCTCCTGCAGTCATTCCTGGTTGCCTTCTTTCCTCTTGTCCAGCCATTTCAGCCTTGCCCTTCCTCAGACCGGCCAAGCCCCCTCCCGAAGGAGGGACTTCCCTGCTCCTGAATNTTCCTTGATCTGGCCTCCGAGGCCAGGCGTGATTTGCCCCTGCCTCCTGCAGTCATTCCTGGTTGCCTTCTTTCCTCTTGTCCAGCCATTTCAGCCTTGCCCTTCCTCAGACCGGCCAAGCCCCCTCCCGAAGGAGGGACTTCCCTGCTCCTGAATGCTGGGTTCCCTGAGTCATCACCCGGATCTTAGTTCTCGCTTGAACATCACCTTCTCACCCTTTGAGTTTCTGTGAGAGCCCTCGTTTCCCTGGTAACCCTCATCACAGTGCGTACCCTTGATCCTTCTCCTTGCTCCTTGACTGTCTCCCCGCTCTGAACTGCAAGCTCCATGGGAGCAGGGACCAGGGCTGTTATCCCACAGTGCCCGTGTCTGGTACAGCCCAGCACTGGGCACCTGGCTGTTGAACGGATGGGCACCCACAGCCTTTGATGTTATCTTCTGGTGGTAACCCTGGAAGCGCTCAGTGGTTCGACTGGGGTGTGGGAAGGTCATCTAGTGGAAGCCTGAAGGATGGCTTATGATTTCAAAATTGGAAGCCAAGTGACCCAGTGAGGCAGTGATTTTCACCTTGAGGCTAGAGCTGATGAGTCTATAAAGTAAGGGGATCAGACGTTGAAGGTACTAAGTACCATGCTGTGTGCAGACTCTAAAGGGCCCACCCAGGTGACAACTGGCAACCTCTGCTTTGCAAAAGCATGTGTAGTGGGTTGGTGGAGGGCAGAAGACCCCTTGCTTCAGGTTGCAGACAAAGTGAGGGGCTGAGGCAAGCGGAGGCTGAGTGTTCTTTTGGAAAGGAGAGAAGAGGTGGGCAGAGGAGGGGAGGGGAGGACTGAGGAAATGCTTTTCACTTCGAAGGAAGCATCTTGGGCACCTGCTTTTATTCTCAGGGGCTGCGATGGATCCAAGAGGGGGAGGTTGGACCTAGAGGAAAGAGGCAGCCCAGGTGGGTGACGTGTGGAGTTGGGGTGGGGGTCAGACCGGAGGACAGGAGACAAGGAAACACTTCTTTGAGACTGAAGTCAATACGGTGATGCTTGGCACAGTTTGGTATTATTAGCATTATCCTTGTCCTTCTGGTTTTGATGGAAATTCCTTGAGGACAGGACGTGATTTTTACCTTTCATAGGCATCTTCCCAAGTGCTGGCCTCATTTCTGAGCACAGAAAAGTCCGTGCATCATAGATTACTATGCGATGTACGGGGTCTCATCCCGTCAGGCATATTCCTGCAGATTTGTTCCAACCCTAAAAAAGCATGTACCAGCCACGGGCATCAGTCTCTAACTGACGAGCCAGCCCCTGTCCAGATCGCAACTGCCAGGTTCCTCCTCCTCCCCTGTCCTTCAGTGTCCCACGGCAGGGGGTGCAGCCCTTCTGGATAGAAACATTCCTCCCACCCCGACCTTACTCCCCAGCAGACAAGGGCTTGCTCTCTTTTTTGCTCATTTATCAAAGCAGGAAGAGCAACAGCCTACTGTGGGGACCAGTGATTTGGGTTTTCCTACAGCGATGACCCGGTGAGTGGCTGTGCTCAGACACTGCTACCCATCGAGACATCGCTCCCTCATTTCGTTGGCCCTTTCAGTTCTGTGGGTACAGAATGAGGTGCAGGGGGGCGGGGAGAGGAGAGTGGAAGACCCTCAGGTCTCCTCAGAGCGCTGTTCAAAGGAGTCCGGTCCTGAAAGGTCGTCAGGACTGTTACTGTAAGTGGCTGTGGTCACCTGCCCGACTCCGGGTTCTTGACCCTGATGTGGCTGTTAGCTGCTTCTCACCAGGACACTCGTTAACGTGGAGAGACACCAATTGAGAGGCCCGCTCTTACCCTCGCGCTGTTCTTTAAGCTCACTTCCTGCAGACAGGAGGAGGGTTTGTTCCTGCACAGAGAGCCGTTTATCCACATCCTGTCTTCTGATGGGTTGTGGCCTCGAGTTAATCCCAGGGCTGATACCGTTACTGGCTGAAGGGACTCAGGCAGGAAACGGCAGCTTCAGAAAGATTCTTTAAATGATGAATTTCAGCAAAAAAAAAATTCGTATATTGTTAGATTTTCAATACCTTTTAAAATATTCTGCATTTTGTAGATACTATACATTCTTATGAGCTTCCCTGGTGGCTCAGACGGTAAAACGTCTGCCTGCAATGCGGGAAACCTGGGTTCGATTCCGGGTTCCTTTGATTCCGGGTTCGATACATTCTTATCATTTTTCTGTGATTCATTTGTCAGTATATGTGCGTGCGTGCGTGTGTGTGTGTGTGTGTACACTCTGTCCTGTCCAACTCTTTGTGACTTCATGGACTGCAGCCTGCCAGGCTCCTCTGTCTGTGGAAGTTTCCAGGCAAGAATACTGGAGTGGGTTGCCATTTCCTTCTCCAGGGGATCCTCCCAACCCAGGGATCGAACCCAGGTCTCTTGCGTCTCCTGCTTTGGCTGGTGGGTTCTTTACTAGCTGAGCCACCAGGGAAGCCCTTACATCCATCCTATTTCCTTACATCTCTTAAAGTGAGAGATGCTCTTTCTCTTCACTTGTGCACAGTGGTTTTTCTGGAAGACACAGACTTTATGGAGGTTGGAGTGGGGGGCTGGGGACAGTGAAAAACTTAACATGCGGGGGGCTGCAGGGGGTTGTTAGCGTCCACTGGAACTCAAACACAGGGGTCTTTAGGAGGATGCAAAGTTTTGAAGCTTCAGGAAATCTCAGAGTTTGTAAATATACATTTTCACAGACTAGTGAAAGGAAGTAAACAGTTTCAGAATGCAAGGCTCATTCAAAGCTCCAATCCTTCGGCCACCTGAGGCAAAGAGCCGACTCATTGGAAAAGCCCCTGATGCTGGGAAAGATTAAAGGCAGGAGGAGAAGGGGCCGACAGAGGATGAGATGGTTGGATGGACATGAGTTTGAGTAAGCTCCGGGAGCTGGTGATGGACAAGGAAGCCTGGTATGTTGGTGGTGGGGAGGGAGGCCTGGTGTGCTGCAGCCCACGGGGTCACAGAGTCCTACAAGATGGAGAGACTGAACAACAACAAATGGTTACTTTATAACTTGCATGAAGATGTTAAAAGTTGTTTGAAAATGTGATCCAGTCACATAGATACTGCTTCTGCTGCTAGGCGTCTGAAAATGGGTACGTTTGCTTATCTTTGGCCCTAACACGACACCAGTCAATGGGTAGGAACAGTGGAAAGTGGCCTGCGGGCCTGGCCGGCTGGCGTCACCAAGGCTCTCATGTCACAAGTTTCATCTGATCAGTGGCTAAATTTCCTTGCCTGGCTAGGCCAGTGGTCACCCAGTCTGCTGGAACGCTCTCTTTAGTCCATTGCCATTTCAGGGATGATAGAGAAGGCAATGGCACCCCACTCCAGTACTGTTGCTTGGAAAATCCCATGAACGGAGGAGGCTGGTGGGCTGCGGTCCATGGGGTCGCTGAGGGTCGGACACGACTGAGCGACTTCACTTTCCCTTTTCATTTTCATGCACTGGAGAAGGAAGTGGCAACCCACGCCAGTGTTCTTGCCTGGAGAATCCCCGGGACGGGGGAGCCTGGTGGGCTGCCGTCTGTGGGGTCGCGCAGAGTCGGACACGACTGAAGCGACTCAGCAGCAGCAGCAGCAGTACTAGATATCGCTATGTTTTGTTTATTTCTTAGCAGTATTCTTATTACATAAGTACCACATGGGGAATACACACTGGATAGTTCCATTATCTGTTTTTCCCCCAGGTAATTTTGCATCATGTATAAGTCCCTTCTGCAAAAAGAGGGCTTTGGGATGCTTCACATTGGTCCAGTGTGTGAATATACCAATAATGTGTTTATATACCCTCCTCAGATTTGCCATGAACAATGTTGCCAGTTTTGCTACTATAAATAATATTGTTATCATAACCAAGTGCACTGAAGATAGATTCTGAAAATTTGAATCAGTTTTAGTGTTTTAAAGCATATTCATTAAATACCTCGAATATAGACTCAATATTCTACTTTTGCTAAAAAAAAAAAGGGTACCATCATCATCATTACTATCAATTTTACAAAAACCTCTCTTAATTTCATAGGCCCTGAATGATGCCCCACTGTTTGAAGCCATGAGTCTCTGCTTACAAATGAGAGTAATAATTTTCCATCATCCATTTGAAACTTTTCTGTGATTCATTTGTTGGTGCTCACTGTCCTTTTTTTAAAAGTTAAAATAATGATGTATATTTTCCTTGATCTTTCTCAATTGTTTTTAACCCTGGCTGCACATTGGAGTCATCTGTGTGTTTTTAATAAATATGCTAACACCAGACTCCTCCCCAGGATTATCGATTTGACTAGTCGGGGGCGGGGAGGGTCAGCGTCTAACACGGGCATTTTTAGCTGGTTTTGTTGCTGTAGTTGAAGACTTCTGACCTAGAATCTTCATGTATTAACCTGTCCCCTTAGTATATTTTTCTGTTTAACTAAAATAAAAATATTTTACAGATGTTTGCATTTTCAAAAAATGAAGTCCAAGCTTGGGTTTCATAGAGCTCAAGGCCTATATACTCAGAGGAAAAGATTGATGCTGGGAGGGATTGTGGGCAGGAGGAGAAGGGGACGACAGAGGATGAGATGGCTGGATGGCATCACCGACTCCATGGACAAGAGTTTGGGTGAACTCCGGGAGTTGGTTGATGGACGGGGAGGCCTGGCGTGCTGCAATTCATGGGGTAGCAAAGAGTTGGACAGGACTGAGCGACTGAACTGAACTGAAGACAAGCTGGACTTAAATCTTGTCTTCGTCCTTCGTAAACTATGTCACCTTGAACAAATCTGTTATTTCTCATAACCCCAATTTTCTCTGCTGTAAAGTGGGATTAATTTATAGTATTCCTCATACTTTTACTAGAAAGACTGAATCGGTTCGTGTTTGAAAGGCACAAACAGCAGTGTCTAGTACATTTTTTCTTTTATCATTCCTTTCCTTGGCGCTACTCTAACAAAGGCTTCTTCGACCCCGAGATCAGGTAGATACAGATGTATATTGTGTCCGAATTTTTGTTTGTTTTACTTTTCTGTTTCTTATTGCCTCTTGAATCTACATTTCTCTGAGTCCAGAGATGAAGCTATTGTGCAGGGAAGAAATAAACCCGTTAGGGTGTGAGGGGTTGATGTACACTTCCCCCAAATCGGCCTTTCATCTGAACCACTTCCTTCTGATTTTAGGGTACCAGTAGAGTTTGTCTTCTGAGATTGTCTCACCTCACAACCCCCGTGGAAAGCAGCCTTAATGTGGACTCTCCTAGGCATGAGTCCCTTTGACCTGTGCTTGTTCGCACATCTCTCTAGTTCTCAGGCAGACCAGCTGTCAAGAGGTTGCACACAGCTTTCCAAATACCTAATAATGACGAGATTCCACATACTTCTGTCAAAATAAAAAAGAATCATAACATCACAGGCACACGAGTGGATGCAAAATAACCCAGGGCCGTTACTGAAGAGAATTTTACGTCTGTGATATCCAGAGAAAGTGATTCATGGTACAGAGATTCAAAATTTGTTTATAAGGGTTCTGAAATGAGCCACAACCACACATGAAGGCGTATATCTTGGTGGCTTTTGTCCTCTCTTATCCCCACCTCCTGCACAGGCATTCCTTCAGTTCTCCCGTGCCCTGGATGTCAGCCTCATTGTTCGAGGTCATAAATGACATCGCACAATCACTTAAACAGGAGGAGCTGAATAGCCGCAGAAACAGCAGAGACTTTTTGTTTTACACGTTTCACTTTGGGGGAAAGTATAAACATCTTCTTTGTCTTTGATCAATTTCCCATCAGTTCTCCTGCGAGCCTACTTTCAGGAGAGAGGGCATCAGCAAACACGGGAGGAGAGGGCAGGGCCATGCTCCGCTGCAAGGATGCCAGGATACTGGGAGTTGATCCTGGAGAGTCTGAGTCAACCTCCATTCCATGGTCCCTGTGAGTCAACCTCCATTCCAGGGTCCCTGTTTTTATTTCTCAAGACACTGCCCTCGCGATAGAGGCCATTGAATGCACGACTCTCTTAGAAGTACCAAGAGACTTGACCCAGTTTACCAGGTCTGTGTATATTTTCACTCTATCTTGTATCATATCGCCACCAAAAGCTTCTACAGTGGGGAAACATATTCTTCTATGAACATATATATATTCATAGATGTGTAGTATTCAAAGTTCCAGTACTTGGGCCACCTGATGCAAAGAGCTAACTCATTGGAAAAGCCCCTGATGCTAAGAAAGAGAAGGCAGGAGGAGAAGGGGATAACAGAGAAAGAGATGGTTGGATGGCATCACTGACTCAATGGATATGAGTTTGAGCAAGCTCCGGGAGATGAAGGACAGGGGAGACTGGCGTGCTGTAGTCCGTGGGGTTGCAAAGAGTCAGACACGACTGAGTGATTGAACAACATGAATATGTATGCGTGTGTATGTGTGTGTGTATTGGACTTCCCAAGTGACACCGGTGGTAAAAAAAACCTTGCTGCCAATGCAGGAGATATAGGACACTCAGATTTGATCCCTGGATAGGGAAGATCCCCTGGAGGAAGGCATGGCAACCCACTCCAGTGTTCTTGCCTGGAGAATCCCATGGACAGAGGAGCCTGGCAGGCCACAGTCCATGGGGCTACAAAGAGCTGGACACGACTGAAGCAACTTAGCACACAAACACACACATATATATTGCTAAGAATCTTTTTTAAAAAATCTTATCTATTTACTTATTTTTTTCCTCAAACCCTTTTCCCATTGAGGTTGTTGCCTAGTACTGAGCAGTTTCTTGTGCTATACAGTAGGTCCTTCTTGGTTACATGTGTGTCTGCTAAATCACTTCAGTTACTATCCGTTTGAAATATAGCAGCGTGTACATATCCATCCCCAAATAAAGAAAATAGTGCACACTACTTAAGTTTTATGAGCATCATGCTCTTAGAGATGGAATCTTCAAAATCACGTGTTCATCTTTGCAAGGGTGCAGAGAGATCAAGCCTTAGACTTAAGGCCACTTCTGAGTTAAAAGGCTGGCATAGAGAAATGTTTGTTGATGAAGGAAAGGTCATTTGCTGTGCTGAACCACAAACAAGGTGTCATGTGGATCACTGACCTCCACACCGTCAATTAGTAAGCCTAATATTCCGTATAAATGAAAAATATTGGACTATATGCACTTTCCTCTATTATACGTTGAGTCAGATTTCTCCCAGTCATAACAGAATAGAATAGGGTTTGATCCCTGGCTTGGGAAGATCCTCTGGAGAAGGGAATGGCAACCCACCCCAGGATTCTTGCCTGGAGAATCCCATGCACGGTGGAGCCTGGAGGGCTACAGTCCGTGCGAGAGCAGACTCGCCCACCACTAAGCGCCTAACGCTACACTACGCTACCTGTGATGTGTTGAGTCAGATTTCTCCCAGTCATAATAGAGCTACTGGAAGCTGCATTCGTACTTGGAGGCCCCCAGGGTGCCACTTAGGGCGAGGAGACTGTGTTGATTCAGTTTCCGCTCATGCAGATTCTGAGTCTTGAACCCATTCCCGGGGAGGGGGCTGAGCCATAGGAAAGCCTGATTGTCTGGATCACCTTGCTCCTGGTCCACAAGCTGGTGACGGGGGAGGGGTGGGAGAGGAGCAGTTATTTTTCCCCAGAGTCCTGCCGCTGCAGGAAGACGCCTGCTCCAGAGGGTCACGTTCCTCTTGCTTCCTGGCCGTGGCGGGTGCTGTTGCGTACATCTTTTGTTTTCTCCGGGCATAATCTCTGTGACACATGGCGTTGGGACAATGCAGACGACCCTGTCTTCGATGCGCAGAGTTCTCTGTCAAGATATTGTTGTCCCTCCCTGGGCCCAAGTCCCAGTTTAGTAGGAGAGAGGAAAAAAAAAAA
>SJYA01001712.1:514174-532565 GCA_006410615.1 Neotragus moschatus | reverse complement strand
TTGTATATAATATTTTACATTATTCATTCTTCACTAAATGTTCTTCTAGGAGTGTTTTTCTAGGATATTATTAGTTTTTTGAGAATGTTTTTTCATTAAAGTTGCAGATAATTATCAATCATGGCTGTATTTCAATTTGCATAAATCTGAACCTATTTTGTAATTTATCTTGTTCCCATTCTTAGTTATTATAAATAGTGCTGGGGGAAGGATTTTTGTGTATAAATTTTGCCCCCAGTTTGAACTGTTTCTTTAAAATGAAGTTCTAGAAGGAGAGGTACTTTGTTAAAATGAATAATTCCTTTACAGAACTTAACCAATATCTCCCACATTACTTTTCGGAATTACTGTACAGCTTAACACATCCATCTCCAGTATATGAGAACTGACCTCACCTTACCCCGTACCTTTACAAAAGTAAATATTGGCTTATTTAAGGGCTTCCCAGGTGGCTCAGTGGTAAAAAATCCACCTGCCAATGCAGGAGACTCAGGCTTGACAGTCAGAAGGATCTCTTGGAGGAGGGCATGGCAACCCACTCCAGTATTATTGCCTGGAGAATCCCGTGGACAGTGGAGCCTGGTGGGCTGCAGTCTGTGGGGTCGCAAAGAATCAGACATGACTTAGGGACTGAGCAAAGCAGGAGTATAACTGGCTTATCTTACAACTAAAATAGTACTAGGAATAGGGGGTTAACCGACAGACATGACTATATATCGTGAAACAGACAGCAAGGATTTTTGTACAGCACATTCAGTATTTTGTAATAACCTATAATGGAAAAGAATCTGAAAAAAATATATAGCATATATATATGTATATATACACACATATACACCACTCACTTTGCTGTACATATGAAACTAACACAATATTGTAAATCAAGTATACTTCAATTTTAAAAGTGTGTCTTTTTTTAAAATCTGTAGTTCTTTGATTACTACTGCAATTGATTTTTTCCTTGGTATTTCTTAGCAGCTTGTTTTTCTTATTGCATGACTTGTCTATAGTTGTTCCTTCTTATCTTTTTAATTTATCTATAGTAGCTTTTAAAATTGTGATCATAGTTTCTTTAAATATTATAAGGGATTCTTTTAGGATGGAGTGAATGAGTTTAAGGTCCCTGACTTTATGACAGCACTTGTGGGTGTTTGGAAGCATTCTGATTTATTTCTGGGCTCTTGGCTCTCTTAGAAGCAATTGGTGCTAATATGTTAGTAAGAAAGCAGCTTACACAAATGCATGGTATATTTTGTTCTCTATAATAATCAAAGGTCAGATTTATGCTTTTGTAAAATCATTGATTTTTTTTCAGAAACTTTTGCAGGGATATAAGATAAATCAAGTTTTTAACTTTCTCTTTTGTTTCAGCTGCATATTTTCAGCTTCTATTTATTATGTGCCAAAAACAAGACGTCTATTTATGATGTAGAATATTAAGCTCAGAGAGGATAATTGACTTGGTGAGGGTATGGTTAAGAATCTGTCTTCAAAATTTTTACATTTTCTATTGCGTTAATTTCCTATTCTAACAAATAATAATGCATATTCTATGCTTGGGCATTTTTTGACAATTTAAATATGTTTCTATCGTATGACTCAACCTTTTATAGGAACATTTTACAGAATTATTTTTAAATAACTGCAGAGGAAGTAAATATTCCTAGACTTCAAGCTGCAGTCAGTAAGAACAGTGGTTGGTTCAAATTGATTTTCAGAGAATTAAAATTATACATCACGAAACTCCACACTTAGCTCTGCAATTAAAAATGCATTTCTTTACTCAGGAAATGATTATTTCATTTCAAAAGGAAAAGAAGAAGCAGCAGCTAACTAAATCCCAAAGAATCTAGCAAAACTCTCACTGATTGCAGTGTTACAAATCTATCTCAAAATTTTATATGATTACCTCTTCTACTTAAAAAAAAAGAAAGAAAGCACAAATTAAAGGAAACAGTGTAAGAAAAAAAGTGGCAGTGTGACACCCAGGTCTTAATAATGAACTTAGTAGCTTTAAAAATACTCACATTGAGACAATAAAAAATAGGAAAACAAGACAGCTATTTTCGAAGAGAATAAATTATCGATTTAAAAATCCGCATGCAACGGCGTGCGTTGTATGCAGAGATTTTAATAAATCTAATTCTGACAAATCTGTCCAATGCTAATAAACCTAGAGGCCAAAGTAAGTACCAATGACTGCTGATGCCTAGTTCTCTGATGCCCAAGGGACCTCGACTTTCTTTAAGATGACACGCGACTGTCCGTCTTCTGGAGTCGTACCACCACTAGAGTCCTTTGTACAAGCCTCTCCTGGAAGCTCTCC
The DNA here is from genome assembly GCA_006410615.1 of Neotragus moschatus. Classification (NCBI taxonomy): domain Eukaryota; kingdom Metazoa; phylum Chordata; class Mammalia; order Artiodactyla; family Bovidae; genus Neotragus; species Neotragus moschatus. Next base: position 530,239 of record SJYA01001712.1, on the reverse strand, counting down.
CCAGTTCGTTTGCAGACCTTTGCCTTCCCTCCCAAATTCATGAGCTGTGATAGGGCTTCACGGGCAGCTAGGAGCATCTGGGCCACCAGCCTTGCTTCTCCCAAACGCTGGAGCCCAGACAGAGGACGGCATCCCTGTGTCCAGACGCACATCCTGCCTGCACTGTGGGGCTGCTCCACACCTAGATTCACTGAGTGAGTGAAGGTCTCTCAGTCGTGCCTGACTCTTTGCGACCCCATGGATGGCAGCCCTCCAGGCCCCTCTGTCCATGGGATCCCCCAGGCAAGAAGACTGGAGTGGGTTGCCTTTCCTTCTCCAGGGGATCTTCCCCACCCAGAGATCAAACCCACCTCTCCTGGGTCTCCTGCATTAAAGGTGGATTCTTTACGGCTGAGCCACCAACGAGGCCCCCTGGAAAAACATGGACACTTTTTCAAATGCCCCTGCTTCTTCCTGACTCTGCCCATCGCTTGTCTTCCTGTTTGCTGCCAACTGGCCCCCACTTTTTTAGGGGGCTTACCTGTTGACTGTTCTATATTTGAAAAAGTAAGCTAATTAAGCAGTCATCAGTTCATTACGGCTTGCTCTCTGTCTGTCTACTGTCCTGTAGCTCATGGGCTGATCCTCTCTTTGCAGAGAAGAGGTGACTCCCCCACCCCCCCAAGCCCTCCACCTTCTGGGAAGGAATGCCTGGAGGGGGCCCCAGGGATGGAGGGTGGTGTCTGAAGTCAGGGGTGTAGACTGGTATCTACACAATGTTTAGCTCCATGACGTTCATTGCTTTTTAACCATGGCATCTGATTTATTTTGATACATTAAGGAGTATTTTTTTTTTAATGCATGAGGTTTCCACATTCATAAAAAGGGGGGCAGGAGTTTAAAGTACATTAATAACACTGGAGTTAGGAATCTGAGCAAGCTGCTCCACTAGTCTAGGGAAGGAAAACTTGGAGCAATTCTGAGGGAAACAGACCCTTTAACCACCTCGTAATGGAGAAAACTGTATAGTCTACACGGCCTTCTGTGCAGCTGTGATTAGGAATCAAGGTGCAGCATTAAACTTCATGTAAATAACATTCCATTAGCTAGTATTTATAACGTTCTGAACAATGCTAAAGATGGAAAAGCTCTGGGCATAATTGCACTTTTCTATGAAAGGGCTTTAGGTAGACTTTTGCAGACTCTCCTTAATGTAGTCAACCTTTAAAGGATTTTTAAATCATGTGAGATGGTCTTATGCTGAAATCAAAGCGTTGACTATTGAGGAAAAAGACATCACAAAGTACATTTAGGAGTCAAAATCTGGGAATATTTTTAAGAACCCTCTCGATTGCTTAATGGGTTTTGGAAAGCAGAGTTAACTGTGCCGGGTTTTTAGGTTTTTCAAGGTGAGGATGAGATTTGTTCATACTGGTGGCTCAGATGGTAAAGGATCTGCCTCCCAGTGCAGGAGACACAGGTTTGGTCCCTGGGTCAGAAAGATCCGCTGGAGAAGGACATGGCAACCCACTCCAGTATTCTTGCCCTGGAGAATTCCATGGACAGAGGAGCCTGATGGGCTACCGTCCATGGTCGCACAGAGTTTGGCACAGTTAAAGCAACTTAGCACTCACACACACCCATGGGAATGGGAATGCACACCATCAGGTCTAATCTGCTTGACCAGAGGGAAGAATGTGAAGCAAACTGGGCAGTCAGAAGGCAGGATGGAGAATCCCTCACCTCGGACACCTTTAGTCCACCCGCCCCTGCCCATGTCCCTCTCCAGGAGCAGCTACGGGCCAGCGTGATGAAGGCCAGGTGAGTGGCACTGAAATAAACAAAGTAGACCACTGGAGGAGCCAGATGTAACAGCCTTGTGTGGGAAACACACACACGCACAGGAATCAGGACCCACCTTTCCACATCCTGGGCAGGTGACCAGGCCGTGGGTGATCCTGGGGGTGGACGGACCCAGGAGGAGGCACCCACCAGACTCCGATGCTGCAGATGTCTTTGTCCCACAAACACAGCTTGTTTGTTTTATTTGTACAGAAAGAAGTGCAAAGGGCAATGGAGCTCTTTACTGTACAGACTTCTGTTATTCAGTGATTTGTAAAATGTCATAGGTAAGATCACCTTTTTCCTAAAGACAATGAGATTCAAATGCGAATCAAATCAGCCCAGACTGATGCAGGTTCATGGTGTCCTGGCTTCCTGTGAGTGATGCAGAGATACCCAGACAGAGCATCTATCTGCAAGGGGCTTTCAGTCTAGGGGCAGAGGTAAGATCTGCAAACATGAAAGATCATAGTTAAAATAACACTTAATAGTGGGTAGGGGGGAATAAACAAAACGCACAGGATTTAGAAGGCAGATCATGAGCAAGCCAGGGCTGGTTATGAAAGAGCAGCCACCCCGTCTTCGATCAATGGCCAAATTAATTGGTGTTCAGTTGCTAAGTCATGTCTGACTCCTTGAGACCCCATGGACTGCAGCACGCCAGGCTCCCCTGTCCTGGAGTTTGCTCAGATTCGCATCTATTGAGTTGGTGATGCCATCTAACCATCTCATCCTCTGTTGTTCCCTTCTCCTTTCGCCTTCAATCTTTTCCAGCATCAGGTTCTTTTCCAATGAGTCAGCTCTTTGCATCAGGTGGCCAAAGTATTGGAGTTTCAGCTTCAGCATCAGTCCATCCAATGAATATTCAGGGTTGATTTCCTTCAGGATGGAATGGTTGGATCTCCTTGCAGTTGAAGGGACTCTCAAGAGTCTTCTCCAACACTAAAATTCAAAAGCATCAATTTTTTGATGCTCAGGGTTATTTATGGTCCAACTCTCACATCCATCCATGAGTATTGGAAAAACTTTGACTATATGGGCCTTTATAGGCAAAGTGATATCTCTACTTTTTAATATACTGTCTAGGTTTGTCATAACTTTCCTTCCAAGGAGCAATTGTCTTTTAATTTTAGGGCTGCAGTCACTGTCCATGGTGATTTTAGAGCCCAAGAAAATAAAGTCTGTCACTGCTTCCACTTCCACTTAACTTGGTATGAAAAGGCCAAATTAGTAGCTCTGGCAAAAATTGTTATTACCACTGAGAGGCAGAAATATCTCACTTAAACCTACGATGCTCAGGAAGACCAGGACTCAGAGATTTGGGAGCTCAAAATACCTCAAGATACCAGACCTTCCAGCAGTTTATGGGTGAAAACATATGACGTGTTCATAGCAATCCAGACCCAAAGGGAAAGGATTTGCAAAAGTCAATAACCAGGGAGGGGAGAGAGGCTCCTCCTTTCCAGGCCAGGGTCCTTCTCATTCTAGGTTTCCCTTTAAAAGTACATGAAGTTCTCTCCCTTTTTTCTTGATGAGTTTGCCTAAAAGCTTATCAATCTTGTTTATATTTCCAAGGAGAAGGGCCTTATCAAATCAAGGAAGGGTGAAACTGTAGCAGTAATGATAAATTTTGGAGGCTTGGGACTTGGATACCAGATCTTATATTGAAACTTACATACTACATGTCATCAGCAAGTTGATAACAGATTTCCCACACTGATTATATCCAGTATTAAATAGCTGGCATAATTAATTAGCTCCGACCCTCGGATCTAATTCCCCGTGGTCTGTATATATTTGCTGTTGTTGCTGTTGTTTAGTCGCTCAGTCCTGTCTGACTGTCTGCGACCCTATGGACCGTAGCGTCCACAGGATTTCTCAGTCACGCATACCGGAGTGGGTAGCCATTGCCTTCCCACCCCAAGGACTGAACCTGCGTCTCCTGCACGGCAGGCAGGCTCTTTACCACTGAGCCACCTGGGAAGCCCCAGTTTGTGTATTACCAGCTGGTTACCACTCACAGATTCAGGGACTCCATCACGTCCCTGTTTTACAGGGTTTCCTGGACGCCTCCTGGCCTAGCAGGGTGAACAGCCAGTCAGCCAGTCTGCCTGCCCGGCACACCCGCAGTTTCCCCCAGATGATGCGAGCACACGGACGCTCTCACTCTCGTCTGGTGGCACTCTCCTCCCCGAGGCCCCACCCTTTGACATGCTGACTTATCTTATCTGAGACAAAGACAAGAAAGTGCTCTGGGGAAGATACTGGCCAACTTGCACTCCGCTCTTTCACATCACAGCCTCCTCCAGAAAGATTCCTTTTGAAAAGGTGCTTCTTATCTTGTTTTACTTTGAAACCCCTTCAAAGGGGAGTTCTGACCCAGGCAGCCGCAATGGAGATGTCAGATAAGTTCTGCTCGGTGGAAAGGAGTTCCAGTACTGTGCGGAGCCTCGGCGGTTGCCATGGGAACGACTTGGCGGGCGCTGTCTGTCTAGGCTTTAAAAATCAACAGCCAGATCGATTTCACCATTTTGAGGCTCTTCTGGATTTTTGAGGGGGGTTTCCTGGTCAGAAGCTTTTGACAACTCCCCCCCTCTTCCTTCTTCAAATAGGGATAAGATTCATGTGTTTCAAAATTAAAATTTATTTTAAATAAAGAGGGAGAAGCCAAGTAAGCTGATATTAAGAATTGACTTTGAAGATGCTCGTAGGTCCCAGATTGTGCTCTTAGTATTTGTTCAGCCTTATCTCTGATGACTTGTTCCTCTAAAGATAGGATTGAAAATGAAAGTCACTCAGTCATGGCGGACTGTTTGGGACCCCACAGACTATACAGTCCGTGGAATTCTCTAGGGCAGAATACTGGAGTGGGTAGCCGCTCCCTTCTCCAGCAGATCTTCTGGAACTAGGAATTGAACTGAGGTCTCCTGCATTGCAAGGAGATTCTTTACCAGCTGAGCCACAAGGGAAGCCGAAGAATACTAGAGTGGGTAGTCTATCCCTTCTCCAGCAGACCTTCCTGAACCAGGAATTGAACCGGGGTCTCCCTCATTGCAGGCAGATTCTTTACCAGCTGAACTACTAGGAAAGCCCTTTGGCCAACTGATGCGAAGAGGTGACTCATTGGAAAAGACCCCGACGCTGGGGAAGATTGAGGGCAGGAGGAGAAGGGGACGGCAGAGGATGAGATGGTTGGATGGCATCACCGACTCAATGGAAATGAGTTTGAGCAAGCCCTGGGAGTTGGTGATGGACAGGAAGGCCTGGTGTGCTGCAGTCCATGGGGTCACACAGAGTCAGACATGACTCAGTGACTGAACTGAACTGAAGAGACAAACATAGGATTAAGAGACAAAAAATATTAAACTCCTTAAACATTTTTTAAAAAATTTGTTAATTTGGCTCTGCCCGGTCTTCACTGCTGCGTGGGCATTTTGCTCACTGCAGCGAGTGGCGGCTACTCTCAAGTGGAGGGGCAAGGGCTTCTCTTGCTGCAGAGCATGGGCACTGGGGCATGCAGGCTTTAGTAGTTGTGCCAGGTGGGCTCCATAGTTGCAGCTCTGGACTCTAGAGCACAGGTCAACAGCTGTGGTGCACAGGCTGTGTTGCCCACGGCTCATGCGATCTTCCCGGACCAGGGATCGAATCTGTGTCCCCTCCTTTGGCGGGCAGAGTCTTCCCCACTGTGCTACCAGGGGAGTCCCTGAAATCCTGATTTATCTAAAAGGCTGTACCTGCGCTGTCCATGCACAGAGATCTGTAAATCAAGGCATGCTATCATTTCGTGCCAGTGTAAGTAAATAGGATGGGGCCCTGGGAATGATGCTTTCATGTGTTTTCCTAAAGATTAAAGACTATGATATGGGAAATAAACTTTAGAGTGAATAGACTTTAATGGGACTTCCCTGACAGCTCAGCTGGTAAAGAAATTGCCTGCAACGCAGGAGACAGCAGTTTGCTTCCTGGGTCAGGAAGTTCTGCTGGAGAAGGGGTAGGCTATGCACTCCAGTTTTCTTGGGCTTCCCTGGTGGCTGAGACAGTAAAGAATCTACTCGTAAAGCGGAAGACCTGGGTTTGATCCCTGGGTTGGGAAGATCCCCTGGAGGAGGGCATGGCAACCCACTCCAGTATTCTTGCCTGGAGAATCCCTGTCGACACAAGAGCCTGGCAGGCTACAGTCCATGGTGTCCCAAAGAGTTGGACACAACTGAGCGATTAAGCACATATGTGGTATGAGTAAGGGACAGTGAGAAAAAGTAGTTTCGTCGGGCACCTGTAGTATTTTTAGATTATGCAGTGTTTTCAGTGTTTTCAGGTTTTATTACAAGTTGTCACCGCTCTACTATGTGTTGGAATTGCAGTTTGTCTAGGAAATTGTTATAGAATGCTACTTTGAGGTCAAATCTACTAATTGTCTTGTTTTAACAAACAATAATTAGAGTGGGTATTTCCCCCCCCACAACACTTACCACAGAAAAGTTTTCTGCAGAAGAAGTATTTCTAGAAAATGGCTAGCTTACGTCATTCCTATTAGCGGTTAAGATTAAAATCGAAATGCAAGTGTGACTAATTCCTAGTACTTAGGAACTGTAGGCAGACACCCTTGAGCGAGAGAGAAATATTTGTCTCAGGATCATATTTTGGCCCGCTGCTTTGTGATGAGGGACCCGTGCAATTTGTTAGTGTATTGAGTCCAGTCTTTATTCGGACTTTAAGCATGGGCCCTGAGACGTGCAGCGGTTTCCGGTTGCAAAGAGCCGATTTCGCAGAATACGGAGATGGTGTTTGGTGCTGTTTACAACGCGGTCCGTGGGGATCTCGGAGGAAGATTGTCCCTGTAGTGCAGCAGCTCCAGCTAGCTCAACCTTCTCTGGTGACATAGCTAGGAGGCCAGCCAGGACGCAGCTACGATCGATGAAACTTCCTTTTCATGGAAAAAAAAAATGTCTAGAACTCCACGCTTTTCTGGATGCGAAGATGGATAAAGCTACAGCGTCCGATTCTCACTGTGGTTTTAAATTGCTTTTGCATGGACTTAGAAATTTTGGCAACCTGTCCATAAATGAGTCTAAATGAAAGAGTGTCAATAAGGAAGTTAGTCTGCAGAGAGCATCCCCAGCAGTCTTACCCCTGGAAGCCCCTTGCTTCAGTAGAATTTGTTTTTGCAATAGTAAAGGGATGCAAGACAAGCAAGCTGGGGAAATTTTGGAGTTCTGGGTCAGGTGGTACAGGCCAGCTTAAACTCCATCACGGTAAAAGGTGGGTTGAACAAGAATTAATTCAGAAAGGCATTAGAAAGCCTGACATGTTTGTACAAGGTGTTTCAAATTGATTGGTTAATCCCCACAACATCTGGAGTGAAGAATCACAGGAGTAGCCCATGGAGATTGCAGCTGAACTGGGATTAAAACTCAGCCAGAGTAATTAGTCTATTAAGCCCGGAAAAGTGGTGAGGGAATTCCTGATATTGTACTTGGTTGCTAGATTGCAAGCGAGGCCTCATTTTCAGGGGAAAATGAATTTTGAGTGGATTAGACACGATGAAGGTGCACCTCTGAGCCTCTGCATTCTGCGCAAGGTAAGCAGAATGGCCTCCGAGACACTGTTTGCTGATATTCAGGTGAGAACATTCTCCGCTTCATTTACCCAACTTCTGTCATCTTTTAAAGATGGACTCAACTTCTGTTTTCTCTGTGAAGCCTTTTGAGCTTGTAAAAATAGATGTGGTTTGCTGCTAAACACTTTATTTCTCACCTTCACGCAACACTGAATGTTTTAAAGATAAAAAGACCTGGGGTTTAGAGCATTTTTAACTAATGAAAGTCAGAATCTTAATTCAAGTTTACAGATTATCTGAGTTAACATACATCTTTGGAAAAACTGAAGTCCCCTGGCCCCTGTTCATACTGTATAATTAATTGATCGTTTTATTTCATTATTATTTAATCATTTTAATATTACTCTTGTAACTGCAATATTGCAATTATTTGAAAGCAGAAACTATGACTCTATATCTAATAAAAATTTCCTAGTTGTTGATACAGGTTGCAAATGGTAGATGTGTTACTTATTTATTTTTATAACAGCAGTTTTATTGAGAATACCATTTGCTAACCACATGATGCACTCTTTGAAATTACACAAATTCAGTTTGGGGTGCATTCAAGTGTTGGGCGAATATCAGCCCCATTTTCATTTTTTAAAATTTTAATTGGAGGCTAATTACAATATTGTGGTGGATTTGGGCATACAATCACATGAGTCAGCCATGGGTGTACATGTGTTTCCCATCCCGGCCCTCCCTCCCACCTCCCTCCCCATCCCATCTCCCAGGGTCATCCCAGTGCACCAGCCCTGAGCGTCCTGCCTCATGCAGCCCATTTTCATTTTAGAACATTTGCATCATGTCCCAAGAGGAACTCTGTACACATTAGTAATCACTGCTGCTGCTGCTAAGTCGCTTCAGTCGTGTCCAACTCTGTGCGACCCGNTTTGCTAACCACAAGATGCACTCTTTGAAATTACACAAATTCAGTTTGGGGTGCATTCAAGTGTTGGACGACTATCAGCCCTATTTTCATTTTTTAAAATTTTAATTGGAGGCTAATTACAATATTGTGGTGGATTTGGGCATACAGTCACATGAGTCAGCCATGGGTGTACATGTGTTCCCCATCCTGGCCCTCCCTCCCACCTCCCTCCCCATCCCATCTCCCAGGGTCTGTCTCTTATACACATCTTTATCAATCTTGTTTATATTTCCAAGGAGAAGGGCCTTATCAAATCAAGGAAGGGTGAAACTGTAGCAGTAATGATAAATTTTGGAGGCTTGGGACTTGGATACCAGATCTTATATTGAAACTTACATACTACATGTCATCAGCAAGTTGATAACAGATTTCCCACACTGATTATATCCAGTATTAAATAGCTGGCATAATTAATTAGCTCCGACCCTCGGATCTAATTCCCCGTGGTCTGTATATATTTGCTGTTGTTGCTGTTGTTTAGTCGCTCAGTCCTGTCTGACTGTCTGCGACCCTATGGACCGTAGCGTCCACAGGATTTCTCAGTCACGCATACCGGAGTGGGTAGCCATTGCCTTCCCACCNAGCAAGAGTGCTGGAGTGGGGTGCCATTGCCTTCTCCATTAGTAATCACTAACTATCCACAATCCCTCAGACCATGGAAAACACTAATCTCATTTCTGAGGGTTTGCCTATTACAGACATTTCTAATAAATGGAATCAAACCATATGAAGTCTTTTGTGTTTGGTTGCTTTCCCTCAGTGTTTTCAAGGTGTATCCATGGTGTAGCAAGTATCAGTACTCCACTCCTCCGTATGATGAATAATATCCAGCTATATGGGTAGAGCACAGTTTGTTTTGTTCAGCTGATGGACATTTGGGTTAGTCTCACTTTTTGGCTATTATGAACAGTGTGGCTATCTCCATTCATGTAAAAGGCAGATATTTAAATATGCATGATAAGGTTTTACTTCTTCAAAAAATGTAGGGAAAGGACTTTGGCGCTGGGTCAGCACTATCCTTACAGTGCTGTGACCCATGGCTTGGAGGTGAGGTGGAGACACTGTCTTTGGGCTTGGTTCTGTTCTGAAGGATCCCAGTGTTTATGGAATCTTCACTCAGGCTTGTGCATAATCCCTGCAGGGCTGCATAACCGGGTGTGGAGCCTGGTATGGAAGAATTTTTAAAAATACGTGTATTGAAGTAGTAGATGACTGAACGCCAAGATAATCCTCACGTGGGAAGACGACACTCCTTCACGACAGAGAAAAATCTTTTCTCTCTGTAATCAGTCATCTCATCTGGCACCGCGAGTGTGATTCCATTTTCTTGTAGAGAAGTTTTTGGATAAATAAGCTTTAATAGGAGCTCGTGTGTGGCGTCACTCTTCCAAGAGTTCTGTTTTGCGGTGAATGTGTGCATGGCCATCTTCCTTATCTTCTACCAGTGTGTACAGCGCTTACTTCCAAGCGAATTTCCTTTCCCTCTACAGATGCCGTTTCGGTGGCTAGTGTCTCTGCATAAATGGCAAAATCTGCTTAGTAAGAAAACATCAGTGAAGTGCTTCATCTCAAAAACGATAGATGATCTTAAAGAATGTAGTGAACAACAGGACCAAAATCAGCCCAACTCGGACTCTCCCAGGGTCTAAAGGTCATCGCCAACCATTCGGCATCAGCGTGTTGAGATGGGAAGGGTGGGGGGCAAGCAGAGGACGTTTGGTGCTTTCGGGTGCCTGTTGCACGAGGCAGAGAGGAAAGGACAGAGGTGTGCCGCAGAGAGAGCTCACGTGTGAGGATAAAAGTCTGCTTAAAGGATGCCACAGCTCCGTCACCCGTCACATATCCGCAGCACACACGCCCAAAGGGACACAGGAGANGGATGCCTGTTGCACCAGGCAGAGAGGAAAGGACAGAGGTGTGCCGCAGAGAGAGCTCACGTGTGAGGATAAAAGTCTGCTTAAAGGATGCCACAGCTCCGTCACCCGTCACATATCCGCAGCACACACGCCCAAAGGGACACAGGAGATGGCTTACCTCTTAGATGCCTAAAAATCATAGTCATAGAATGTTAGAGCTAGAAAAGATTTAGCAATCCTTTAGATCCACTCACTTTGGTCTGAGGCTGACTCTTCTTGCCTACTGAATAAGAATCCTAGAAGATCTTATGATTTGAATGTGATTTGGATACAGGATGAACTAAATCACACTGACTCAGAGTAATGGGTTTATCCCCTCACCCGTCCATTCAGCCCAACAAACAGGTATGGAATGGGCACTGTATGTTAGTATCTGGACCATTGGTTTCTGAGGCAGGAGGATGAGTAAGTCAAGGACTTTGCTTGTGGGAAACTGGAGGTCTAGCATTGGCATCCATGTGCAAACAGTTCTGAAACCACATAATACTTGATTAAAGAGAGTGTTTCTAAAATACTATGGAAACACAGAGCAGAGAATCATTTCTTCTGTCTGAAATACTTTTGTTGTTGTTTAGTCCCTAAGTCGTGTCTGACTCTTGCGACGCCACGGACTGTAGCCCACCAGGCTCCCCTGTCCATGGGATTTCCCAGATAAGAATACTGGAGTGGGTTGCCATTTCCTTCTCCAGGGCGTCTTTCTGACCCAGGGATCAAACCCATGTCTCCTGCATTGGCAGGCAGATTGTTTACCACTGAAGTACAAAGAAAGCCCTGACATACTTGGGAAACATCTTTTGAAATTAAGGCTTAAAGGTGGATGGACATTCAACAGAGATACAAGGAAAGGTACTCCAGAAAAGAGGAAGGGAGAAAAAATTGCATGGTGAGTTCACAGAGCCATGAATCACTTGATACAGTTTGGAGGTAGGTAGGGAGATAGAAATCATATTTCTCATTAACCAGAGGCTTTATCGANCTGAAGTACAAAGAAAGCCCTGACATACTTGGGAAACATCTTTTGAAATTAAGGCTTAAAGGTGGATGGACATTCAACAGAGATACAAGGAAAGGTACTCCAGAAAAGAGGAAGGGAGAAAAAATTGCATGGTGAGTTCACAGAGCCATGAATCACTTGATACAGTTTGGAGGTAGGTAGGGAGATAGAAATCATATTTCTCATTAACCAGAGGCTTTATCGATCACACCTGTTGTGATTATTCTAGCCTGTGAGAAGCCCATGTACCTCATTTCTTCTCTCTAGAAGCAGGAAGCTGCATTCATTCTCAGAATCAGGAGGGCCACTATGTAAACAGCCATGGGTAGCCTTCCCAATAACCTGATTTTCCTTGACTTGGGGAAACAGGAAGCAAACCCTGACACGCTATCAGAGACAAAGAGAGCTGGCAATAATCACAGTCTACAAATATACATGACATTCCTGTCACTCTGCTTTACTTTTTTAAAAATATAAAGAATATAAAGTGGCACGTTTCCCAAACAGCCATTCTTGACCCTGGAGGAGGTTATATTTCCCCATCCTTTCATTCTAATGCACTAGAAAGCACCTCTCTGGTTTGTGTTTGCGCTCTCACTGTCAGAGATCCCACTGAGAGAGTTGTACCATTCCATGCGACATTGAACTTCAGAGTTTAAGTTGACAATAAAGTCACAGAAATGTTTTAAAATGTACTTAGCCAAATGTAGACAGCCCAGCATAAGGCTGGAGAAGCTTCAGCTGCTCAACCTTAAGGGAGTTTTGAAAACTAGGATGGCTTCTGAGGACAAGTGGCAAACTTAAAAACAAGAAAAAAAAAAATCCTGTAACATTTCTTTAAGAATGGCTCCTGGGGAGCCATTTGCATCCCAGTTTTGTGTTTGCGCTGTTTTCTCTTTGAATATTTCCTTGGCGACGTGCCTACAGAAGAGGACCTCTGAAGAATAATTAAAACCATTCTCTTCATCTAACTGAGCCATCCATGCCAGTTAGAGTCACTTCTCTTGCTGAAGGACTTTCGCCAAGGTCAAGGCTCTGCCGAACAATACTTTTTATTTAAATAAAGACACAGATCTCTTCCTAGAGTCTTCCTTCCAACATTCAAAAGCCCCAAGGGTCCTCACTTCTTTTTAGATTTGGTGTTTTGGTCCCTCCACCTGCACTAAAATCTTTACATTTGTGAGATCGAAATTCAGTGATTGTCACCCCAAATCATTTTGTTATTCCATCTTTCAAATGGAAGTTTTCAAGGAACACCATGAAAACGGAGAAAGAAGTAAGAGTGGCCGGTAGACTTTTCAGCAGAAATTCGAAAATTAGGAGTATGTAGGCACCCTACTACCCACAAAGGCCGGTGACTCGACTATTTCCCAGGAAACTGTAGCTTTTACGCTTGAAGAATCCGTAGAATTGCCTCGGTTTCCCGGTTTGCTTTCTTCAAACAGGGCCTTGGCCTCAGCGGTGTTTTCTTTTCGTCCTACCTCTTGTTGGTGGTCTTCTTTAGCTCTGCTTTTAAGACTTTCATGTGAAACCCATTCTATGCAACTTTACATCCACCCGTCAGGTAACATCTCTCACCTGCTCCCTGGACCCATTGCGGGTCCGTCTTATGACGCAGCCACGGAACACACTCAGAGCCCTCCTCATTGAATCCAGAAAGAAAGAAAAGGGAGGGTCTCGCATTTGCATCAGCATTCTCGCTCTCGGTGTTTTGGTGACAGTGGAGGCTTTCTCTCTCTCCCCGTTTGTTAACATCATGTGGTCCTTATGGGCTGGTGTCCTTTTGTTTAACTTTACGTAGCCATTAGCAGATGCTAGGCACTATCAAGATAGAAATTATTCTATTTTAATGCTACTGGGGAACCGGGTTCACTATACTTAATCTAAGGTTAAAGTTGGATTTTTCTTAGGTTGCTCTAAGTGAAATTCGAGACAAGTCTTTATCAGCATCCGGCAGTAAACTGGAAAGCATCCTTTGGGTAAAATCACTTTTTTTTCTCACTTGCACTTCTTCATTTGCTCTTTGGATTTTCACCAAAATAAAACATTTTTCAATTCCTGTGATGGCGCTTTTTGATCCCATCCATAACTTGATTGTCCTTGAGTTGAAAACAGTCTGAAAGAGGGCTTGCCAAACCAGAGTCATCTCTGCCTTCCCTGGGAAGTCTCATTTAGGAAAGGCTTAGCATTAAAAAAAAAAAAAATTATTTGGTGTCAAAAAGGATTTGACACCAAAGTATGTGAGAAAGGGAGGAAGTCTGAGAAACAGGCGTAAAAGTGACACAGCGGGAGGGGCGTTCCAAAACAGACCACCGTAGAGCTTCTCTGTTGGCAGAGCTTTGCTAGTCAGTTACTTCTGCTCCTCACCGTTTTCTCACCAGGCTTCTTTCTACACAATTTGTCGGTATTATCACCTCTTACTTTTCTTTCTTTTTTTTTTTTTGTCACCACAGCTGCCTGAGTTTATTTTCCTTAGTGACTTCTCCGGGTTATCCTTTTCCAAGGGCACTATTTTTCATTCAGCTGGGGTGAATAGCACTCAGGTTGGCTTGATATGAAAATGTTAGGCGCTCAGTCCTGTCCAGCTCTTTGTGATCCCATGGACTGTAGCCCAACCAGGCTCCTCTCTCCCATGGGGTTCTCCAGGCAAGAATTCTGGAGTGGGCTGCCATTGCCTTCTCCCAGGGATCGTCCTGACCCAGGGATCAAACCCGGGTCTCCTGCACTGCAGGCAGACGCTTTCCCCTCTGAGCCACCAGGGCAGCCCTGCCTTGGCGAGGCGTTTCCGACGGGACCGGCGTCAGGAGGCTCTGAGCCGTCAGAGGCGGGCTGTGCTGCGCTCCTCTCACGTGCGCCCCATCTCCACCTCGTCCCAGCACTGTTGCTCCTGTCTCACTGCCCCTGGGGTCCATTTTTTCTTAGTGGGGCCACGGTTGAGCGACTCCCCTACTTTTCTCGTACAAGCTTTGCCTGGAGCTCTAATTTCATTTCTCAAATGTCCCTTACCAATGATACCATGATGCTTGAAAGTCCCATACTAGAAGATTGAGTAGTTAAGGGAAAGAATAGCTCATCGAAGTTTCTCAGCTTTCCTGAAGCCCGAGAAACACGACTCCTCCATAGACATCCTCAGGGGGAACAACCTCAGGCAGCATACACCTTCATTACAGAGCAGTGAAAAGCGGGAGAGATGGTTATCTGAGGGCAGATCTACCTAAGTTATCTCAAGCCCTGGAGCTGGGCTTTGATCAGCAGACCTTGGAAACCTCCCTTTTATTGATTTCAATCCCTGCAATTGTGGATGTACACACAGAAGAAGGATACGGTTAGTCATTGGTGTCCCACGTGCTGGGTGGAAGGCCAATTTTAACCTTAGAAAAGCCCAGTGGCCATTTTCTACTGTATTTTTTGAAATATATAGCTCACAAAGTATATAAAATAGTTGGAAACAAAAGAGACATTTAGGAGGGAAAGGCACATGACCTAAGAAATGAGGTGCATTGAGGCGATGCCTAAGGGACTATGTCTTATTCCTCTAGTGGGCTCATGGGTTGCCCACCTGAAAGCCATTGTGGTCCACTAATATTAGAAAGATAGATTGCTGTACATACTACTGAACCCAAATCCCAGCTCAGAGTCAGTATAAATTGGTTTGTTTAAAAAGGCCAAATAATGTTGGACCAATGAAGGCACTGGATGAAGGTATGGATGTGAGAGTTAGACTAGAAAGAAAGCTGAGCACCAAAGAATTGATGCTTCTGCACTGTGGTTGGAGAAGACTCTCGAGAGTCCCTTGGACTGCAAGGAGATCCAACCAGTCCATCCTAAAGGAAATCAGTCCTGAATATTCATTGGAAGGACTGATGCTAAAGTGGAAACTCCAATACTTTGACCACCTGATGTGAAGAGCCAACTCATTCATTGGAAGAGACCCTGTTGCTGGGAAAGACTGAAGGCAGAAGGAGAAGGGGACGACAGAAGATGAGATGGTTGGATGGCATCACCGACTTGATGAACATGGGTTTGAGCAAGCTCCAGGAGCTGGTGACGGTCAGAGAGGCCTGGCGTGCTGTCCATGGGGTCGCAAAGAGTGGGACACGACTGAGTGCCTGAACTGAACTGAGTGAAGGCACTGATACTTCTTAATTGCTCCCAATTTGAATACGATTTGGTTTCAGTTCATCTTTCCAATGTTTAACAAACAAATGGATAGTAAGTATTTCCCTGTTCAGTTTGTAGACTTTCACAAGCAAGAGAAAGGTATGTACAATATAAAGTAGTAGCACAGAAAATGACTTTGAGTAAGTTGTCACCGTGACTTGGTTTATTATTGTGACCAGGTAATTTTTCAAAATAGCCCCCACGTAAATACATTACAGAAATGGAGTTAGAGGGTAGCCACCTGCTTTATGACACATTAAAGATTAGTTGGAATAGAAGCAATTTGCTTAATTAAAATGTTTCCATTACTGCCCTGTGCAAACACTCAAATCATACCTGGGTTGGAGTCTTTCACTGACAGAGCCTCTTTCTTGCTCCCTGGATTAATGGGGAAACATTCTCAGCGCTTCAACCCGACAGCTGAAGCATAATTTTTAACACAGCAGGAGAACACATGGCATCTGACCAGTTGCCACCATCAAAGCTTTCCTGGGCTCATCCTAAGGACCTTGAACTTTTCTGTATGCTATGAAGTCGCTTCAGTTGTGTCCAACTCTCTGCGACCCTATGGACTATATAGCCCGTCAGGCTTCTCTGCTCATAGGATTCTCCAGGCAAGAATACTGGAGTGGGTTCCTTCTCC
>SJYA01001712.1:464837-511132 GCA_006410615.1 Neotragus moschatus | reverse complement strand
TATTTCCCTGTTCAGTTTGTAGACTTTCACAAGCAAGAGAAAGGTATGTACAATATAAAGTAGTAGCACAGAAAATGACTTTGAGTAAGTTGTCACCGTGACTTGGTTTATTATTGTGACCAGGTAATTTTTCAAAATAGCCCCCACGTAAATACATTACAGAAATGGAGTTAGAGGGTAGCCACCTGCTTTATGACACATTAAAGATTAGTTGGAATAGAAGCAATTTGCTTAATTAAAATGTTTCCATTACTGCCCTGTGCAAACACTCAAATCATACCTGGGTTGGAGTCTTTCACTGACAGAGCCTCTTTCTTGCTCCCTGGATTAATGGGGAAACATTCTCAGCGCTTCAACCCGACAGCTGAAGCATAATTTTTAACACAGCAGGAGAACACATGGCATCTGACCAGTTGCCACCATCAAAGCTTTCCTGGGCTCATCCTAAGGACCTTGAACTTTTCTGTATGCTATGAAGTCGCTTCAGTTGTGTCCAACTCTCTGCGACCCTATGGACTATATAGCCCGTCAGGCTTCTCTGCTCATAGGATTCTCCAGGCAAGAATACTGGAGTGGGTTCCTTCTCCGTTTCCTTCTCCAGGGGATCTTCCCAACCCAGGGATCAAACTTATATCTCATGTCTCCTGCATTTGCGGGTGGGTTCTTTACCAGTAGTGCCACCTGGAAACTTTTATAGGCATGCCTTTAAACTCAAGGAGGATTTAAAAGCTTCACTTGCAGTTTTGCAGATTTGGATATTGAATGTTAGAGCGCACAAGCGGTCAAGAATCTGCCTGCCGACGCAGGAGACGTAGGAAACATGGGTTCAGTCCCTGGGAGGGGAAGATTTCTTAGAGAAGGAAATGGCAACCCACTCCAGTTTTCTTATCTGGGAAATCCCATAGACAGAGAAGCCTGGTGGGCTACAGTCCATGGCGTTGTAAAGACTCGGACACGACTGAACACACACACGTGTCACACATTTACCAAGTACAGCAAACATTCCTAAGTATTTTTGTTGTGTAAAGACAAGGATTTTTTTCTGCAACCAACACATCTCACAAAGTCAGCAAAAGGTCACCCTGTGAAGACCACAGAGCTTTTAAGGCCAAGCTTTAAAAACAAAGACTAAACCGATGGGGGAAAATATCAAAGGGCTGTAACTGTGTTAAATACAAATTCCTTTGGTAAAAAGAGCTAAATGGTAAAACAGGCAGATGCCAAATCTAGTCTTTCCCCCAAGTGTGACTTAGGTAACTCTCAAACAACATGGGTAACATCAGGTATCAAGAACCTCCTATGTGTGCGTGTGTGTGCTAAGTCACTTTGGTCGTGTCTGACTCTGCGACACTATAGACTGTAGCCCGCCAGGCTCCTCTGTCCATGGGATTCCCCAGACAAGAATACTGGAGTGGGTTGCCATGCCTTTCTCGAGGGGGTCTTCCTGACCTAGAGATTGAAATCTCATCTCTTGTGTCTCCTGTGTTGGCAGGCAAGCTCTTTACCACTAGCGCCACCTGGGACTGCGTAGTTCTAGACGGCCCTGAATGTTGTCAGTTCAAGAGACGCGTCCTTTTATTNGCTTTTAAGGCCAAGCTTTAAAAACAAAGACTAAACCGATGGGGGAAAATATCAAAGGGCTGTAACTGTGCTAAATACAAATTCCTTTGGTAAAAAGAGCTAAATGGTGAAACAGGCAGATGCCAAATCTAGTCTTTCCCCCAAGTGTGACTCAGGTAACTCTCAAACAACATGGGTAACGTCAGGTATCAAGAACCTCCTATGTGTGTGTGTGTGTGCTAAGTCACTTTGGTCGTGTCTGACTCTGCGACACTATAGACTGTAGCCCGCCAGGCTCCTCTGTCCATGGGATTCCCCAGACAAGAATACTGGAGTGGGTTGCCATGCCTTTCTCGAGGGGGTCTTCCTGACCTAGAGATTGAAATCTCATCTCTTGTGTCTCCTGTGTTGGCAGGCAAGCTCTTTACCACTAGCGCCACCTGGGACTGCGTAGTTCTAGACGGCCCTGAATGTTGTCAGTTCAAGAGACGCGTCCTTTTATTCCCCATTCCAGCCCTTGCTGTAAAAAAATAAATAAATAAATAAAAGTTGAAGAATGAAAGGCAGATTGCCGTGAATTTTTACATATTTTCCCAAAGGACATTTAAGACCTTTGGCTTTGACAGTTCCAAAATATTTACTGCCCTGGGGTTTGTTACCAACTCACCCGTTAATGCTCCTTTGAAATCGTCTCCACCTTCCGAGGGAGTTTTCAGCTCCTAGTTGAGGTTCAACCAAGGTTGCAATAAAATAAATTAAAACTCCAGCAATAAAACAGGAGAATTAAAAATATGTTGTTTATTAATCTTTTTTTAGCCTATCAGTTTACCAAAAAAAGTTTCAGACATATTAAAGTGAGAAAGCATATCTAGGGCAGAGGACTCAAAATACAAAGAGAACAAAGCTAGAGTAATAAAGAGAAAGGGATAATATAGAAAGTAATTTTAGCTTTGGGTTTCTAGAAAGTATGTTTTTAAAAAAGGATTAGATTGGATTAAATTAGGTTAGATTTGGTCTTTGTGAGATAAAAGGCTAGTAAAACCACACAATCAAGTAGTGAAACACATTCTTAATTGACCTAATTTCACGAAGAATGCTTCATATATGGATTCTAACAAAAATAGTTTATACTTTGCAGAATCATTTTGACCATTTTGCAGGAATATTTCCTAACTGAGACCCCATCACCGTCCACCCCGAGGGCACCATCTCTCCTTTAAAGCAGGCTTGTAGCTTGCGTGTGATTATTATCTGTATCTTGCACTAAATAAATGCAAGTTCAGTGAGAGCAGAGGCCAAATCTACTTTTGTTCAATACTGTTTTCAGGCAGAGGGTTGGCATAATGAAGCATTCAGTAAATATTTGTTGCATGAGTGAATTCTTCTAATGAAAGCATTTTATATCAGACCCTCGAATCCCAGGACATTACCTTAAATTTCAACCTGTGTAATGAATTTCCTCTAGGAAAATGAAGACAATATGATCTAGTCATTTTGGGGTTTGGTGATATCATTATTCAGGAATATGGCTTACAAAATCTAGAAGAATGGGTAAATCAAACACCCCTTTGCTGTCCCTTCAAACATCACGTGTCCCTCGTAAGTTTTGGCAAATGCTGGCTCGTGTGCAGGCTCAGTTGTGTCCAACTCTTTGCGACTCCATGGGCTGCAGCCCGCCAGGCTCCGCCGCCTATGGGATTTTCCAGGCTAGAATCCTGGAGTGGGCTGCCATTTCCTTCTCCAGGAGACCTTCCAGACCCAGGGGTCGAGCCCACGTCTTCTGCATCTTCTGCACTGACAGGCAGCTTCTTTACCAGCTGAGATACCAGTGAAGCCCACAGGAACTTACAACTACATTTTCTGAAAACAAAATGCTTGAAGTGTAACTCATTAAATAAAAGATTGATACTGACATGAAAATGAAACAGTGCACTTTCTTCAGCGGGGACTCAGAGATGTGGGATTCAGAGATGTTGCCGAGATGGAGGACTAGGTCTCTTTGCTTGGAAGAGAATGCAGAGCAGGGAAATGAGGGACTTGGGGGCAGATCAGACCTTAATTCCAGTCCCAGCTCTGCCCCATCTTGTGTGAGACATTGGAGAATCTGCTGCCTGAGACAGAGTTTTACTAATTGTAAATTAGGGCAATAGCACCTGTGACTTCGCAAAATTGTAAAATCTTGATGATGAAATTTTTCCAGCACATATTGGAATAATTCATGGAATTTGAGTTTTCAATGAACGCCTATTTTGGAAGCCATCTATTAATAATTAATGGAGCTAACAATGCCATTCGGATTCACCAGACGTACATCTAATACACTGGGGGGAATTCTAGAACCAAGATGACTTTTGGGGGCAATAATATATTAATGAAACAGCTTTCCAGAAGTTTCCATAACACCATCACATACTAGAGCTCCAAAAATAGATGCTGAATTAGAAGTGAATGAATAAATAAATGACTTTGGATCTGAAATCTCTTGATTTTAACTGTGGCTGGAATAAAACTCTAAGGCCAAGACACAGAGCTCATTTTAGCTTTTACTTTACTTTTCTCCATCTGTGGGCTTACCTTCTGAAATATGGATTTCTGAATGCCTTTGAAGACTAATGAATTTACAAGTGTTCTAAAAGCCAAAATGTGTCCCATCTCCTCATGGCCATCATATAGCACATCTTAAAACAGTCTCTCTAGCTGTCTGGGCTGTGGTAACACACCATAAGTTTTATTTGCCCACCATTTAAGTATTTGATGGAAAGAAACATGTCATTTATTTTCACAGCATATTTTCTGGTAAATCTTTCTATTCCTGGAAGCTGCCAGGCACTGAGTGAACTCAGTAAATAAACAAATAAGTGCCTTCTACTTAACTTCATTTGGAACCAACCCTAATTTTATTATAGCCTAGGTGGCCCTAATTGCGTAGTTGCTTCAGTTACTAAAACTAGAGTATCCAAGATTTCCTATATGAGAAATCCATGTCTCGTGAAGAAGTAAACAATTATCCTTTTGTGTGCGAAACAGATTTAGATTTTAATAGCCTGCCGTCTTCCATCTGCCGCAACTGTGAGCCGCACGTGCCATTTATCACACTGACAGGATGGCGCCGGGTCACAGTCGCCCGTCAGGAACAACACCTGATGGCCCGCTCTCTTTCGAAAGAATCACCAGGCCCTGTGTCACTCAGCGCAGGTCAGTTCACTGGTTTGGAGAGTCGCAGTGTGATGCAGAAGGCAGACAGGTATTCCCTCCAGNTTGGTCGTGTCTGACTCTGCGACACTATAGACTGTAGCCCGCCAGGCTCCTCTGTCCATGGGATTCCCCAGACAAGAATACTGGAGTGGGTTGCCATGCCTTTCTCGAGGGGGTCTTCCTGACCTAGAGATTGAAATCTCATCTCTTGTGTCTCCTGTGTTGGCAGGCAAGCTCTTTACCACTAGCGCCACCTGGGACTGCGTAGTTCTAGACGGCCCTGAATGTTGTCAGTTCAAGAGACGCGTCCTTTTATTCCCCATTCCAGCCCTTGCTGTAAAAAAATAAATAAATAAATAAAAGTTGAAGAATGAAAGGCAGATTGCCGTGAATTTTTACATATTTTCCCAAAGGACATTTAAGACCTTTGGCTTTGACAGTTCCAAAATATTTACTGCCCTGGGGTTTGTTACCAACTCACCCGTTAATGCTCCTTTGAAATCGTCTCCACCTTCCGAGGGAGTTTTCAGCTCCTAGTTGAGGTTCAACCAAGGTTGCAATAAAATAAATTAAAACTCCAGCAATGAAACAGGAGAATTAAAAATATGTTGTTTATTAATCTTTTTTTAGCCTATCAGTTTACCAAAAAAAGTTTCAGACATATTAAAGTGAGAAAGCATATCTAGGGCAGAGGACTCAAAATACAAGGAGAACAAAGCTAGAGTAATAAAGAGAAAGGGATAATATAGAAAGTAATTTTAGCTTTGGGTTTCTAGAAAGTATGTTTTTAAAAAAGGATTAGATTGGATTAAATTAGGTTAGATTTGGTCTTTGTGAGATAAAAGGCTAGTAAAACCACACAATCAAGTAGTGAAACACATTCTTAATTGACCTAATTTCACGAAGAATGCTTCATATATGGATTCTAACAAAAATAGTTTATACTTTGCAGAATCATTTTGACCATTTTGCAGGAATATTTCCTAACTGAGACCCCATCACCGTCCACCCCGAGGGCACCATCTCTCCTTTAAAGCAGGCTTGTAGCTTGCGTGTGATTATTATCTGTATCTTGCACTAAATAAATGCAAGTTCAGTGAGAGCAGAGGCCAAATCTACTTTTGTTCAATACTGTTTTCAGGCAGAGGGTTGGCATAATGAAGCATTCAGTAAATATTTGTTGCATGAGTGAATTCTTCTAATGAAAGCATTTTATATCAGACCCTCGAATCCCAGGACATTACCTTAAATTTCAACCTGTGTAATGAATTTCCTCTAGGAAAATGAAGACAATATGATCTAGTCATTTTGGGGTTTGGTGATATCATTATTCAGGAATATGGCTTACAAAATCTAGAAGAATGGGTAAATCAAACACCCCTTTGCTGTCCCTTCAAACGTCACGTGTCCCTCGTAAGTTTTGGCAAATGCTGGCTCGTGTGCAGGCTCAGTTGTGTCCAACTCTTTGCGACTCCATGGGCTGCAGCCCGCCAGGCTCCGCCGCCTATGGGATTTTCCAGGCTAGAATCCTGGAGTGGGCTGCCATTTCCTTCTCCAGGAGACCTTCCAGACCCAGGGGTCGAGCCCACGTCTTCTGCATCTTCTGCACTGGCAGGCAGCTTCTTTACCAGCTGAGATACCAGTGAAGCCCACAGGAACTTACAACTACATTTTCTGAAAACAAAATGCTTGAAGTGTAACTCATTAAATAAAAGATTGATACTGACATGAAAATGAAACAGTGCACTTTCTTCAGCGGGGACTCAGAGATGTGGGATTCAGAGATGTTGCCGAGATGGAGGACTAGGTCTCTTTGCTTGGAAGAGAATGCAGAGCAGGGAAATGAGGGACTTGGGGGCAGATCAGACCTTAATTCCAGTCCCAGCTCTGCCCCATCTTGTGTGAGACATTGGAGAATCTGCTGCCTGAGACAGAGTTTTACTAATTGTAAATTAGGGCAATAGCACCTGTGACTTCGCAAAATTGTAAAATCTTGATGATGAAATTTTTCCAGCACATATTGGAATAATACATGGAATTTGAGTTTTCAATGAACGCCTATTTTGGAAGCCATCTATTAATAATTAATGGAGCTAACAATGCCATTCGGATTCACCAGACGTACATCTAATACACTGGGGGGAATTCTAGAACCAAGATGACTTTTGGGGGCAATAATATATTAATGAAACAGCTTTCCAGAAGTTTCCACAACACCATCACATACTAGAGCTCCAAAAATAGATGCTGAATTAGAAGTGAATGAATAAATAAATGACTTTGGATCTGAAATCTCTTGATTTTAACTGTGGCTGGAATAAAACTCTAAGGCCAAGACACAGAGCTCATTTTAGCTTTTACTTTACTTTTCTCCATCTGTGGGCTTACCTTCTGAAATATGGATTTCTGAATGCCTTTGAAGACTAATGAATTTACAAGTGTTCTAAAAGCCAAAATGTGTCCCATCTCCTCATGGCCATCATATAGCACATCTTAAAACAGTCTCTCTAGCTGTCTGGGCTGTGGTAACACACCATAAGTTTTATTTGCCCACCATTTAAGTATTTGATGGAAAGAAACATGTCATTTATTTTCACAGCATATTTTCTGGTAAATCTTTCTATTCCTGGAAGCTGCCAGGCACTGAGTGAACTCAGTAAATAAACAAATAAGTGCCTTCTACTTAACTTCATTTGGAACCAACCCTAATTTTATTATAGCCTAGGTGGCCCTAATTGCGTAGTTGCTTCAGTTACTAAAACTAGAGTATCCAAGATTTCCTATATGAGAAATCCATGTCTCGTGAAGAAGTAAACAATTATCCTTTTGTGTGCGAAACAGATTTAGATTTTAATAGCCTGCCGTCTTCCATCTGCCGCAACTGTGAGCCGCACGTGCCATTTATCACACTGACAGGATGGCGCCGGGTCACAGTCACCCGTCAGGAACAACACCTGATGGCCCGCTCTCTTTCGAAAGAATCACCAGGCCCTGTGTCACTCAGCGCAGGTCAGTTCACTGGTTTGGAGAGTCGCAGTGTGATGCAGAAGGCAGACAGGTATTCCCTCCAGCTCTTAGGAACAGTGTGTCTATTTTATAAAGAGATTCGTGCTTTCCCTGGTAGCTCTGATGGTAAAGAATTTGCCTGCTTTGCAAGAGACCTGGGTTCGATCCCTGGAGAAGGAAATGGCTATCCACTCCAGTATTCTTGCCTGGGAAATCCCTTGAACAGAGAAGCCTGGTGGGCTACAGTCCATGGGGTCCCGAAGAGTTGAACACGACTGTGGGACTTACACACAGCTAAACATATAAAATAAGACAATACTGTCAGTATCTCAATTCTCTGATCTTTAAGCAATTATTCTAATCAGCAATAAGCAGCTCAAACAAATGAAATAAGACAAGCTTAGGATGAAAGTTTTTATATAGAGAGATATTTGAAAAAAAAATGAGTATCTGCACTACTATTCAGGAGACACAGATTTGATCCCTGGGTCAGGAAGGTCCTTGGAGAAGGAAGTGGCAGCCCACTCCAGTATTCTTGCCTGGGAATTCCCATGCACAGAGGAGCCTGGCGGGCTAGAGTCCATAGGGCTGCAAAGAATCAGGCAGGGCTGAGCAAGCACGCATGCACTATTATTTCCAAATCTTTGACAAGAAACATAGATTGGTGAGAACAGGAAGCTTACTTTCTAGACACTGATTGTACTGTGAAAGTGAAAGTCCCTCAGTCATATCCAGTTCTTTGAGACCCCTTGGACTATACAGTCCACGGAATTCTCCAGGCCAGGGTACTGGAGTGGTCAGCCTTTCCCCTCTCCAGGGAATCTTCCCAACCCAGGGATCAATCTCAGATACAGCCCACAAAAAAAAGAAAAACAATGGTGGACCACAAGTAGGCCTTTCTTAAAGTGAATGACTTTGTGTCTTTAAAAAACAGGCTGACCTAAGTGGGAAGGAAATCCAAAAAAGAGGGGCTATCTGTATACATGTGGCTGATTCCCTTTGCTGCACAGCAGAACCTAACACACCATTGTAAAGCACCTGTAGTCCAATTAAAAGAAAGAAAGAAACAGGCTGGAGTCAGCGGGGAAAACTCCAGGTGTTCAGAGACTTTCCTGGGGACTCCTGCAGTGGGACATCCATCCTGCGGGGCTTACACCTGAAATTGTCACCTTTGCTCACTAATTTCTCATAAAAGATGAGACGTATTAAGTTACTATCTTTTTTAAGAATTTGCTTTGTTTGAATCTCTTAGAACGTTGTGAAAAGCACTGCAGAGACAAGGAGAATTTGAATGGCTCTCTCGCGGATGACCACAGCGACTCTTAGATCTGCCACGTCTGCGGCCAGTCCCGCGGAAGCGTCCTCACCTCGGCATTCTTTACACTTTAACTTTTAAATCTGGCCTCTGAAACTCCAGGGGGAGATGGTGGGATCTGGTCACGCAGCCCTTCCGCTGCCCTGACCCGTGTCCACCTGCTGCCGGCAGCCTCCTGACCGGATGAGGAGCCAGGGCGGGGGTGCCAGTGAGTCTCCTGGTCTGTAAACGCACTCAGGCCACCCCCTGACAGTGACGCCTGCTCTTGCGCTCTTTCAGGTGGAAGGCCGAGCAGCGCAGTGGTCAGCGGCTGGGCTCCCGCCCGAGGCTCTGCCTCTGGGGCCTGGCTTCTCACCAGCCAGCTCCTCCTCCTGGAGTCTGGGGAAGACTGACTGACTGAATGAAAAGCAGTGGGACCGGGCTGGGCGTGCAGCTTGGCTGAAGCCCTTCCAACGGCCTGGACCTTGTGTTCCCAGAAAAAATTCCCGGAGGGGGACACTGAGGCCCAAAGCAGGGGAGGGGTTTGTTGGAGTCACGCTGGCCAAGTCCAGATGGGGACCCAGGCCCCTTATTTCTGTCCTGTGGTCTCTCTGCTCTCACTTTTGTTTTTTCTTAATTTTTAACGTTTTTAACCTTCTGTGTTATTAATCACAGAACAGAAATTAATTTCAAAGGGGGATTTTTTTCCTTTTGGAACAACAGTTGATTTGTAATACTGTTCTAGTTTCAGCTATACAGCAAAGTGATTCATACATATTTGAAAGCTGAAAGTGAAAGTCGCTCAGCTGTGTCCAACTCTTTGTGACCCTATGGACTGTAGCCTTCCAGGTTCCTCTGTCCATGGAATTCTCTGAAGATTGGAGTGGGTTGCCTTTCCCTTCTCCAGGAGATCTTCCCAACCCAGGCATCGAACCAGCATCTCCTGCACAGCAGGCAAACTCTACCATCTGAGCCACCAGAGAATATATATATATATTCTTTTTCAGATTCTTTTCCATTATAGATTATTACAAGATACTGAATATCTCTAACTTCATTTAGTGTGATAATCTCTAGGTCCATCTTTTTTTTTTTTTTTTGCAAAAGGCAATATTTCATTCTTTTTTTTTTAAGGCTGAGCAATATCCCATTGTGTGTATGTACCACACCTTTATCCATTCATCTATGGATGGACATTTAGGTTGCTACCATATCTTGCCTTTTGTAAATAGTGCTGCTATGAACATTGGGGTGAAGTGTCTTTTCAAATTAGAGTTTTCTCCAGATATAGGCCCAGAAATGGGGATGCTGGACCACATGGAAAAGCTATTTTNCACCTTTATCCATTCATCTATGGATGGACATTTAGGTTGCTACCATATCTTGCCTTTTGTAAATAGTGCTGCTATGAACATTGGGGTGAAGTGTCTTTTCAAATTAGAGTTTTCTCCAGATATAGGCCCAGAAATGGGGATGCTGGACCACATGGAAAAGCTATTTTCACTTTTTTAAAGTGAAAGTTGCTCAATTGTATCTGATTCTTTGCGACGCCACGGGCTTTACAGTTCATGGAGTTCTCCAGGCCAGAATACTGGAGTGAGTAACCTATCTCTTCTCCAGCAGATCTTCCTGACACAAGAATCAAACCAGGGTCTCGTGCATACCAACTGAGCTATCTGGCAAGCCCTGATAGCCCTAATTTTTTTAAGTACCTCCCTACTCTTTTCCTTAGTGGCTGCACCAATTTACATTTGAGGGAGATTTTTCTTAGTCCAGGACATATTCACACTGGCAAGATTTTAATTATTTTATAGATCAGCCTTAGCAGATTCTCCACTTTATATCTTTTATGTTTCAACTACAGGTTTATATTGTCATCGAAGTCATTATCAAACGTTTCATGGTCGGATGTAGAATCTATATGAATTATTAAGAGCTACGTGATGCCATAAGCAGCCCTGCTGAGCTGTCTCAGCAAAGATGTTGAAGAGGAAGACTTATATGCTTGGGTCCAGATGATGACATCCCCCACGAGCTCTTAAGGGGCATTCATCATGCCATATGCTTTGAAAGGTTGGCATGATATGTGTATTAAAGGAAAGCATTTTTAAAAGGAGAAAACACTCTCTTAAATTTTAGCTTCACTCGTTTTAATTTTTTGTCACAAAAGTGAGAAAAGGATTTTAACCAAATAAAAATACCATATACTATTTATGAGAAATAAAATGTCTCTGTAATGTGAGTTTGAGTCTAAGAAGTCTAAAATGAAGGGCTTACAGTGAATCTGACCTTTCGATGACAGAAAATTCTTGTAGAGTTATTTCTCTTTATAGGTTTTACTATATTCATTCCTGTATTTGTATGTTATTTTTTATCAGTATCTAAGAAAATCTTACTTTATATTTTCATGTTGTGTCAAAATTAGGAAAATTTTATCAGACTATCCCTCAAGAGAAGATTATTTCATATCATCATACTTTTTTTAGATGCTTTTAGTATCTATTTCTAAAGAATGAGAAGAATGCGGACTTAATTAGGGCAACTGCAACAGAGGAAAGTGTTCTTATGCGTTTGCTATGGATAAGCATGTCTCCCCTCCCACATCCAGCCAGGATAAAAAGAGAGACATTTTAGTAATTCTGTGCTGTGCTTAGTTGCTCAGTCATGCCCGACTCTTTGTGACCCCCGTGGACTGCAGCCCACCAGGCTTCTTTCTNCGTTTGCTATGGATAAGCATGTCTCCCCTCCCACATCCAGCCAGGATAAAAAAAGAGACATTTTAGTAATTCTGTGCTGTGCTTAGTTGCTCAGTCATGCCCGACTCTTTGTGACCCCGTGGACTGCAGCCCACCAGGCTTCTTTCTGTCCATGGAGATTCTCCAAGGAAGAATGCTGGAGTGGCTTGCCATGCCCTCCTCCAGGGACTCTTCCTAACTCAGGAACTGAACCCTGGTCTCCCCTCATTAAAGCTGGATTCTTTACCATCTGAGCCACCAGGGAAGCCCTATAATAAATCTACCCNTTCAAATTAGAGTTTTCTCCAGATATAGGCCCAGAAATGGGGATGCTGGACCACATGGAAAAGCTATTTTTACTTTTCTAAAGTGAAAGTTGCTCAGCTGTATCTGACTCTTTGCGTCGCCACGGGCTTTACAGTTCATGGAGTTCTCCAGGCCAGAACACTGGAGTGAGTAGCCTATCTCTTCTCCAGCAGACCTTCCTGACACAAGAATCGAACCAGGGTCTTGTGCATACCAACTGAGCTATCTGGCAAGCCCTGATAGCCCTAATTTTTTTAAGTACCTCCCTACTCTTTTCCTTAGTGGCTGCACCGATTTACATTTGAGGGAGATTTTTCTTAGTCCAGGACATATTCACACTGGCAAGATTTTAATTATTTTATAGATCAGCCTTAGCAGATTCTCCACTTTATATCTTTTATGTTTCAACTACAGGTTTATATTGTCATCGAAGTCATTATCAAACGTTTCATGGTCGGATGTAGAATCTATATGAATTATTAAGAGCTACGTGATGCCACAAGCAGCCCTGCTGAGCTGTCTCAGCAAAGATGTTGAAGAGGAAGACTTATATCCTTGGGTCCAGATGATGACATCCCCCACGAGCTCTTAAGGGGCATTCATCATGCCATATGCTTTGAAAGATTGGCATGATATGTGTATTAAAGGAAAGCATTTTTAAAAGGAGAAAACACTTTCTTAAATTTTAGCATCACTCGTTTTAATTTTTTGTCACAAAGGTGAGGAAAGGATTTTAACCAAATAAAAATACCATATACTATTTATGAGAAATAAAATGTCTCTGTAATGTGAGTTTGAGTCTAAGAAGTCTAAAATGAAGGGCTTACAGTGAATCTGACCTTTTGATGACAGAAAATTCTTGTAGAGTTATTTCTGTTTGTAGGTTTTACTATATTCATTCCTGTATTTGTATGTTATTTTTTATCAGTATCTAAGAAAATCTTACTTTATATTTTCATGTTGTGTCAAAATTAGGAAAATTTTATCAGACTATCCCTCAAGAGAAGATTATTTCATATCATCATACTTTTTTTAGATGCTTTTAGTATCTATTTCTAAAGAATGAGAAGAATGCGGACTTAATTAGGGCAACTGCAACAGAGGAAAGTGTTCTTATGCGTTTGCTATGGATAAGCATGTCTCCCCTCCCACATCCAGCCAGGATAAAAAGAGAGACATTTTAGTAATTCTGTGCTGTGCTTAGTTGCTCAGTCATGCCCGACTCTTTGTGACCCCCGTGGACTGCAGCCCACCAGGCTTCTTTCTGTCCATGGAGATTCTCCAAGGAAGAAAGCTGAAGTGGCTTGCCATGCCCTCCTCCAGGGAATCTTCCCAACTCAGGAACTGAACCCTAGTCTCCCCTCATTAAAGCTGGATTCTTTACCATCTGAGCCACCAGGGAAGCCCTATAATAAATCTACCCATTTCTAGTAACCTCCTTCTAGAATTCTCCTGCTGAGTTTTATTTCTTCTTTCCACCAAGGAGAAAGGACAGCTGAGGAAGTGGAGGCAGGTCTGTGAATGTGAGCAAGCATCTCCCACAGGGGAGTGTCCTAGGCTTTGCACATAGAACCCAAAATGGAAATTAAATTTACATGAAACCGTCTCTGAGTGTTCACTTTTCTCAACTTGCAGCCCGTGGTTTTCAGGGGAGAATGTGCTTCTCGCGGGCAACGGAGAAAATCCGGAGTGAGACGCTTGGAAAACGAGGAAGAACTGGCAATAGGTGGGCCTGGTTTCAAAATACACACCGACGTTTAGGATTCATCTGCGTACGAACTGTTTCCACTGTGACACAGAGACAAGCTACAGATGAGTTTGAAGAAGCAAAGGACGGTGGCTGGAAGACAAAAGCTACAAGAAGAACTGACGGCTGGGTCCGTGAATAAGACAGTCTCCTTCTGTAGGGCGGTTTCTGGGGACCAGTGGGAAGGCCCCTGGTAGAGTTATCATGTTTCCCAGATGCAGGGAAGGAAATGCTATAGTCTGCTATGGTCACCCTCTGAACAAGGTTCATTCCATTCTGGGGGAAACAGACTGAGATTCCGGCATAGGCAAGATGACTGTGTGAGATGCAGAAGCGTGGAGAACAGTGCTCAGCATGTAACTCTTGGTCGGGCTTGTTTATCCACCCTGGGAGCCACCCCGGGTCATGCCGTTCGCTTGGTGCCATTGAGTCTGTTCTGACGCCTACTTGGACAGGAAGTCCTTAAGATTAAAGATTGTATTTTTATGGACTCCTGCCTGCTTTCTTCAAGCTATTAACTGAAGAGAACTGTAGCTAGGAGTCGGTTTCTAGAAAGGATATTAACAGTCGTTTGTGTGTGTGTCAGGATGAAAAATAGGAGGAAACCAAGGTGGAGTCAGAGGGGGGAGAAGTGCTCAGTAGAAACTGGCAAAGTAACTGGAATATTGGAAATAAAAGAGTTTCTGGGCGGAGGTAGACGTTTGTCGCTCAGGATCAGCATCGCATATATAATTAAAGCAAAATCGATAAAGAACGCAGAATATTAGGATATTAACAGGTAGGCCGAATTAAAGATTGCATCTGACTCTCTGCAGCCACTTTTCCAAAGGACTTTTTTTCCCTGAGCAAATATCTTGGCAGATGGAAACAAGTAAATATTTGAGGAAAGTAAAACTGCCTGTGAGTGCCCGCGAGAGCCCATTGGTTCTGATTCAGCCCATCTTGATGTTGTGGCATTTTGTACAATTGTTAAACAGAGCGTATTTTGAAAATCTCGTCACTTGTGGGTGACTTACATACTCCACCTGGGTTTATACTTCTACACATAATGTTTATTATGGTTGGGTAATAAAGTGCCATGCCTGATTAAGACAGACTTGAACAAACCCTTTAGCCTTTCAGGATGAATACGTGTTAACAGTGGGAAATTAATAATTACTTTCCCATGCATGTTGCTTCCAGGATGGTTTTAAAACTCATGACTTTGAATGCAAGTTTTTAGAAATGACTGGAATTTTTGGAAGGGTGTGTGTGTGTATGTGTGAGGGAGTATTCACTTCAGTGTATAAATGAAACTGTGCTAATATGGTTCATGAAGAAAAGTCTAAACATTTGATTCCTTCTCTGCGAAACTTCAAAGGTACCAATACCTGCTTAATAAATTTTACTCAGATCAAGTTACAAAAATATTAAAATAAGCTTTATGTGGAAAATAATTGAATTTGGCTATTTCTTTATCAGTAAAGCAACTGCTTATTAATGTATAACAGTAATTATGTACATTAATTTAGTGTTCATTGGAAAACTAGAAGGTGAAAAGTTTGGCTTTAATAAGAGAGATCCCTTCTAAGAGGAACAGCAATTAGAAGCTTCATGTTTGGGGAGGACAAAAATTCTAGACATTTTAAAAATAAAATTTGGTATATATTCAATTCAGAAAATTTGAAGAAAAAAATGCAAAGAAGAAAATAACAGTCATTCATAATCTACCCCTCCATCAACAACCCCTGCTATGTTTTGACTTGTCTAATTTCAGCTCCTTGTCTGTGCTCATATATTACCTTTAAGTCACTGTGTACTGATCTATCAATGGCAGTATTTTTTGAAAATGGAATCTCTTTTGTAATTTGTTTTTACATACGGAAACAAGAATGTTTTCTGATTTCATTATTCTTTAACAACCCCCATTATAATTTATTTCATCAATCACCTTGTTGGCATTTAGTTTGCTTACAGTTCTTTAGCAGCAGAAATTTAAGTGGAAAGTTGCCTTAACGCTNGCTCAGCCTGACTGTTTGTGACCCCGTGGACTATACAGTCCATGGAAGTCTCCAGGCCAGAGTACTGGAATAGGTAGCCTTTCCCTTCTCCGGGGATCAAACCCGGGTCTCCTGCCTTGCAGGCAGATTCCTTACCAGCTGAGCCACCAAGGAAGCCCAAGTATACTGGGCTAGCCAGTAGTGGGTAGCCATTCCCTTCTCCAGGGGGCCTTCCTCACCCAGAGATAGAACCCCGGTCTCCGGCACTGCAGGCGGATTCTTTACCAGCCGAGCTGCCTGGCAGCTTTGTGTAGTTCTATGCTGTCTCCTCCTCTTTCCTCTTCTTCT
This sequence comes from Neotragus moschatus, assembly GCA_006410615.1. Classification (NCBI taxonomy): domain Eukaryota; kingdom Metazoa; phylum Chordata; class Mammalia; order Artiodactyla; family Bovidae; genus Neotragus; species Neotragus moschatus. The sequence continues at coordinate 494,962 of SJYA01001712.1, read as the reverse complement.
TTCTTATTTTGGACCAGGTGAGTTGCAGGACAGCAGGATTCTCCCTGTGAAAGATGACTGTCCGTGTGCTCTAGTTGTTTTAGCCTTCGGAGGCAGGAGCTGAAAGGCTGTCTGCAATGCAGAGGATTCCTGTCCCCCACTTGCCTCAGCAACATGTAGTTTCCTGGAGACATGGCGGGTGTGCCGTTCCCTGCCTGGCTTCCTGTCTGGTTCCTCTGTGCGTCCAAACAGAGGCAGATAGACTCCTCCAGCCTCCTCCCATTGCTCCACATCAGGGTGTGGCTGTGATCCCCTCCTTTGAAAGTCCAGTGTTCTCCTGAGGGAGTCTGGAGCCTGCAGCCGCAGCCGCAGCCTCCTCTCATTTGGTGCACAGCCCATTTGCACTTCGCTGCGCTTGGCTGCCTTTTCTCATCCACTGTGCGCTTCCCAGGTATTACTGCTTTCTTTGAAAATGGAGTGTCTTCATTTTGCAATTCTCTCAGTTGCTCTGGGGTCACTGAGACAGGAGAAGAGAAACGCCGTGCTGTTGTTTTTCTTACAAGCAGTAGTGTTAATTGNCTCCTCTCATTTGGTGCACAGCCCATTTGCACTTCGCTGCGCTTGGCTGCCTTTTCTCATCCACTGTGCGCTTCCCAGGTATTACTGCTTTCTTTGAAAATGGAGTGTCTTCATTTTGCAATTCTCTCAGTTGCTCTGGGGTCACTGAGACAGGAGAAGAGAAACGCCGTGCTGTTGTTTTTCTTACAAGCAGTAGTGTTAATTGATCTGCTGCTGCGGCTGCTGCTGAGTCACTTCAGTCGTGGCCGACTCTGTGCGACCCCAGAGACGGCAGCCCACCAGGCTCCCCCGTCCCGGGGATCCTCCAGGCAAGAACACTGGAGTGGGTTGCCAGTTCCTTCTCCAATGCAGGAAAGTGAAAAGTAAAAGTGAAGTCGCTCAGTCGTGTCCGACTGTTAGCGACCCCATGGGCTGCAGCCCACCAGGCTCCTCTGTCCATGGGATTTTCCAGGCAAGAGTACTGGAGTGGGCTGCCATTGCCTTCTCTGTTTAGTTGATCAGTCGTGTCCAACTCTTTGTGACCCGTGGACTGTAGCCCGCCAGGCTCCTCTATCCATGGGATTCTCAAGGCCAAGAATACTGGAGTGGGCTGCCATTCACTTCTCCAGTGGATCTTCCCCACACAGGGATCAAACCCTGGGTCTCCTGCAGTGCAGGCAGATTCTTTACCATCTGAGCTACAGGGAAGTCTTATAAATTGGAAGTCAAAATGAGTCTCTGTCAACTAATTGATAAGGCATCATGTTATATATTAAGAGACAGTGTTCATCACTCAGTCATGCCCTACTCTTTGCGACCCGATGGCTCCGCTGTCCATGAGATTTTCCAGGCCAAGGATACTGGAGTGGGGTGCCATTTCCTTCTCCAGGGGATCTTCCCAACCCAGAGACTGAACCTGGGTCTCCTGCACTGAAGGCAGATTCTTTACCAACTGAGCTACAAGGGAAGCCCATTAAGAGATAAGTAAAGGTGAATTAGATGAATTCTTTCTTTCCTTTGTTTTTCCTTTGGCTGTGCCCAGCAGCATGTGAGGTCTTAGTTCCCTGCCCAGGAGCCAAACCCACACCTCCTGCATTGGAAACATGAAGCTTTAACTGCTGGACCACCAAGGAAGTCCTTGTTTTTATTTTTTCTTTCTCTTCTTAATAATCTCCACAATTTATCAATGTGACCAATAGAAATGAAAAGAAAAAGTAACCCAATAAAGGCAACCAATGACTGCTCCTGGAAGAGACGATAAAGTTTTCGAAAATTTGGACAGGGGAAAAGAAAAGCCTCTGGGGGATCTAGTGGTCATCCTGGGCTTAGTCTCCATTCCCTGCTTCCTTCCCCTTGAGAAGCTGCCAAAAGCCCGAACAAGCCAAGCCCTTCTCCCCTCTCCTGCCAACTCTTCCATTCCAGAATCCACTGCCGATGGAGAAAGAGAATGCCCTTTGAGGAAGACAGCAGTGCATGTTGACATGAAGAGTTTCCTAGACAATTCTGCTCCTCAGAGTCATGGGAAGTTGTTATGCAGACTGAATCTCCAAAGACAACACAGGCCCATGCTTCTCACAAGGGCTGGCAGTAATTGGGATAATCAAGAATTTTGAAAATCTTTCCTGTGGTGGGTGAAGCACCAGGCTAGATGGTGAATTGTTTTTGTTCAGTCACCAAGTCTTGTCCGACTCTTTGCAACCTCAAGGACTGCAGCACGCCAGGTCTCCCTGTCCATCACCATCTCCCACGTTTTACTCAGACTCATGTCCATCAAGTCAGTGATGCCATCCAAACATCTCATCCTCTGTTGTCCCCTTCTCCTCCTGCCTCCTTCCCAGTCTCAGGGTCTTTTCCAGTGAGTCAGTTCTTCGCATCAGGTGGCCAGAGTATTAGACCTTCAGCTTCAACATCAGTCCTTCCAATGAATATTCAGGACTGATTTCCTTTAGGATGGACTGGTTGGATCTCCTTGTAGTCCAAGGGACTCTCGAGAGTCTTCTCCAACACCACAGTTTGAAAGCATCAATTCCTCAGCATTCTGCCTTCCTTATGGCTCAGCTCTCACATCCATACCTGACTACTGGAAAAACCATAGCTTTGACCAAATGGATAGTGAAAGATCTATGATTGAATTCCGGCTCCGCCACTAACTAGGTATAGAATTTGGATCTGTTTCAACGTATCGGAGCCTCAATTTTCTCGTCTATAAAAAGAGGGAGCTGGACTTGATGGCTAAAATCTCTTCCAACTTTAATATTCCACGATTCTCTAAATGTAGAGTTCTGTGAATGCTCTAATTTCTTTTTAAATGGAAAGGGAAGGAAAGAATGATTAGGAACAAGGGACTAAGGAAGGAAATCGGAGGGTGTTTCCTGTGGACGCAGAAAGAATGGACAGGAGTCTTTTCTTTTCTCTTGCTATGTCTGAAATAAAAAATTCCAGGGGCACACCTTAAGAGGACCTAGGGTTCAGTAAGATTTCCGTGTTGAGTGGCAGGTTGGCCAAGAGGCAGAAACTGCACCTGTGTTAGACAAGATTTGTATTGATAATTCATTTACAAATGCACACTTAGTTGTGTCCGACTCTTTACAACCCCATGGACGGTAGCCCTCCAGGCTCCTCTGTCCATGAGATTCTCTGGGCAAGAATACTAGAGTGGGTTGCCATTCCCTTCTCCAGGGGAATCTTCCTGACCCAGGGATCAAACCCAAGACTCCTGTGGCTCCTGCACTGGCACGCAGATTCTTTACCACTGAGCACCTGGGAAGTCCCTGATTAATAAGGTACAGATTTTCTCAAAAGTAGTCCTAAAGCACCAAGAAGGCATTTCTCCTTTAGCTGAACATGCAAAGCACTGGCTTCTACCTGAGTGAGACCCCCCTCCCCCCACACTTCCCTCAGTTGCTTTTTAGGAAGAATAAACAGATTTCTTACTTTAGGAATTTGACTGACAGGTCTCTACTACAGAGGGAAAATGAATTTCAAAGACAGACCTAAGGAAAACCATTTTTTTTCTGCTCCCTCTGGACTTCTGTAGCTCCAGGTGCTACGGGAAAAACAAATTTCAGCACTGGTCGAGTCCTTAATGATCATGTTATTAAGATCCCCAAGCACATCTGATGTTGCTCTTCTCAAGTCCGGGGAGCACTGTTCATCCATTGATGCGGCAGCCACAAAGGGACCATGACTGGCTTTGTTTGAAGAACCTGGGCGCCCTGGTTATTTCTGTTTGTAGAGACGCCGGGGTACACTTGAAAGCGGGAGAAGGAGGGCAGGGAGACTTGGAGAAGAAAACAGCTCAAAGCAGTTTTGAGTCACTTGAAAAGCCTCTGGGTGGATTGATTTGTGATTTGGGTTCTGCTTCTCCGTCTCCTGGATGCAAGGCTCTGAAGTGGGTGCCCGCTGGGCGCTGCAGACAGCCGGAGGGCAGATGACAACGGTGTCGATACTGATGGCGCGGTTCCTCCACATTCTCCTAGGAGGCTGCAGCTGACTCGCAGTCTTCAGTGGCCACTGGGGCCTGGAACAACACCTGTTACTATGAAACTTCCTGCTTAACTGATGTGCTTCCAACTTTCTTCTCCGTTGGGACTTCCCTGGTGGTCCAGTGGTTAAGACTTTGCCTTCCGAAGCAGAGGGTGTGGGTTTCCCTGATGGCTCAGATGATAAAGAATCTGTCTGCAATGTGCAAGACCCAGGTTCGATCCCTGGGTCAGGAAGGCCCTCTGGAGAAGCAAATGGCAATCCACTCCAGTACTCTGTCCTGGAGAATTCCATAGACAGAGGAGCCTGGCACAGGCTACAGTACATGGGGTCACAAAGAGTCCGACATGACTGACTTTCAGTTTCTCTCCCTGGAGAGCTAAGATCCCATGTACCTGAAGCCCCAAAATCCAAAACATAAACAGAAGCAATATTGTAGCAAATGAAGATTTTTTAAATGGTCCACATTAAAAAAATTTTTTTTGAAAAGTTCTCCTATATAAAATGTGGGCTTCTCCTGAAAGCGGGGGCCAGTGGAAGGTGGGTGAGATCCTCAGTGGACGTGGGTGAGGGCCATGGAGGCTGGTGTGAGGCACACGTGTTGCAGGAACTGCAGACGGGAGGCAGGGAGGAGGCCCCGGTGCTCAGCCTCGGAAGGATCACTGGAGATGTTTGAGCAGCAGGTCAGGGCAGACTTGGAAAGGCCCAACGTGCGAGGCAATGAAGCTTCTGGAAAACACTGTGATGTACCTTCCCTAAGTGAGTCTGGAGGCCTGTAAACTGTCTTTGTCACCATAGCAACTGTGCATCATCAGAAAGGGAAACTGAACGCCTGGTTCTTTCTTTCAGAGCAATGGCTGGCCAGCTATGAGGGTAAAGTTGGCAGGGAGAGAAGACAGGTACCTGAGAGGACTGCTCAGAGGCTGGTGCTCTGGGTGACAAGGCAGTTCTCACACAGGAAGACTGATAGCACAGTGAGAACGTGGGGTCCACTTGGGATGAGAGAAAGTACCTCTGGTACCATCCCAACTGTTGGATGGCATCATCAACTCAATGGACGTGAGTCCCAGCAAACTCTGGGAGACGGTGATGGACAGGGAAGCCTGGCGTGCAGCAGCCCATGGGGTCGAAAAGAGTCGGGCACGACTGAGCGACGGAACAACAACAGCAAAAACTGCCACGGCCACCTTCAGGGTCCATTTTCCAACCTCCTGGTGTAAATGGAGCCCCAGGCAGGGGTTCAAGGGGCTGAGCCTCTGGCATCCTTAAGGTTCTGTCCCTCCTTCATCCCCAAACCCCAAGGCTTGCTGGCTTCACGGCCCTGGGTCCCCTCCCTCTGCCTCAGTGAGAGCCTCCCTTTCTGCCCAGGCCTGTCAGATGTTTCTTCGAAATCCTCTGTTTGGACTGTTTCCCTGGTTCCCGGTCTGCCCTCTGGATGCTTAGTTCTGTCCTCCCTTTGTTTGAGTCACTACAGGCAGAGACGGCCTCAGCCCCCCGGGGACCTGAGCTTGCCGGGAAGTCTGGACAAACAGATGCTACATGCTGCTGCTGCTGCTGCTGCTGCGTCGCTTCAGTCGTGGCCGACTCTGTGCGACCCCATAGACGGCAGCGACCAGGCTCCCCCGTCCCTGGGATTCTCCAGGCAGGAACACTGGAGTGGGCTGCCATTTCCTTCTCCAATGCATGAAAGTGAAAAGTGAAAGTGAAGTCGCTCAGTCGTCTGCAACTCTTTGCGATCCCATGGACTGCAGCCTACCAGGCTCCTCTGTCCATGGGATTTTCCAGGCAAGAGTACTGGAGTGAGGTGCCATTGAGTGGGCAGTAAAATGGAGAAAGTCTGAAAATGAAAGTGTTAGCCGCTCAGCCGCGTCTGACTCTTTTCGACCCTATATACAGGCTGTAGCCCACCAGGCTCTTCTGTCTGTGGGATTCTCCAGGTAAGAACACTGGAGTGGGTTGCCAGTCCCTTCTCCAGGGGATCTTCCCAACCCAGGGATCGAACAAGAGTCTCCTGCATTGCAGGCTGATTCTTTACCATCTGCACCACCAAAATGGGGAAGGATGCCTATTAATGACACGGCTTAATTTGCACCCTCAGAGCGTCAATTAATGTACAAAACCACAGTCGATGTCTCCCCTCACGCTCCCGCCACTGCTGTGTGTCGCCTCCCTCCTGAGTGGGTACATCAGAGGGATCCTGAGTGTGAGAAGGACGGAGAGGCGGGGCACGTGAGTCCAAGTCTGGCTCCGCCTCTTCCTGGCAGCTCCCCCAGCTCTGGACCAGTGGTCCCAGCGGGCAGTGCGTGCTGACAGGTCTTCCCAGCCCCCGCCCGGGCCTGACTCTGGACAAACCAGAGGATGGCCCTGCTCTTTGGTTTCTGATAAAACATCTCATCCGGTCCTGTAGGGTTTCGGTTTAATCAGGACACCTTGCACAGCTGGAGAAGGAAATGGCAACCCACTCCAGTACTCTTGCCTGGAAAATCCCGTGGATGGAGGAGCCTGGTAGGCTACAACCCATAGGGTGGAAAGAGTCAGACACGACTGAGTGACTTCACATGCACACTTATACAGCTCTGGGCTCCTAAAATCCAGGATCAGATGCATTGCATGTGTTATGAAGTTTCAGAAGCCCTTTCTGGCTGGGCTCTCTCCCTCAGGGTGTCAGGGTGCCTCTGCCCAGCCCTCCTCCGTGGGCCCTCCTCCAGGCCCCGTCGTGCTTGTTACGGGGGTCCCCCTTCCAGAGGTCTTGGTTCCCATCCTCCTCAGGCTGGTGCCTCACTCCCCACCCTTTCTGTCCACTCCAGCTCCTTCAGTCTCCCCCTCTCCTTTTGGTCTACATTTTCAAGTCTTTCTTGACTGACTGTCACAAGCCTACCTTTATTTTTTACCCCTCTATGCTATGCTACTCAGATTCTAATATTTTTTTCCTTTAATAAGACACATAAACTTCTTGGGAAACATTTTCAAGCAAATATATTTTACCAACTAATAAATAATTACTAAATATATGCTTGTGTATATGTAAATACGGAGGGTGGCTAACATATTTTACTACACAAGCAACAAAATATTTCACAAATATCCGTTTTCTGAGCATGTTCCTTTCAATACCTGTTTTCTACATTGACAGTGTTAGTGAAATATTTTACCCTGAACTAGCAAGGTCTCACTGTAAAGTCCAGTCGCAGTTTGTTGGTTTTTCTCCCGCTGACCTCCTCAGGCACCCAGGACTAGGACTTGTGATCAGCTGGAGACAGAAGCCTCGCCATCTTCCTAGGACCATGGCATCATTCTGGGTCCAACTCAGGGCTTGGCAAACTTCTTCTGTGAAGGGCCGGATAGTAACTATTTTCAGCTTTGAGGACCATATGGTTACTGTTTCGACTCCTCGGTTCTGCCCTTGTACCAAGAAAGCAGCCGAGATATGTAAACAAATTGGCACAGCTGGGCGCCCATGAGACTTTGTTTACAGAAGCTGGCACTGGCCTGCAGGCTGTGGTTTGCAGACCCCTGGTCTAGCTGAACTCCAGCTCTTTCCTATTAACCCAGGTGACACATCCATTTCCCCATTTGTGGTAGACTGAAGCAAGGCACCCCGAGAAACGGCCACGTGCTAATCCCTAGATCCTGTGAATGTCGCCATATATGGCGAGAGAAAGAGAGAGGGAGGGACAGAGGAGGGGTGGGGAGCAGGTGGGGGGTGGCCTTTGCAGATGTGATCAGAGATGTTGAGATGCTGAGAGCGTTCTGAGTGATTCAGGTAGACCCCCCAAGGCAGGCACACTCATTCTTATAAGAGTGGGGTAGAGGGAGGCTTGATGACATGTCCAGACGGAACAGGAGAAGGCGCAGTGGGCACAGAGGCAGAGATGGTAGTTAGGAGCCTAGAGAACGAGGCTGCCAGCAGACACCAGAAACTGTAGATGAGCCTGGGGAATCTACCCTGGAGCCTTTGGGGGCCAAGCAGCTGTGTGTGTGTGTGTGTGTGTGTGTGTGTGCGTGTGTGTGTGTGTGTGTGTGCGTGTGCGCACGCGCGCGTGCACGTGTGTGTGCTGAGTCATCTCCAACTGTTTGCAACCCCATGGACTGTAGCCCACCAGGCTCCTCTGTCCCTGGGATTCTCCAGGCAAGAATCCTGGAGTAGATAGCCACTCCCTTCTCCAGCAGACCTTCCTGACCCCGGGATCAAACCCACGTCTTCCGCATTGGCAGACGGATTCTTCACCATCTGAGCCACCACGGAAGCCCACTGCCTCCTTGACTGTAGCCACACAGACTCCTTAAATACTCTGGCCCCCAGATTCATAACAGAACCCATCTTTCTGAGGTTTGGAGCCACTAAACTGGTGGTGCTTTCTGATAGCATCCCTAAGAAACGAACACATCGTTGCTGTGTCGGCGGTTACCCTGCCTTGAAAATATCTTCTTCCTCTGAGGCTTGTGCCCGCAGGTGGTACTCTCAGTGCCTTTTCTTTTCATTTTGGATGACCACACTCGTGAACGTGCCCTTCAGTCACTGTGGACTTGAGCTCCTGACTCATATTTTCCTACCCTGAATCCAGCCATTGTCTTATCACCTTAATTCCTTGGTTACATCCAATTTCCTTTTCAATATGCTTTCTCTTAAAAAAAAAAAAAATATTGATTAGTTTCTGCCACACAAAGTGCATATTCCGAGGCTTGATTCCCTTTGCTGGTGATATCTAAAGACGGTCAGACAGCAGCTGACGTTTCTTTCAGCCCTTTATATGGTCATGCTGTTTCTAACGTGAAAGTGCAATATAAATTACTGACTATTAAAATTACATTATATTTGAATGGGAAAAAAACACAGCTTATTACTGCAAAGTACATATTATTTAAGTTAGGTCAGGAAAGAATTCCACGAGGAATTTGCTCTAATAAATTAGAATGTGATGTTGTTTGAAAGGGTTCTCGTGAATTTTAAACACGAGCCCTGTAATTCATCTGGAACGTGGGGAAAGATTTGCAAAGGTGAAGGTTTGGCTCATTCTCTGTCCAGACTTTCACAAATGCCGCATTATGGGAGCCCACGTGGGTCAAGTTCAGCTACAGTGCAAGGCACATTGGGCCGTGTTCGGGTGGAGGGCTTTCGTGAGGACAGATCTATTTCGTCAGTATAAGCTCCCACCCAAATGACTCATCACACTCTAGAATGNAAAGATTTGCAAAGGTGAAGGTTTGGCTCATTCTCTGTCCAGACTTTCACAAATGCCGCATTATGGGAGCCCACGTGGGTCAAGTTCAGCTACAGTGCAAGGCACATTGGGCCGTGTTCGGGTGGAGGGCTTTCGTGAGGACAGATCTATTTCGTCAGTATAAGCTCCCACCCAAATGACTCATCACACTCTAGAATGCCAGGCTATTTCTGCAACACTTAGCCCGTTGATATTTTAAAGTAGATCTTATCACCTCTCCTCTCTGGCCACAAGAATATACTTGCTTCCACCCAGGCTGGAGGAGAGTTCTGGGAGATAAAAGCGTGGCCATTAGACTCATCATTCCGTGTTTTCTGCTTCACCATAGCAGTTTCTTTTGGAAAACATTAATCTATTCTTCACCATTAAGACGCCATGTTCACTACAATATTGTAAAGTAATTAGCCTCCAATTAAAATAAATAAATTAATTTTTTTTAAAAAAGATGCAATGTTCTTGGAGACGCAGACGCAGAGAGCAGACTTGTGGACAAAGCGGGGGAAGGAGAGGGTGGGATGAATTGAGAAAGTAGCCTGGAAACGGATGCATTATGGTATGTGAAAGAGACAGCCAGTGGGGATTTGCTGCGCCGCACAGGGAGCTCACACCGCTGCCCTGTGACAACCTACAGGGCTGGGATGGGGCAGAGGCGGGAGAGAGGCTCCGGAGGGAGGGGACGTGTGCGCACCTGTGGCTGATTCATCCTGGTATGTGGCAGAAACTAACAATTATTATAAAGCAATTATCCTCCAATTAAAAATAAATTTCTTTAAAAGATACAATGTTCTTTACAATAGACTTTGCTTATCATTATAAAATGGCACATATTCATCATAGAAAGCTTAGAAAACATAAGAGGGAGAAAAGAAAAGTCACCTGTAATTCAGTCACTGAGAAATATTGCTAATAGTTTATATCCTTTTATTCATACATTTTTTTTGTGCTTATAAAGATGTTTTTAAAAAATTTTTAGTGATTACTTACATAGTTAGGTGACTTACTTTTCTTAAGACCAATAAATAAACATTCCCCCAACCCATTAAATATTATTCTACACAAATGAGTTTGAGCCAATTCCAGGAGCAGTGGAAGACAGGGAATGCTGGTGTGCTGCAGTCCATGGGGTCACAAAGAATCAGACGTGACTTAGCCACTGAACAGCAACAGCTACATAATATTCCTCGCTGCACTGAATTTTATTTTAGTAAACATTTTATCTTAACAAAAGAAGACAATGAACCAGAGATTTTTTTAAGTTACTGGGAAAGCACTTTTTGGGTAATTCATGATTTATGGCACAAACCATGTAATAAACTCATGATCGTATTAGAATTTTTAGATAACTTTTCTGTGGCTAAGTCTCTATGACAGCCACCAAATAACTTTATAGTAGTGACTTCCTGCACAGAAAGTTGCTGTGGAAAGTAGCTACAATACTTGAATTTGGAATCAAGTTCCTAAAATGTGCTGAAGTTTGAGATGTTTAACATTCTCAATATTTGCATCCTTAAAATCTTAAAGTCATTGCAGTATGTTGGGATAAAAGCAATCTCAGAGAGTCCTAGGTCACCCCGTTTCCGTAATCTGTTCACTTCAACCCATATCTCTTACTGTGAAGCATTAGTGTACCTGAATCAGCATAGACTATGTCTCTGGTTTTTCAGTATCTTTCAAGAAGTTCCTGCTTGCTGTTTGAATTTCAGCATCTTTCAAGACGTTCCTGCTTGCTGCTTCCTACTTGAGTTTCACGACGTTCGGGAGCTCGCCTGTTTGGGGACTCCTCTGTCCAGCCTCCCACTGTAGTTCCTGTGCAGCCTAAACCCCTCCCGCGGCCTGCTGGTTACATTTCCCCCTCCCGTCTTCCCGTGGAGGAAGAACAGCTGGTCACTGAGTCCCTCTTTCAAAAACACGCCTCCACCTGTCGTCGAGGAGACCCTGCCGAGTGGAATAGACGTCCCGCTGGGTTTGTTCCGCGTTCCGGCCGAGATGACTGTTGACATCGCAGATCGGCGATCCCTTCGGTGTCCGCATCATTTCATTGAATATGTATTCTTTCCCACTGAACGTATGGCACTCTAAACAAAGTGTTTACTGTGAAAGTGATCTTCAGATTCACTGAGGCCAGGGCCACCTAGCGTGCGGCCCAGGCCTTCAATGTAGGGTATCTGCCACCACTGAAAGTGACAAAGTGAAAAAGCGCTCAGAAGCCACGGCTTCCTGCTTTGTGTTTGCTCAGCCAGTGAGGTTTCTCCTTCATTGGCTAGTTCTGTGGTCATGGGAAAAGTGAATTATAGTTTCTACGACACTGTTGTTTCTCTTTCCATATTTTTAGATGAGACCATGTACATCTTTAAGTTGATCTTTTCTCAATGGCTTGCCCTTACTGAAAAAGAATTGTTGATTAATCACTCAGTTGTGTATGACTCTTGCGACCCCACGGACTGTAGCCCTTCAGGCTCCTCTGTTCATGAGTTTCCCAGGCAAAAACACTGGAGTGGGTTGCCATTCCCCTCTCCAGGGGATCTTCCTGACCCAGAGATTGAACCTGTACCTCTTACATCTCCTGCACAGGCAGGTGGATTCTTTACAGCTAGTGCCACCAGAGAAGCCCCCTGTACGGAATTGTTTTTCGTTCATTTGCTTGCAGATTTTTACCTCCAAGAGGGGAGTCCCTTGTCTAGGAAGCATGCAGGCTTCCCTCCAAACCCTTAGCTACTGTCACTGATAAAAAAAGAGCACAATCAACACTTCTATCCTTGGTATCTCACTACAGTTCTTCATTCCAACCATCCTGCTATTCGGTTCAGAATGACTTTTATAAGTTTAGGAAATAACTATTTGTTCTTATTTTGGAAACCGAGTTTTTTCTTCCTATTATTTTGTCTTCCCATCTCCTTTCATGCTGTTAATAAATAAATGGGGTGGCATCTGACGTCAGAGTCTTGCTATGTGCCAGGCATAGTTATAAATGTTTACGTTGCTAAGCTAAGCTAATTTAACTCCCTGTCCCTAAATCTTATGAAGTGGAAACTGTTCTTATCCCCTCTTTATAGACAAGGATGCTCTTTAATTAGCATGAGTAACTTCTAAAAGTCACACAACCAGCCTGTCCACCTTGTGTTCATTGTCTTAACATGGGGATATACAAAAAAAAAAAAAAAATCTTCAAGGCATCTTAGAGAAATCAAGGCTCAGACAAAATGAATGGGAGTATAATCAAAATAAAGACCTCCTCCCACAGAAAATGAAGGATGATTCTCCTGGGCTGGGTGCACCGTCCGGAGGGAAGGGGATGGGAACAGAGCAGGGTGTTCTGTGTCTTGCTTCCCCCTGGAGTTTCGGAGAGATGTGAAGCCCAGGGGAGACGGGAGCAAAGAACTGGCCTTCAAGATCCCGGGCACTCACGCAGCCAGAAGAAAGATTCTCAGAAACGCAGGCGGGACGCCAGAGCTGAGTCCACTCACGGCCTGCGATCCGAGGCTGTGGACATCTCAGCAAGGAAACGACCCTTCTCTGTGTGGCGACCAGACAGCCGGCACAACCGAGACCCCAACCCCCCAAATAAATAACCGAAGCTAACGTCCTGCTACCCTAGTGGAACACCTGCTTAAAAGCGGCAGTGAGGGGAGTCACTGAGACGTACAGACAGGGGCCTTTCTTGGAAACAGGGTGCTTGCAGATGTAATCAGGTTACCGCCCATCTCTGGAGGGACACTCAGGGGAAGGCCCTGCGGAGACAGAGGCAAAGATTGCAGGGAGGACCCCCGGAACCCTGCCTATCACCAGGAGCCAGGGGCGGGGCCCAGAGCTGATAGCCCCTCCCAGCTTCTAGAAGGATCCAACCCCGCCAACCCTTTGTCCTGTGACCTCTGGCTTCCAGAACTGTGAAAGAGCAAATTCCCCAGCCCCACCCCTGACCTCGCCCCTTTGTGGTCATTGCTTGCACAGCCCTAGGTAACTGACCTGCTGGTCGTGGTTATTCGGGAGTTCTCAGGTTGTGACTCGTCAGCTGCGCCCTCGTGCACTCCGCACTTCTCCCTGCATACAGTGGCTGCAACACAAGGTAAACACACACACACACACACACACCCCGAAGCACCGAGTGTTCTGCTCGGATGAAGGCGAGGAAAAGGCCCTTTCTTGTGCTCGGTGACAAGAATTCCCCTCTGTGGCCCCTTCCCTGATGCACTTCAGAAGAAACCGGGTGGAAAAAGGGTATAGAAAGGGGTCACAATAGCAGCACGCACAGAAAGTGAGTGTGGCCCGGAGGGCTCCCATCAGGCGGAGAAGGACCCCTTTCTACAGGGTAAGTGAGAGGAAACAATGGCTTGCAAATGTGAAGGAAATTTGATTGGGGTCTTAAGAGCTTATCGGCTCACGTGAGCATCACTGTGAAGTCGGCTGTAATTACAGCCAGTTCTCGGCCGAGACCCTCCGTTAATGAGGCCCGGAGCGCTTCTATCGGCGCGGGTTTGTTTCTTAATAGATGCCCCTGGTTGCGGAAGCTTCCGCAGATGCGAGGAAAAGGAGCGTGGAGGGCAGAGGGAAGGAGAGAGTCGAGCCGCGGGGAGCCCTCGGGGCGCTGGAGACGCGGGCTAAGTTTTCTTAGAGCTGCCGGTGGCGTTCCTTCTAGCCCATTAAACTCGCTTACGGGAGAGCTTTAGTCAATGAGGCAGGAGACGGCCTTTTCTTGGCCTCTCTCTTTCCAATTCCAGCAAAATGAATGAAACAGAAGAAGTTCACAGGGGAAACGGGAAACGGCTGGGGAGGCCGGACTGGGAGCTGGTGTCGGAAAGAGCTTTTAACTTGTCTTAACATTACTGTCCTTTTCCATCCGACTTTTATCTGCCCATTAACTCCTTAAAGTTTGCTCATCCATCCATTGAAAAGGAAAAAAAAAAAAAAAAAACACCAAATGATGTGTGAAAAGATCTTCTCTGTGTTCCTGGGTCTAGATGTCTCCTGAATTTGTCTAAACGCGATTTGCTCCTCATCAGAACGATCGCGCTCCTCTTTCAGGATGGTTAACTGCTGTGTGTGAGTTTTAAAAGCACTTATCTTTGAACTGCTTTTAGAGTTATTTCAAATCATTTCTGTTTCTGCCAAAAGGAAGAGGTAGCTACGCCAAAATGTTACAGGGTCAGAATTTTTTTTTTTTTTAAGTCAGTTTTTACCAAGGATGAAGTGTGTTTAAGATTCTTTTTTTTTTTTTTAATGATTTACAGAGTAAAGATGTTGCAAACTGTGAAATAGCACTCACCCAGTTTCACCCGGTTTTTCTACGGAAAAAGTCAACTTAATTTTTCTGTGTATGGCCTAAAAACAAAATATTTAATAAAGGATCCAGAGCTTTGATTACACAATAATACAGGAATTTATTGGCCACAGGAATATGTATCTACTTACTAAATTTACATGTTAGGGTCTTTCTCAGATCTTTACAAACTCAATTCTGTTAATTTCCCAAAAGAAACTTAATTCTTCAGAGGATTAGAGAACAGATTTTCTTCAATTTGACTCAAAGCACCAAGGTGAAGAAAGATGTTAGTACAAAGGCATTCACGTCAAAGACAGGATTCATTCATTCGTTCTTCAGACAGCGACTAGTGAGGATCTTCAGATGAGCTGCACGTGACTAAGTCCTACACCAAAATCCTCATAGTCCTGTGAAAGGTAAGAACATAAAATGCAGGTGATTTAATGCACGTCAAGACAGAGCATGAAACTCTTGTAATCTGTGAATATTCATCTCTGGGATGGTGGGGATGTGAATACAATCTCCAGACAGCTGAGCCGTGCGCTGGTTCCATCTTTACACAGAGACTGCAGAATTCTCCAGCTCTGCGCTCAACAGCCCTTCTTGCCACCTGTCTGGGCTCAGTGTCTCCAGGCATATTACAAGAAGACTGGACCCGCTCATCTCATTCCACCTTCTCTCTACTTTATGGCCACTAGTATGAGTATGTTTGGAGACTAAGACTGTATCCCAGGATTGAAACTGAAGAAGCACTATGTGTTCACGTATCTTTAGGGTAGCAGGTTGTTGTTGTTGTTGTTGTTGTTTTTCCAAGAACAGTGTTGACTTTTTACAGAGATCCTCTGGTTTCAATGTTAGAAAAAGGAAAGGCCAGGGCAACCGCCATATGTTACACGACTAGCAGGAAGTGGACAAGAGACTCAATCTAAAATCCACTTTAGAAGCAAGCAGTCTGTTCATTTCACTTGTGGACACAGTTCTCCCTACATGCCAAGCTCTGCATCAAATGTTAGGATCACAGGGACAAAAGCCTGGCTGCTTGACCTGTCCATGAAACCTAGCATCTTTACCTGAAATTCTACAGCCCCATCTTTGTTTATAATTACTGCCTGTGACTCAGTGGTAAAGAATATTCCGAGTGCAATGCAGGAGACGAGGGTTTGGTCCCTGGGTCGGGAAGATCCCCTGGAAGAGGGCGTGGCAACCCACTCTAGTACTCTTGCCTGGAGAATCCCATGGACAGAGGAGCCGGGTGGGCTTCAGTCCGTAGGGTAGCAAAGAGTGCCAGACACTGAGTGAGTAAACAACAGTGTATCCAGCGCTTTGACTTAACCACAGGTCCCGTCCAGCAGAGCAGGTGACACTGCTTGAATGAGTGAGTGCACATGAGGATGAGACTGGACTCTTGCCTGGAGTAGTCACGGCGTACAGAGGAGACAAGTGTTACACACACACCTGTAACAGAGCCAACCTAAGTCCTGTTGGACTTAGGGTGTAAAACGAGGCCTCCAGAGATGGATTAACTAAGTATGACTCCAGGAGAAGGCTAGTTGTGGAGAGGCAGGATCTTCAGTTTAAGTGGGGGGGGGGACCCTTTTATGTAGAAAATTATGGTCAATAGATGCCTCCTTGCCCAAGTGATCCCCACATGTTCACTGTTGCCCTTTCATGTGACAAAGTAACTTCGTGTTCCTGGCGAGGCCCCGGCAGGAGCCTGAACACGGTGTTCCCGCGTTTACAGGAGGGACCGTTCATCACTCCGCTCCAGACCGTCTCTTCTGCTCTTGCTGCGCCGGCATCCTTTCCTGGAACGAACCTGACATTCTCCCCGGGGAAGGCCCATCTCTGCGGTGAATGCTAAGGAGCCCCAGAACAGTTTTTATTTTTGGTGCCAACCTGCATGGGTCTCTCTACTGAGAGCACAGTAGAGAGCACACCTGGAGAGCACAGGGAGCCTGGGTTTGAGGGGAAATGTGAAGGAAGAGGCCAGGAACCAGTAGAACCTGAGGATGTTCAGGCACGAAGTGGTCCAGGTGGATGAGGACTCTCTGGGAAAAGGAAAGCAGAGCAGACCTCCCCTGGTTGTCTACCTAGACGACGTATTAAAAAGCAGAGATGTTAGTTTGCCACAAAAGGTCCATCTAGTCAAAGCTATGATTTTTCCAGTAGTCATGTATGGATGTGAGAGTTGAACCATAAAGAAAGCTGAGCGCCAAAGAATTGATGCTTTTGAACTGTAGTGTTGGAGAAGACTCTTGAGAGTCCCTTGAACAGCAAGGAGATCCAACCAGTCCATCCTAAAGGAGATCAGTCCTGAATATTCATTGGAAGGACTGATGCTGAAGTTGAAACTCTAGTACTTTGGCCACCTGATGCAAAGAACTGACTCACTAGAAAAGATCCTGATGCTGGGAAGGAGGCAGGAGGAGAAGGGGATGACAGGGGAAGAGATGGTTGGATGGCATCCCCCACTCGATGGGCATGAGTTTGAGCAAACTGCGGGAGATGGTGAAGGGCAGGGAGGCCTGGCGTGCTGCGATTCACGGGGGTCGCAAAGAGTCAGACAGGACTGAGCGACTGCGCAGCAGTAACAGCCAGTTGGACTCTGAAGCTCCTCCTATGAGGCCCTGAACTCTGACTCTAAGCCCAGACAGCTTTTTTTTTTTAATTTAAATTGCACAAAAGCTATTTTTCCCCTTAACTTGCTAATTCTTGGGAGATTGGTCACCTCAAGATAGCTGATAACACCATCTACACTAGGCAAGACCTTTAAAAAACAATCAAAACGGTTGACGTATTACTTTGTGTCTTTTCTTTCCTGGGTGTTTTACCCTCCTCTGGATTTCAGCAGGTGGCTGTGGTTTGGGGAGATTTTGCCTGAGGAAATTTCTGTGGGGTTAGAAAGCAGAAACTGCTTTGCTTTCAGAATGGGTCTCCTGTTGCAGAAGAGAAATCAGAGGCAGGAGCCTGTCCCTGCTGTGCAGGGTTCTGGATTTAGAAGGGGAAAGGGGTCTTGTGTCCCTCCCACCCTGGGACACTGAGCCCTGAAGGAGCCTGGCTGAACCCACCACGTGGAATTGGAGCGGCTTCTTCTGGAAGATCCTTACAGACTTTGGGAATGACCAAGTCGGGGCTGAGATTGCATTTCCCATCATACCGCCCAACCAGGGTTCAGGGAAGGCCTGAGCTGCCTCGGTTACAGAAAATAAAGTCACATTCCTGCCCACTTCATTCTGTGGCTAAAAGGCATGCCTTCTACAGTAATTAAAATGCCCTGAGTTTGACTGATCAACTTCCATTTTGTCAAAGAATCAAAGTAGATGTGCTTATAAACCGATTTTAATGGAAACACTATGATTTGGGAAAGTGGAAAAGTATACCTAGGCACCTAGATGTCTATTTCTCCCTTCATTAGTCAATTTATTTTGTATTTAACAATGTTAATTTATATTTCACAATAGAACAAGGGAAGAAAACATTTTGTAATGCAGAAAGCCATAGTTTTAAAATGTAAAAATATCTTGAAAATCCTCTTATAATCTATTTTATATTTTTTATAAGAGAGCATTTTATGACAAGAACATGGACGTAGAAGGATTTTAAGTATTTTTGTTGAATGGCTGAGCTAACTAATGAAAAGGCATTCCAGGCATGCTACAAATTGGTTTATTGACGTGAACAGTGGCACAAAGTTTGGGGAGTGGTTTGACAACATCTTAAAGTGGTTAGAGAGTGGTTAGCAAACATCTTAAAATTATTCATCGCTTTTGACTCAGAAACCCCATTTCTAGATATTTATGCTAAGGAAATGATTACAGACATATGCGACAATTAAGAGGAAGAATGCTTGGCTGAGTGAGGTTTTTTTTTTTTAAATAACATTTAAAAATGTAAAGAATGTTGAAGTCCCAAAATAATGCTCTGGCCAAATGAGAATGGTCCATCACATAATGAGAGGCAGTGCAATAGTTATACCTTATATCTGTATTGTCTATTTTTTTGACCTACTGTCAAGATAAATTCAGGTATTTAAACTTACGAACTACTTCCTTGGTGGCTCAGATGGTAAAAAATCTGCCCACAATGCAGGAGATCTGGGTTTGATACCTGGGTTGGGAAGATCCCCTGGAGGAGGGCATGGCAACCCACTCCAGTATTCTTGCCTGAAGAATCCCACGGACTGAGGAGCCTGGCGGGCTACAGTCCACGGGGTTGCAAAGAGTCAGACACGACTGAGCATGAGGTTGTCCCTGTATTAGAGCTCCTCTGATACTTTCTCACGATTAGACTGGGGTTTTAGTAATACATTAAAAAATTCGTTTCGTCTAGCTTCCCTGTCAAAAACATAATCCATGCCCTCAAATATCACAAAATTCCCAAGTCTTAACCCTTGGCAATGTTTTGTGTTTTCTCATTCATTGACAAATGCGCAAAATGACACTAAATACTCCCGCCGCAGACCTCTCCACTAGTAACCTAACCCCTTGGTGCGAATAAACATCCCACTTAACGCAAGTCCCGTCAGTGGAGGAGCCGGAAGCTGGCTCTCTGGCCCCTGGGTTAGAGGACACTCTGATCAGCAGCCTCCCTGCTCCTCCAGGGTTTCGGTTTTAACATGGCCGGAAACTTGCTGGTTAGAAGTGTTTTGTTGCCCTTTGTTCCCTATTTCCATTAGCCTCCTAGCTTTCTGACTTTGACAGGAGTCTCAGGCTTGAACGGAATGTAAACACTTGGAGACAAGCACCTAATTAATTTTTTCTTCCTTAATATCGTCACTCGTAAAAAGAAGGTATGGTTTTAAAGGATAAGTATTACTACCCGATGAGGAACAAAACTTTTCATAAAAGTTGTCCAAATCCCGTGGCTGGCTGGTGGTTTGGGGTGTGCTCTGGCGAGAAGCGCTTCTCTGGTACCTGGAAGCTCACCCTTTATCACATGAGAGTGGACCTCTTATTTTCTGCTCCACAGGTGTCTTATGTCCTTAGGAAAACTTCCAGTTGATTTCGTAGCAGAGATCCAGGACTACTGTTTAGTTAGAAGACCAAAAAAACGACGTTTTGCTGTTTCAAATGAACACTGATGCTCTTTCTAAGCATGTCTGTCACCACCCGGGAAGCTGAGTTCTGTGGCGTCTTGAGTCTCAGCTGCAGACCAGCGCGGAGAAATTCTGGGAAGGAGAGAAAATTAAGAGAGCTGACTTCTGAAGGAGCATGTCTGTAACAGACTTTGTATCAGGAGGGAAACGTAACTGGACCAGCCCTGATTCAAGAGAAGGTTTAGGGGGATGGAGCCTGCGCTCTGGGAGATGGGCATGGTAAGCATTCCCCTGGGTATTCGCACAGCCAGGCAGTCAAGTGTGTGGACAGAAATTCTAAAGTCACTGAAATACCCTAGCACATCAGAACGCTGAGGCAGTAGTCCAGATACCAGAAACAAAGCCACCAGTGCAGGACTGGTTATAAATCGACAGTGGGGCGAGCTTGCAAAAGGGCTCCGTGTCCTACAGTGTAGCAATGGGAATTACGGATCCCTGACTTCTTGTATTTATTTCACATATTGTTCCTGGTTTGTTATTTCAATAATATTTTGACGCATATCTATTCATTTTGAATTAATACCATCTTACGATTTTCTTTAATTTTTCTTTGAACGTATGCATTCTGGAGAGCTTCCCTGGCAATTCATCTGGTAAAGAATCCGCCTGCAATGCAGAAGACCCCAGTTCGATTCTTGCATCAGGAAGATCCCCTGGAGAAGGCTACCCACTCTGGTATTCTTGCTTCCCTGGTGGCTCAGACGGTAAAGAATCTGCCTAAAATGTGGGAGACCTGGGTTTGATCCCTGGGTTGGGAAGATCTCCTGGAGAAGTGAACGGCTACCCACTCCAATATTCAGGCCTGGAGAATTCCATGGAGAGAGAAGCCTGGTGGGCTACAGTCCATAGGGTCACAGAGTCGGACGCGACTGAGTGACTTTAACTTTCAGCAACAAATCAGAGAATTATTCACTGATAGTTTGTATTTGTAAAGATCATACCCTATGATATGAAAATAGTTTAAACAGCAAGATCAAGGGTGATCTCACTAACATGATTCGAAAGGACTCTTCTATAAACGTTTACTTTTCGAACGCACTTGTAAGTATGTCAAGAAAGTTATATATCCTTTGGACATAAAGATGTCTTACTTGCTTTCAAACTTATTTTATTAAACATTAGAAGTAACAATAATAAATAGATTTTCAAATAGCATTGACATGATCATACTTTTTATGTTACTTCTTTAGGTTAAGATATACTTTTAAAATTGCAGGTGAATTTAATCTTTTATAAGAAGATTATTTTCGTATTCCATAAAATATTTTTCCACGTTAACATTTCAACTCAGGAAAGGGAGATGAGGATGGCCATTAAGAGAAAATCTTTCTGTTAGAAATATGAAAGATGACATGAAAACATTTTGTTGGATTTAGGACAATTCAGATTGAACATGCCCTCCTTGGAGACCTACCCAAGGGCTTTGATACCCGTCTACCCAAATAGCAGTGGTGTTATTTTTATTTTGTCTTCAGTACTTTAGATTTTCCCATTCCTTCAAATGTGACACATGGTATAATTGTTGACAGTTTATGTGATACAGCCTCAGATCTAATTCATGGGGCTTTTTTTGTAAGTGCTTAATGATACATTTGAAGAGATGCTGNTCTACCCAAATAGCAGTGGTGTTATTTTTATTTTGTCTTCAGTACTTTAGATTTTCCCATTCCTTCAAATGTGACACATGGTATAATTGTTGACAGTTTATGTGATACAGCCTCAGATCTAATTCATGGGGCTTTTTTTGTAAGTGCTTAATGATACATTTGAAGAGATGCTGTTGAATTCAGAGAACATAGATTGTTCTTGGAAACATTAATTTGATTTTAATATAACTTCCCCCCATCAGGTTACAGTTGATTTCTTACCTTGGGAAAATCCTAAGTGGGTTTAATTCACTCCCATTTTGAAAGCTTTTGCATTTAGCTTCATGAAGCAGAGATTTTGCAAACAGCCATGAAGCAGAGCCGTACCCTAACTCTGAATGCAACCTCATTTATCTGCCTTTTTATGTCAGAGATTATAATGCAGTTTTAAAATAAATGTTCGAAAGCACTTCCTTGAAGGGATTGTTCATCACATGTAAATTTCATTTCTTAACCTTCAGAACATTAACAGCATTTCTTCTCTGTTTTACCAAATAGCATGCTTGTGCGTGTATTAAATATACAGTCGCTTTCAGGGACTTTTTGGTCTGTGGTCAAATTCTGCATCCTCTTAAGTGTCTGTATTGTTATGTTCCTTTTGTCTTGTTGCTTGAAAAGAAATTAAGACCTTTAACGTCATTTGTTCTGAAAACAAGTACCCAAGTGTGTTTAACAAGAAACATCAAGGATGTAACTTCTGCCCTGCTGGTTTGAAAATCCAAAATCTTCTTTGCAAATAGAGTCATTCCTTGGTGACAACTGGATCAAAAAGTAACAAGTCTTGTCTAGGTCTTTAGCCTAAATCCTCACCCAGCCTCTCCCAGATTAACCCTGTTGTGCCTGGATTAACCTCTCAGAACCCAGGTATTGTTTCCCTTCATTACATTTATCCCCGTGTCCCCTGTTGNAAATAGAGTCATTCCTTGGTGACAACTGGATCAAAAAGTAACAAGTCTTGTCTAGGTCTTTAGCCTAAATCCTCACCCAGCCTCTCCCAGATTAACCCTGTTGTGCCTGGATTAACCTCTCAGAACCCAGGTATTGTTTCCCTTCATTACATTTATCCCCGTGTCCCCTGTTGTCTTGGCTTTTCATTAGGGGGAAGAGACAAGGGAGGGTTTAAACCACCATAAGCTTTTCCAGCTTGGAGTATCTGTTTGAGCTTCATATTTGCCACTTGCTTCCCATTCCAGTGTAAACATTCATTTGGAATCCAATAACCTTGTCAATAGACATCATTAACACGAAGTGCTGAGCGGGCTGTACACGCCGATACCAGTGAAGTCTCATTAGCTGTCCAAAACCTAGAGCCAGAGATGACAGTTTTGCAGCTGAATTAATGGTCCGTTGACCCATTTGTTATAAACAAATTGCAGTGAGGATTAGCGTTTGAGAACCATAGCCGTTTTAAAATGACGGATTTAGAAAAGTACAGTGCGTCCCCCGGAGCCTGTCAACAGACAGTGATTCATAATGCATTGCATTCTTTCATTTTCTACGAAATCTCTTAAACAGATTGGAATATTACACGCATTTAACATAAACTTGTTGGCAGGGCACTGGATTGCAAAAGACGAGGTAAGCATAGTGTGGTGCTGGCCGTGGAGAGGAGTTCCTTCCCTCTCACCTCCGGTTACCGCTACAGCTAGGACAGCTCTTCCTGGCTTTATGCCAAAGGAAACTCAACACTGAATTAGAAAGGCCGTGGGCAGAGATTTCCGAACTAAGTCCTGGGTAAGGACGAGAGTGACGTTATTTTTCTTAGAAATGGCGCGGCAAAGAATCAATGCTGGGAGCCTTCTAGATGTCATAATTTGATTTACTAGGTGACCTGCCCGCCAGTCAGTGACTGGTTAAGACTTTCTGAGCCTTGCTGAGCTCACGATACAAGCCTTGCTTTTCTATTTACATGCGAATTTAATCTGGATATAAGTTTAGAAGCCTCCAAGGATCAGTCTCCCTGTCATGATCAAGTGAAAACACTTACACACCTGAGATCTCGAGACCCTGGATTATTCTTGGTTTTCTGCTTTATAGCTTTTTCTGTTCCCTTCTTCTGATAACCCTGCAGAGAGCCTGGGGCTTTGACTTCACCTCTGAAAACGATTCTTGAATGCAAATTTAGAGTTAGGTGCTACAGGTAAGGACTCATGGGGCTTTCTGGGAAAGGCAGTCACTTATTATTTGTATTAACAGGCTGTCCAAAAGGAAAGCAAGACTCCTACCTTCTTTCCCCAGTATGTAAAATGAATCTTTTTGTGAATTTCGACTGCACTGCTTTCATCAGAAAGAGCATTCGGGGTTTGAGGCTGGGGCTAGAATCAGCTGCATAGTTTGTGGGGTCCAGAAATCCCATGGACAGAGGAGCCTGATGGGCTACAGTTCATGAGGTCACGAAGACTCAGAGGCGACTGAGTGACTCACCAACAATAGTAAATTATTGAAGATTTCAAGGCTAGCAACAGCAGAGCATGAAACCCAGCACAGGGACCATTCTAGGGTTCATGGCGCCAGTCCCGGTTGGAGCCAAATCTCAGTTATGCAGTGGCCTTTGGTTAGCGGTCTGAGGAATGCCCAACTCGATCTCAAATCCCAGCCACTCCAGCTTAGGAGGCTTTCGAGGGAATCAGAAACATAGGAGACAATGGGTGAAAAGGAAAGTTCCACACCCCACCCTATTCTTTGCTGGGATTTGCACAAAATCTGTGGAGCACTTTTGTACACGGGGCTAGAGAACGCGGCTTGATTTAAAGCCGTGGTCGCCTCTTCACGACACTAAGCCCAAACGCACTTTTAGAATCTTCTCATTTCACTCCCTGCCGACCCAGGCTGACTCACCCTGAGAATGGAGGAGATGAAGAAATCCAGACACAAACAGCAGAGCTCGAGGGCACAGAGAGAAAGCAAGCTGGCCCTGGGGTGGGAGGCAGCCTTAGCCTATGGACCCTTTCGGCCAGAAAGAACCAATATGACCCCACGCTGTTGAGCGCAGTATGTCTGTGCCTACAGTGCCCTTGCCCATGGTGCAGGTGGTCGCGGAGTCTGAGCAGATGCTTTAACATTCTGCACGGCGCTGAGCAGGGTTGCAGGAAAAAAGGATACAAGAGTCATTGCCACTCCTGCCTCCCTTGAGTGCAGTCAGGGAAAACATGGAGAAAAAACAATTCCTTTCTATTAAGCATTTTTCCAATGAAGACTATTAAGCTCCCACAACTCTAGGAAAATAACAAATGCTTGCTGAAGAAACTACTAAAAAATAGGTAACTTCTATTAAGCATTTTTCCAGTGAAAGGATATTAAACTCTCACAGCTCTAGGAAAATAACCCACGTTCTCTGAAGAAAATGTGAAAAAAGCCAAGGATAATAAAAAAGAAACAAAAANAACAAATGCTTGCTGAAGAAACTACTAAAAAATAGGTAACTTCTATTAAGCATTTTTCCAGTGAAAGGATATTAAACTCTCACAGCTCTAGGAAAATAACCCACGTTCTCTGAAGAAAATGTGAAAAAAGCCAAGGATAATAAAAAAGAAACAAAAACAACACATAGAATCTCCTGTTGCCTCAGAAGGCAAATATAAGCGGTGCCCACAGTTTGGAGTGGATCTATTCTTACTTTTGTTGTATGCCTTTATGAGTATAGATGTAAGTTCATACAAACTGGCGCTGGGCTATATATAGCCTACTCCTTAGCTTAGCAATATATCATGAGTGTCTTTATACAAAATGCTTTTATGTTAAGGAGTTCAATTGTGTATGTCAACTTTAAAAAAGTGTTTAAAGTACATCAGGGCTTTGATTATAAAACTGCCTATTTTAGAAACTATAAAAGATAGAATAAAATTCTAGTCATAGCCTGAATTGAAGTTGGGGGTTTACCTGGCATGAAAGTGGAAATTTAGCCAAGCCAAATCGTCAATAATATATATATATGGCATACTCAGGCAAAACAGGTTGCGGTCATTGGTGACTATTGTACTGTGCTCAGTTCTGTCATGGTCTGACTCTTTGCAACACTTTGGACTGTAGCCCGCCAGGCTTCTCTGTCCGTGGGATTTCCCAGGCAAGAATACTGGACTGGGTTGCCATTTCCTCCTCCAGGGGATCTTCCCAACCCAAGGCTTGAACCTGTGTCTCCTGCATTGCAGGCGGATTCTTTACCCATTGAGCCAAAGGGGAAACCCGTAACAAGTTAGGAGATGCATTTAAAAGTTAATCAAATGAATAACTCTCGAATACTGACAGTCATTCCATTACATAAATCGTAAGGAAAGATAATGAACTGGTATGAGTACGCCAATTTACCTGTCATCAGTTCAGTTCAGTCACTCAGTCGTGTCCGACTCTTTGCTACCTGTATGATCATTTAAATTCTAGAAAAGCACAGTTTGATAGCCATTTGGTGGAAATGACATCTCTTCTCATTATTTCATCCTCATCATGACCCTGAAAAAGGAAATCTTTCTCTTTCCTCTTTAAAAAATTCATTTTTTTCCCAAGTCCTCTTTCAGTTCTTAGACTCTTTTGAAATATTGATGCTCGGGAAAGATGGATGCACCTTCTAAGGGAAGAAGCTTCCTTTTTAGATGCAAGGGAGTTCCGACCAGTATCTATGATGCATCCATGGAGTGTCACTGAGACACCATTTTCAGCACAACCTTTTGAACAAGATCCATTAATCCCTTTTTCTCCCCTCTGAGCCTGAGCTTCTCGTCTGGGAGAAGTGAAGGGTCCATGATTTTCTGCTCTCATTGTTATGATCTTTGTATCTCCAAAGGCACTGACGAATGAACCGTGAAGCCGAGGCAGAAGATGAGTGCCGGGGCGCCCCCAACTAAGCCCTGTGGGCAATCAGCCCTGCTGCACCGTAAGATCCCACCTCTGGACACAGGTCAGTTACCATGATCATATTTACTGTTGGATATGTGCACGAGTCAGTTCAGGCTGATTTCAACACAGGTCTATGGAAGCAAATTTTGGGAGCGGGGACTAAAATAGGATTAAGAAATATTTAAAGCAACCCGCAGTGCATTTTGTAACAGGTGTCTCTTAATGTAAGAATATTTTGCGTATCATATTGCCTGGGTCAAAACAGAATATGTTGTAATCAGAAGGGCCTACTTCACTCAGTAGGACTCGAAGGTACAGAAAGAAGGGTCCATGCTGTTGGCTTTTTTTTGTGATAAGGGGATGCTCTGGAGTGGATTTGGGGAAAGTGAAAAAGTCGCTCAGTCATGTCCGACGCTTTGTGACCCCATTGACAGTAGCCTGCCAGGCTCCCCTGTCCATGGAATGCTCGAAGCCAGAATACTGGGTAGCCATTTTTGTCTCCAGGGGATCTTCCCAACCCAGGGATCGAACCCAGGTCTGCTGCATTGCAGGTGGATTCTGAGCCACCAGGAAGCCCCAGGAATTGGGGAGGCTTCTGCATAGAATTGGCTTCCCATGTGGCACAGGCTTCCCAGGCGATGTTAGTGGTGAAGAACCTGCCTGCCGATGCAGGAGACATAAGAGACAAGAGTTCAGTCCCCGGGTTGGGAAGATTCCCCTGGAAGAAGAAATGGCAGCCCACTCCAGTATTCTTGCCAGGGGAATCCCATGGACAGAGGAGCCTGGTGGGCTATGGGCTACAGTCCACAGGGGTTGCAAAGAGTCGGACGTGACGGGGTGGCTAAGCCTGCATGCATGTGCACAGAACAGTCTTGCAGGGTTCGTGAAGAGGAGACTCGCTGAGGCACCGTTCCTGAGAACGCCTGGGCTATGGCTTAGCCTGTCATTTCTTTCTTTGGAATGACATTCAAATGAAATTTTAAAGTGTTGAGCCCATGTTGCTTTCCTTTCCTTCAGCTCACCAGTGCTTCAGAGAAGGAAATCTGGAAGGTGTCAACGGAGGGGAGACAACTTAGCCAATGTCTAGTCTTACGTTACTATCCCCTCATCCCTTTTCAGAGCCTGGAACACCTTCCACTTCTCATTGGAAATGTTAATACATCTGCCTGGCATGTCAAACGTGGTAGAAAGAACAGTTTGACCCCATCAGTGTCATTTTGCAATAAAGAAAGCTAAACGAGAATGTGTAATCTATTAACTTTGTGAAAAAACAAATCTCTTAGTTATAGATTATAATTATTTGCATGTGAGTCCTTTCTAAAGGTTTTTAAGACCTATTTGCTTTGTCTTTCTTTATCCAGAAACTAAAAATAAAATTAAGGTTATTTGTTTTTTCATTAAATTGAGTATAGAACTTTATGGTTTAGCATAACTACCATAACTAACGTAACTACCATAACGTAGTAGTGGTTATACCACAATGTAGTGGTCATGGTATACTGTTACAAAAATTACATATTATTTTTTGTATACGGAAATGTCTATAAGGAAAGAAAAGTGAAGCCTCTCAATCGTGTCTGACTCTTTGTGACCCCATGGACCGTAACCTACCAGGCTCCTCTGCCCATGGGATTTTCCAGGCAAGAGTACTGGAGTGGGTTGCCATTCCCTTCTCCAAGGGATCTTCCCGACCCAGGGATCAAACCTGGGTCTGCAGCATTGCAGGTAGACACTTTACCATCTGAGCCACCAGGGAAGCCGGAGATGTCTATAGACAGCACATAATATTTTGGGATTAAGAGGAATTACAGTCCAGCTTCAAAATGCAGCAGGGCTAGTCAGAGGGGCCCAGGAATGATGAGTTTAGAAGTCATCAAGGGCTAAGGGTTGGTTTACACCAATAACTCGGAGAAGCCTGCCCTTAAGCCAAGCAAGGTGGCTGCCCAGAGTGGATCCAGGGCTGTGACCACCAACGATGTGCAGCCAGGATCCCAGGCCTGAAATGAGCAACGAGCACATTTCTGTGCTGCTAACAGCTAAGGTTAAAAATCACTTAGTTTGGAAGAATCATTGTAAAAAGTGAGCATTAAACTTTCCTTTGCTGCTGCTGCTAAGTCACTTCAGTCGTGTCCAACTCTGTGCGACCCCATGGATGGCAGCCCACCAGGCTCCCTTGTCCCCAGGATTCACCAGGCAAGAACACTGGGGTGGGTTGCCATTTCCTTCTCCAATGCATGAAAGTGAAAAGTGAAAGTGAAGTCGCTCAGTCGTGTCTGACCCTCAGCGACTCCGTGGACTGCAGCCTTCCAGGCTCCTCTGCCCATGGGATCATCCAGGCAAGAGTACTGGAGTGGGTTAGGCACCCATAAAAATGCCCACACCTCTGTCTGTCTGTGTGTCTGCCCATCCATCTATCTACTCTCTGCCTACCTATCAGCACATGTATATCTGTATACACAGGCTCGGAGAGAGAGGGACCTGTATCTCATATGTCTATACTGAACTGAACTGAACTGAACACATAATGTTTCTATGTGCTTAGGCATATACACGTATATTTGTTTATGCCAACTTTTAGAAAGCGATTTTGATTTTTGCTGTTAAAGATGAAGTGAGCACTGTATTCCTTGTTTCATCACAAACATGTGTCACTGTTGAATATCTGCACCTAAGGCCAGCCTCTCTACAATGATTTGCCCGACGGAAAAAGAGAAAAGGTATGAGCAGTTAATATGGATATAGGCATGGATATCTGTCTTCCCAGGTGGCTCAGTGATAAAGAGTCTGCCTGCCAATTCAGGAGACACAAGAGATGTGGGTTTGATCCCTGAGTCGAGAAGATCCTCTGGAGTAGGAAATGAAAAATGGAAACCCACTCTAGTACTCTTGATTGGGAAATTTCATGGACAGAGGAGCATGGTGGGCTATAGTCCGTGGGGTTGCAAAGAGTCAGACGTGACTGAGCACACACACACACACACACACACACACACACTTCTTTCTCCCATTCCATCCTGAAACCTGAAGAAGGAAGGCAAAGAATCCCATGGGTTATACGGGTCTGAGAGAGAAATAATCTTCCCAAGAAATTTCAGAAATAAAGTCAAAGCTGGTTAATAGGTGTGGCACTTGCTAGTTACCATCTGAGCCATCAGGGAAGCTCCAAGCACATACTATTTAAAGAAACTCCTGCCCCCACGCAGAGGAACTGTGCAGGTCAAAACGTGTATGTTTACTTTTGGGGAAGAGGCAGTGTATTTGAGTTGACATACCTGTGGCATTAGGAAAAGATAGCATCAGGGTAGAACCAGAGAGAATAGTAACTGGTACGGATAGAAATGAACAGAGAGAAGCTGGATGGAACCCCACTCTGCCAATTGCATGACTTGAGGCAAGTCCGTCCGTCTCTCTACCCCTCGATTTCTCGTCTGTGAAATGCGAGTATTGAGTGGTGCATATTACGGGTCCAAACAGTGTCTGGCACACAGTACACCCCCAGTAAAAGTTAGCTGTTATTTAGAGGGAGGTGAGAGTATGCATGGGAAATAGATGGGGAAACAGTGTCAGACTTTATTTTTGGGGCTCCAAAATCACTGCAGATGGTGACTGCAGTCATGAAATTAAAAGACGCTTACTCCTTGGAAGAAAAGTTATGAGCAACCTAGATAGCATATTCAAAAACAAAGACATTACTTTGCGGACTAAGGTCCATCTAGTCAAGGCTATGGTTTTTCCTGTGTTCATGTATGGATGTGAGATTTAGACTGTGAAGAAGGCTGAGTGCCAAAGAATTGATGCTTTTGAACTGTGGTGTTGGAGAAGACTCTTGAGAGTCCCTTGGACTGCAAGGGGATCCAACCAGTCCATTCTGAAGGAGATTGGCCCTGGGATTTCTTTGGAAGGAATGATGCTAAAGCTGAAGCTCCAGTACTTTGGCCACCTCATGTGAAGAGTTGACTCATTGGAAAAGACTCTGATGCTGGGAGGGATTGGGGGCAGGAGGAGAAGGGGACGACAGAGGATGAGATGGCTGGATGGCATCACTGACTCGATGG
>SJYA01001712.1:452732-464792 GCA_006410615.1 Neotragus moschatus | reverse complement strand
GCTAAAGCTGAAGCTCCAGTACTTTGCCACCTCATGTGAAGAGTTGACTCATTGGAAAAGACTCTGATGCTGGGAGGGGTTGGGGGCAGGAGGAGAAGGGGGCAACCGAGGATGAGATGACTGGATGGCATCACTGATTCGATGGGCGTGAGTCTGAGTGCACTCCGGGAGTTGGTGATGGACAGGGAGGCCTGGCGTGCTGCGATTCATGGGGTCGCAGAGTCAGACAAGACTGAGCGACTGAACTGACTGACTGACTGAACTGAGAGTGTGCGTGATAGTTTGGATATTTGGAGTTGACACTGCTCCTTTCCGGGCTTCTAAATTAAATGGGGGGAAGCATGCCTGAGAACTGTAGGGCTTCCCCAGTGCCTCAACAGGTAAAGAACTTGCCTGCAGGGCAGGGGGCACAGGAGATGCCCGTTCGATCCCTGGTCGGGGAAGATCCTCTGGAGAAGGAGATGGCAAGCCATTCAGTATCTTGGCTGGGAAATCTCATGGACAGAGGAGGTTGGCTGGTCCCAGTCCACGGGATTGCAAAGGGCCGGGCACGACTGAGAGAGAGAGAGATGCCTGAGAATGTTTTATTCAGATTTAAAATAAAATTCTCCGAAATACTTAATGTCCCCATGACATCTCAAAATCAAATATGCTTTCCTATCTAGGTCACTTGCTATTTGGGGCATTTTAGAATACGCAACAATACCTGGAGAGAAACAGCAGACATTCTTGATTTAATCCAGTCCTGACCTCAGGTCTGGTCTCTGCGGTCCTGCCATTCCAGCATTTTAGCAAGGCTGGCTACGGGAGGGTTCCAGCTGATGGACTCTGGGATCACACATTCACCAGCTCTCATTTCTCTCCGCGACTTCTCAGTGATGTAGATTTGGGCAGATAACAACTCCCAGACCTCAAGGATCAGTACAGTGTGGGGAAAAGAGTATCCGCCTCATCTGCTGGCAGGAGAAAGGTGTTCAACAGAGTGCCTAAAAAAGTGCTCAGTGAGTGTTAGTGATTAGTAGGCATGGGATTAGCAAACACCCATTTCCTTCCTCTAGATTCAACATCAAGCTGGTACACTCAAATAACTGAACCACAGAGAGTTCATTAACAGCCTAAAGTTACATTTGTAGCTTGCAGTTGGCATCCGTAGGGAGAGGTGCTTTAGACTACTTTATATGTGTTATATTTTTTTATGACATTGTATTCGGTGTGTTTTTTTCATTATCCCCCCACTGCCCCTGAACAAAGCAGACAAGTCCTTTATAGTAGGGATGTCATCACTGTCACACTGCGTTTTTAGCTGTCTTTGATGGAAACTCTCCAGGGTTAAGGACTGTGCCTCTGCCTTCCATGACTTCCCAGAGTCTATCTGGTGCCGTGTAGGCCGTAGACAATTGCTTAATTTTATTTACTGACCGCATTAGATAATTGAGCTATATATTTGAATGGCCCACACCAAATGTTTTACTAGCCCAGATGGGCAGAGGTAACGTTAAATTCAAGAGAAACATATATTTTCAGTGTTTATTTAACTGGAGTCATGGGGATGTGCAATGACCCACACCAGGAAATCTTTGATTACTTAGACAACTCTGAGGAGATATACAGCATTTTATAGACTGATTATTCCTATGTTCTATATTTCTGTTGCCTTTACATACAGACCATTAGACAGAAATAGCTCTTGTCTCAGGCCTATGTAAATCTTTCAGTGGGAAGCGAAAGCACTCTGGTTTAAAATGTTACACTACTATATTTAATGGGATTACCTTCTAGAGTATGAAGTGAGAAATAAATTATTAGGGGAAATTTAATCAATGCTGCTGTAAAAATTAATTGCAAAAGACTGGGCTCATTTAACTTCTGTTCTATAAAAATGGTCAGTGAAGAAAAATATGCTTAGTGCTAGGGTAATTCTGTCAATAATAGTCAAACTACATAATACTGAGTTTCAAAGGACTAAAGGACACTTGCTTAGGTTTACTTTTATGGAAAACACAAAAAACACAAATGTGAAATCATTTTGTATAAATGATAATCTCAATATATGTTTTTATAAGACACCTTGTGTACTTTTCCCCAATGTTTTATTATGAAGATGTTCAAATACAGCAAAGTTGAAGGCATTTTTAGGTGAACATCAACATATTCACCACCTGCATTCTAAAGTTCCTTTATCAGTCTGGCCATTTTTCCGCTCCTCTATCCATCAATTAATCAGCCTAGTTTTTGGATGCATTTCAAAGTAAACTGCAGATAGAGTTGTATGTATTTGATATATTTAAAGTAAATTACGAATTCTATAATTTCTCCTAAGTACTTAAGTAGGCATATCATGAATTAGAACTTAATATTCACTTGTATTTTTGTGATGTAAGACTGACGTGAAATGAAAGGCACAAGTGTACATTCTCTGAATGTTGGCATGTGTTTACATCCGTGTAACCCAATGCCAATCCAGTGCTTTCGAGATGCGGAGCATCGCCTTCACCCCGGGATGTTCCGCTGGCTTCTTCCCACCCAGCCCTGCCCCACTTTCCTGAGGCGAGCACTCCTTACTTTCTTCCTGCACAGATAAGTGTTTCCCTCCTCTAGAATTCCATGTCATGCAGGATATTTCCCTTCGTGAAGCACATCTTTCACTCAGCATAATGCCTCTGAAATCCATCCTTGCCTGTATCCGTCGTTCACCCCCTTCTCAGTTCAGTCAGTCACTCCATCACGTCTGACTCTTTGTGACCCCATGGACCACAGCACACCAGGCCTCCCTGTCCATCACCAACTCCTGGAGCTTGCTCAAACTCATGTCCATCAAGTCAGTGATGCCACCTAACCATCTCATCCTCTGTGGTCCCCTTCTCCTCCTGCCCCAAATCCCTCCCAGCATCAGGGTCTTTTCCAGTGAGTCAGCTCTTCACATCAGGTGGCCAAAATATTGGAGTTTCAGCTTCAGCATCAGTCCTTCCAATGAACACCCAGGGCCGATCTCCTTTAGGATGGACTGGTTGGATCTCCTTGCAGTCCAAGGGACTCTCAAGAGTCTTCTCCAACACCACCGTTCAGAAGCATCAATTCTTGGACGCTCAGCCTTCTTCACTCCTCAGTAGTATTCCCTTGCGTGGATATTTGACAGCGTGTTTATGAGCTCTCCTATTGATGGGTATTTGGGGGTTTTCCAGTTTGAGACTGTTATGAATGCTTAGTACCCATTTTTGGTGAACTTACCTTTTTGTNTTCCATTGAACACCCAGGGCCGATCTCCTTTAGGATGGACTGGTTGGATCTCCTTGCAGTCCAAGGGACTCTCAAGAGTCTTCTCCAACACCACCGTTCAGAAGCATCAATTCTTGGACGCTCAGCCTTCTTCACTCCTCAGTAGTATTCCCTTGCGTGGATATTTGACAGCGTGTTTATGAGCTCTCCTATTGATGGGTATTTGGGGGTTTTCCAGTTTGAGACTGTTATGAATGCTTAGTACCCATTTTTGGTGAACTTACCTTTTTGTTTTTTTTTTGGTAAATCCCTAGGGATGGGTTTGGTGGGTCATGTCGTAGGTGATTATTGAGACTTTTTCTTTCATTCCCTAGTTTTTCAAAACACATTCTATGACATAAGCACTGTTATTGTTGCCATTACATGAGTGGAATGGCCGGGAAGTGTTACGGATGCACAGGTCATGTGATGAAGCCGAATTCTGAAGCTGGTATTTTCGCTGCCGAATTCTTGTTTCTAGCGCCTGATGGGCGAAGTAGTAGGAAACAGATCTGGAGGTATTCCCAGGAAGCAGACCATCAGAAGCCTTGTGAGCCAGTTTAAGAGATTTGGGCATTATTTAGGCTTCTCAGACTTGTGAGGTGGCTCTGATGGTAGAGTCCACTTGCAATGCAGGACACCTGAGTTTGTTCCCTGGGTCAAGAAGATCCCCCGGAGAAGGAAATAGCAACCTACTCTATTCTTGCCTGGAGAATTCCATGGACAGAGGAGCCTGGCAGGCTGCAGTCCATGGGCTCACAAGAAGTCAGACCCAACTGAGCAAGTAACACTAGGCTTATCTTACGTGGGGCATTTCCTGTTATTCCTTTCTCTGTTTGCTGTTGAAGGTTTTCAAAGAAGTGACCTGCTCACATCTGTGCCCTGAGAAAATGACCGGCCTCCCACTTGTGTGGTTAAGGGCAGAAAACATGAAGCTTAGTGGAGGTTTAATTATGATAACTTCATCGATGGAATTTTCCAGGCAAGAATGCTGGGGCAGGTTGCCATTTCCTACTCCAAGGGGTCTTCCTGATGCACGATTGAACCTGCGTCTCTCGGGTCTTCTGCATCGGCAGACAGGTTCTTTGCCACTGCGCCAGGGTAAAGGGGAAACCCCACCTTCTTTGGATTATTCAGCAAATATTTATTGAGTATCTACTGTGTGTAAAAAAGTATTCCAGGCCTGGGAATCTACAGTGAACAAAAGATCTCCATGAAGCTTACCTCTTAGTAGGTGGCAACTGTTAGTCACTCAGTTGTGTCCGAGACTCTTTGTGACCCTATGGACTGTAGCCTGCCAGGCTTCTCTGTCTGTGGTATTCTCCTGGCAAGAATACTGGAGTGGGTTGCCATTTCCTTCCCCACTTAGTGGGTAGAGAAGAACAATAAAGGCATAAAAATACATAGTCTGCCAGGTGGTAACACATATCTGTAGAAAAACAATTCAGGTTAAGAAAGAGGGTTTTGCAGAATAGAGTGGGGACGCTGTGGTTTTATTTAGTGACTCAGAAAAGCCTTTAACTGGGAAGATGAAGGACCTGAATTGCTGAAAAGGAGAGCAACACAGATGCCTGAAGATACAGAGTGTTCTTTTCAGAGGAAATAGCACGTGCAAACATCCTGGGTCAGGAGTTGCTTGGCCCATGTGGGCACAGATGGAGGAAGAGAGTAGAAGGCGAGTCAGTTGCTCTCATAACGCAGCAGTGCCTTGCCCACTGCAAAGCCTCAAACTCACTCAGAGCAAATATTTGCTCACAGAATATCATACTGCATCCCCCCCCCGCCCCAATAATATATTCGAACTTCTTTATCTGCTCCACTTTCTACCTTTCCTAATGACATTAACATCAAGCACTGGAGAAGACACTTGAGAGTCCCTCGAATGGGGAGGAGACCAAACCAGTCCACCCTAAAGGAAATCAACCCTAAATATTCATTGGAAGGTCTATGCTGAAGCTGAAGCTCCAATACTACCTGATGCAAAGAACTGACTCATTGGAAAAGACACTGATGCTGGGAAAGACTGAGAGCAAGAGGAGAAGGGGACAACAGAGCCTGAGATGGCTGGATGGCATCACCTGAGCAAACTCTGGGAGATAGTGAAGGACAGGGAAGCCTGGAGTGCTGCAGTTCATGGGGTTGCAAAGAGGCAGATGCAACTGAGCAACTGAACTAAACTGAACTGATACTGAACAACTACAACAACTATTGCTCTAAGTTGCTTTTATTTTTTTTAATTTTTATTTTTTAGTTTGTTTTGCTTTACAATACTGTGTTCGTTTTGCTATACATTGACGTGAATCAGCCACGAGTGTATATGA
Source organism: Neotragus moschatus (assembly GCA_006410615.1). Classification (NCBI taxonomy): domain Eukaryota; kingdom Metazoa; phylum Chordata; class Mammalia; order Artiodactyla; family Bovidae; genus Neotragus; species Neotragus moschatus. The sequence goes on along the minus strand of SJYA01001712.1, from coordinate 459,216 downwards.
GTTCCCAATCCCGACCCCTCCTTCCCCCTCCCACCCCACACCATCTCTCTGGATCATCTCCGTGCATCAGTCCCAAGCATCCTGCATCCTGCATCGAACCTAGACCGGCGATTCATTTCACTTATGATATCATACATGTTACAATGCCACTCTCCCAAATCATCCCACCCTCTCCCTCTCCCACAGAGTCCAAAAGTCTGTTCTATACATCTATGTCTCTTTTGCTGTCTTGCGTACAGGTTTAACATTACCATCTTTCTAAATTCCATATATATGTGTTAGTTCCACCAAACACTGTATTGGTGTTTTTCTTTCTGGCTTACTTCACTCTGTATAATCTGCTCCAGTTTCATCCACCTCGTTAGAACTGATTCAAATCTATTCTTTTTAATGGCTGAGTAATACTCCATTGTGTATATGTACCAAAGCTTTCTTATCCATTAAGTTGCTTTTAAAATCCAGTGAAATATAAAACACTCTGTAGCCTACCCCCATAGCTAAGAATGGGTACACTGACCAGTGGAATTCTTGAATGTATTTTTATTGTTTGGTCGTATCTTGCATGTCCTGTGCCACCAGGCGGCAAGGAGAACTGTCTGGGGGAAATCCGAGTCCAGATTCCAAAGCTGAATAGCACTGCTCACTGGTTTGACGAGATGACACCGATACGCGGCAGTTTTAAAGGGACAGACTTAAGAGAGAAAGCAGCGCTGCTGTTTTCCTGGACTGAAAATACCTGCCACATATCGTTTATGATGGGTGTTTCCTCTTAGCATCTGCTGCTGCTGCTGCTAAGTCACTTCAGCGTGTCCGACTCTGTGCGACCCCATAGATGGCAGCCCACCAGGCTCCGCCGTCCCTGGGATTCTCCAGGCAAGAACACTGGAGTGGGTTGCCATTTCCTTCTCGAATGCAGGAAAGTGAAAAGTGAAAGTGAAGTCGCTCAGTGGTGTCCGACCCTCCGTGACCCCATGGGCTGCAGCCCACCAGTCTCCTCCGTCCATGGGATTCTCCAGGCGAGAGTGCTGGAGTGGGTTGCCATTTCCTTCTCCAATGCATGAAAGTGAAAAGGGAAAGTGAAAGTGAAGTCGTGTCCGACCCTCAGCGACCCCATGGACTGCAGCCCACCAGTCTCCTCCGTCCATGGGATTCTCCAGGCGAGAGCGCTGGAGTGGGGGCCACTGCCTTCTCTGATAAGCCTGCGCTCACTTCTCTTTCACTCCGACTCGATGGTCTGTCGCTCTCATACCCTGCATTTCCCCCCACCTGGCTCTCTTCCTCAATCACTTTCCCATCTGCCTTTCCACTGGAAGCGATGGCTTGAAACACCACCATCTGGATGTTTCTTTCGGTGAGAGGACTCCCACCACAGGCATGCAGAGATAAAGCCGTGGAGGCTCCTATGCCAGCCGGCTCCCTGGCACGTTCCAGACAGGAGAACGCTAGAGCGAGGGGTTCAGGTGTCAGCCTAGTGACGGGTCCAGGTGGGCAGGGACCCAGCTCAGCGCCGGTGCCAAGTGTTTCTTCTGCTGTCTTCCAGAAGGCTGTGGATCAGCCCTAGAGAAATTAGCCTAAAGCGCTACCAGCCTCCAGGGGCCTCTCATCTTCACGCAAAAGCCTGGGGCCTCGAGGGGTGTGGTTTAGCCAGCAGATCAACCCCGCATCCTTCCGGGGGAAGAGGACTGAAAATGCTGACGTCACCACCCCAGAGACAGCCCTATCAGAGATAAGGAAAGAGGCCCCCAGAGAGAGAAGCGGGAGCAGCCAGGAACTCCCTTGTCTCCTTTTGCCCTCTCGTAAAATCTTCTATGGGAGGAGAAAAAGGATCCCATATTTCAAGAAGTCCTTTTTGTTTGCAGTCATCAACACAACGCAGAGGCCAGGGGAAAATGTGTGCTTTCATATTCCTAAATTCTCTGGCCGATTCCCTCCCCCTCCTATTTTTAAGCTCCTTTTTCAGCAGATCTCTCCCGCCCAGCTTCAGGAGAAACAAGAGGGAGACTCGTGTGTGGTTGTTTTTCCTCTCGTGGACGTCTTAACTCACCTTTATGTGTTAAGGACACAGGGTGCAGGCTTGTGAGGTGGCAGAGGAGCTGATTTAATGATCTTTAAGTTTTTGCCTTTCTAGACATTTTAAGCTGACATTTAGCCCATGGTAATTTGCATTCTAAAAATTGGGTTTATTGTTACTAGCCCGTGGCTGATTAAAGCTTGGTGTTGTGAATGTAGAAAGGATATTATTTAACTACATTTTAAATACCACACCAATGATTTGTATATAATCTCAATTAAGAGAACAGATGGCAATGTTTAGAAAGAAGTATGATTTTTAAAAATTTTTACTGGAGTATGTAAGTGGTGTTGGAGAAGACTCTTGAGAGTCCCTTGGACTGCAAGGAGCTCCAACCAGTTCATTCTGAAGGAGATGGGCCCTGGGATTTCTTTGGAAGGACTGATGCTAAAGCTGAAGCTCCAGTACTTTGGCTACCTCATGCAAAGAGCTGACTCATTGGAAAAGACTCTGATGCTGGGAGGGATTGTGGCAGGAGGAGAAGGGGACGACAGAGGATGAGATGGCTGGATGGCATCACTGACTTGATGGGCGTGAGTCTGAGTGCACTCCGGGAGTTGGTGATGGACAGGGAGGCCTGGCGTGCTGCGATTCATGNCATTGGAAAAGACTCTGATGCTGGGAGGGATTGTGGCAGGAGGAGAAGGGGACGACAGAGGATGAGATGGCTGGATGGCATCACTGACTTGATGGGCGTGAGTCTGAGTGCACTCCGGGAGTTGGTGATGGACAGGGAGGCCTGGCGTGCTGCGATTCATGGGGTTACAAACAGTCGGACACGACTGAGCGACTGAGCTGAATATAAGTGGTTTATGATGTTGTGTTAGTGTCCGTTGTACAGTAAAACGAATCAGCTATAGGTAAGCACATATCCCCTTTTGTGGATTTCCTTGCCATTTAGGTCACCACAGAGCACTGAGTAGAGTTCTCTGTGCTGTATAGTAGACTTTCAGCAATTATCTGTTTTATATGTCAGTTCAGTCGTGTCTGACTCTTTGTGACCCCATGGACTGCAGCACACCAGGCCTCCCTGTCCATCACCAACTCCCAGAGTTCACTCAAACTCATGCCCATTGAGTCGGTGATGCCATCCAACCATCTCATCCTCTGTCTTCCCCTTCTCCTCCTGCCTTCAATCCCTCCCAGCATCAGGGTCTTTTCCAATGAGTCAGCTCTTCACATCAAGTGGCCAAAGTATTGGAGTTTCAGCTTTAGCATCATTCCTTCCAACGAGCACCCAGGGCTGATCTCCTTGCAGTCCAAGGGACTCTCAAGAGTCTTCTCCAACACCACAGTTCAAAAGCATCAGTTCTTCAGTGGTCAGCTTCCTTTATAGTCCAACTCTCACATCCATACTTGACCGCTGGAAAAACCATAGCCTTGACTAGACGGACCTTTGTTGTTGTGTATATATGGCAATCCCAGTCTCCCAGTTCAAACCACCCCCTTCCTCGTACGTTTGTTTTCTGTATCTGTGTCTCTATTTCTGCTTCATGAATACGTTCATCTGTACCACTTTTCTAGATTTTACATATATGTGTTAATATGGTATTTGTTTTTTTCTAGAAAGAAGAATCACTTATTATTATGAGAAATAATTTATTATAATAAATATAATAATCATTATTATTATACCTCTCCCGGTGTTATTTTTAGATTTTATATTTTGTTTTCCAGGCTACATTTTGACCAGAGTGTATTACAACAGTAATTAAATGCTCAAGGGGGTAGTTCTCCCATTTTGCATCGTGTCTGTAATCAGTATAGGCTATATCCTGCCTTTGACTCTGTGTCTTAAATGAACATCTCTTTTTTTAATCTCTTAGAAGTTGTTTCATTCTCTAGAAAGGCTAGTCTGCTTTCCAGACCGATGTGATTCTGCCCTCTTCCTTCAAGTGCTTATTTTATCCACATTAGCCTTCACCTCTGAGCTCTTCTGCGTAACCTCCCACACCCAGCCATTAATCATTCAACAACAAATATCCTGGGAGTGCTGGTTGAAAAATGAGTTAGATCCTGGCGTTTTCTGCTTCCTGTTCTAATTGAGCTTCAATAAAAGACTAGTTTTGATAATAATTCTTTTTTTAAAAAAGTTAAGCCCTACAAGAAAAATAAATAAATTTAAAAATGTACCATTGGAGTCTTCCCTGGTGAAGCAGTGGTTAGGATTCCACACTCTGAAATGCAGGGAACGTGGGTTCTATCCCTGGGTGGGGAACATCCCCTGGGGAAGGAATGGCAACCTACTCCAGTATTCTTGTCTGGAGAAACCCATGGACAGAGGAGCCTGGCGGGCTGCAGCCCACGGGGTTGCACAGAGTCAGACGTGACCGAGCGGCTAAACAGCTACAGCAACAGGGAACTCGAGTCTGTCTGCTGCAACTGAGAAAAAAGATTCCCCTGCCGCAACTAAGACCCAGTGCAGCCCCAATAAGCACTTTTTATATGAAAAAGAGTGCAACTTCTTTCTTAAAAAAGAAAGATGCTATGTGCCTGCCTTTTGTGAGCGCCACATTTTAGAATCTGCAGAATTCTCCGCTGAATCCCACAGTGGGCAGGAAGATGGTGTTCCAAAAGGGAAGCTTGAAGACCTGGGTTCACGTGGGACATAATCCAGAAGAAAAAGGAACTCAAAGGAGAAAATCAGGGAAATTCAGTATTTTTTTCTGACGTGTTTTTGTTGACGATGATGTGTTAACACGTCTGTAAACCTCTGAAGAAGGGCAGTGAAATCTAAAGAGAGAATCATGAAAGAACCTTCAGAAAATCTCTTCTGCTGTTGTTTTAGATGTGAAGCCATGAGTATTTTCTTCTTTACTCACAATGTGTGGATTCTTTGTTGTTTTCTTACTGTTGAAATGACGTGGAAGGATTTAAAGAGCTCTCATACTTGAAAGGATTTTCCAAAAATTTTTCATTATGTTTTGACCAAATCTGTTCTAGCCCTTTGCTCATTCTTTAATTCTCACATGTTAATGCGCTAAGTTCTCACAGAAAATCCAGGAAATGTTAATTCAGTCCTAAGATCAGTGAAGTTGCACACAGAATATTAAACTGGAGAAAACATGACTAATGGTGGTTCATGAAGACACAGTCACCCCGGTGTTCACTGCAGCACCATTTGCAAAAGCCAGGACGCGGAAGCAACCTAAGTGTCCGTCCACAAATGGATGGATGAAGAAGACGTGGTACACATATACAAGGGAATATTGGTCAGCCACAAACAAGAGGGAAATAATGCCATTTGCAGCAGCATGGAGGGACCTGGAGACTGTCATGCCCCGTGCATGCAAGGTTGCTTCAGTAGTATCTGATTCTTTGCAGCCCATGGACTATAGGCTGCCAGGCTCCTCTGTCCCTGGGATTCTCCAGGCAAGAATGCTAGAGCAGGTGGCCATGCCCTCCTCTGTTACATTGAGTGAAGTAAATCAGACTGAGAAAGGCAAATATGATATGATATTGCTTACATGTGGAATCTTAAAAAAAAAAAAAAAAGAAAAAAGATACCAATGAGCTTATCTACATAACAGAAATAGAGTTACAGATGTAAAAAGACAACCTTTTGGTTACCAGGGGGCACAGGGGAGGGGTAAGCTGGGAGACTGGGACTGACACACACATTACTAAATATAAAATATGTCATTAATAAAGACTTCCTGTGCAACACAGGGAAATCCACTCAGTACCCCATAATGTCTTATATGGGAAAATGATCTAAAAAAGAGTGGATATATAACAGTTTTCTGAGGAAGCCTTACAAATAGCTGTGAAAAAAAGAGAAGTGAAAGGCAAAGGAGAAAAGGAAAGATGTACTCATTTGAAAGCAGAGTTCCAAAAAATAGCAAGGAGAGATAAGAAAGCCTTCCTCAGTGATCAATGCAAAGAAACAGAGGAACACAATAGAATGTGAAAGACTAGAGATCTCTTCAAGAAAATTAGAGATACCAAGGGAACATTTCATGCAAAGATGGGCTCGATAAAGGACAGAAATGGTATGGATCTAACAGAAGCAGAAGATATTAAGAAAAGGTGGCAAGAATACACAGAAGAACTATACAAAAAAGATCTTCATGACCCAGATAATCAAGATGGTGTGACCACTCACCTAGAGCCAGACATTCTGGAATGTGAAGTCAAGTGGGCCTCAGGAAGCATCACTATGAACAAAGCTAATGGAGGTGATGGAATTCCAGTTGAACTATTTCAAATCCTAAAAGATGATGCTGTGAAAGTGCTATACTCAAAATGCCAGCAAATTTGGAAAACTCAGCAGTGGCCACAGAACTGCAAAAGGTCAGTTTTCATTCCAATCCCAAAGAAAGGCAATGCCAAAGAATGCTCAAACTACTGCACAATTACACTCATCTAACATGCTAGCAAAGTAATGCTCAAAACTCTCCAAGCCAAGCTTCA
>SJYA01001712.1:439152-451238 GCA_006410615.1 Neotragus moschatus | reverse complement strand
AAACAGGGACAGACTTTATTTTGGGGGCTCCAAAATCACTGCAGATGGTGACTGCAGCCATGAAATTAAAAGATGCTTACTCCTTGGAAGGAAAGTTATGACCAACTTAGATAGCATGTCAAAAAATGGAGACATTATTTGCCAACAAAGGTCCGTCTAGTCAAGGCTATGGTTTTTCCAGTAGTCATATATGGATGTGAGAGTTGGACTATAAAGAAAGCTGAGCACTGAAGAATTGATGCTTTTGAACTGTGGTGTTGGAGAAGACTCTTGAGAGTCCCTTGGACTGCAAGGAGATCCAACCAGTCCATCCTAAAGGAAATCAGTCCTGAATATTCATTAGAAGGAATGATGCTAAAGCTGAAACTCCAGTAGTTTGGCCTCCTGATGTGAAGAGCTGACTTATTGGAAAAGACTCCAATGCTGGGAAAGGTTGAAGGCAGGAGGAGAAGGGAACGAAAGAGGATGAGATGGTTGGATGGCATCACCGACTCAATGAACATGAGTTTGATCAAGCTCCCGGAGTTGGTGATGGACAGGGAAGCCTGGCGTGCTGCAGTCCATGGGCTTTCAAAGAGTCGGACATGACTGTGAGATTGAACTGAGCTGAAGATATCTGTAAAACTGCTTCACTTTGCTGTGCACCTGAATCTAACCCAATATTGTTAGTAAGCTGTACTCCAATAAACATTTTTTTAAGAAATCGAGTCCTAAAAATTGAAAACAAAATTGGTTATGTCGTTTCCCTCCTTCCTCAAAAGCCACCGTTCCTTGCTGCTTTCATCAGAGCCCGGTTGGTTAGACAGACATTCCGAATCCCTCATACAGCTCCCCATCTCAAACCTTGTCTCAACCTCATTCAGACCTCCTGCTCCATCACCTTCTCTGTCCATTTCATTACGTCACAGCCCGGTCCTGCGGGTCCTTGCACTGTCCAAAGCAGATATTGAGCTTACAGCCGCATCCAAATCTTTTTTATTTTAAATTGCACGTATTTATTTTTTTGATCGTGCTGCATGGCACGCAGGGCTTCCCTGNCGTGCTGCAGTCCATGGGCTTTCAAAGAGTCGGACATGACTGTGAGATTGAACTGAGCTGAAGATATCTGTAAAACTGCTTCACTTTGCTGTGCACCTGAATCTAACCCAATATTGTTAGTAAGCTGTACTCCAATAAACATTTTTTTAAGAAATCGAGTCCTAAAAATTGAAAACAAAATTGGTTATGTCGTTTCCCTCCTTCCTCAAAAGCCACCGTTCCTTGCTGCTTTCATCAGAGCCCGGTTGGTTAGACAGACATTCCGAATCCCTCATACAGCTCCCCATCTCAAACCTTGTCTCAACCTCATTCAGACCTCCTGCTCCATCACCTTCTCTGTCCATTTCATTACGTCACAGCCCGGTCCTGCGGGTCCTTGCACTGTCCAAAGCAGATATTGAGCTTACAGCCGCATCCAAATCTTTTTTATTTTAAATTGCACGTATTTATTTTTTTGATCGTGCTGCATGGCACGCAGGGCTTCCCTGGTGGCTCAGCTGGTAAAGAATCCGCCTGCAATGCGGGAGACCTGGATTCAATCCCTGGGTTGGGAAGATCCCCTGGAGAAGGGAAAGACTACCCACTCCAGTGTTCTGGCCTGGAGAAGTCCATGCACTCTTTAGTCCATGGGGTTGCAAGGAGTCAGACACGACTGAGCCACTTTCACATCACTTCATGGCATGCAGGATCTTAGTTCCCCAACCAGAGACTGAATCCAGGGCCCCTGCGGAGGAAGCACAGAGTGTTAACCACTGAATGGACAGGGAAGTTCTCACACCAACCCTTTTTACTCCATCCATTTCCTTCACGTCAACAGTCCTTCTCTCCTCCTCTTGCAAGAAAATTTTATTCCTTACCCCCAAGATCGAGTTATCTGAGAAATATCCTGGCCCGAGGGGTCAAAATGAGTATCGCCCTGTCTCAGCATTTCATAGCAGTGTATGGATACGATGAACATGCTATGAATGTGATGGAAATTCCTCCTCTGTGAACCTGATGGTCATTGGCGCCCACGTGGTGCAGTGGTGAAGAACCCGCCTGTCCACGCAGGAGACACAGGAGATGCAGGTTTGATCCCTGGGTCGGGAAGATCCCCTGGAGGAGGGGATGGCAGCCCACTCCAGCGTTCTTGCCTGGAGAATCCCATGGACAGAGGAGCCTGGCGGGCTGCAGTCCACGGGCTTGCAGAGGGTTGGACGTGACTGAGCGTGCATGCAGGCACACGCAAGAGACAACTGACACACACGCAGCCCCAGCAGGAATCCGCTGGTTGTTCCTGATGCTCCTAAATGAAGGAGGTCAGTGCCACCTGGCCCCCTGTGCCTGAAGTGAAGGGGCTGTCGCGGGCCAGGAGGTGCACCGACTCTTGTCTTATAAGGCTCTCTGATTGGAGTCGTGTCCTAGAGACCTCAGAATCTCTGGAATTGGCTTGACATCCCAGAAGCTGGCACCTGGGCATAAATCTTGTCCATTCATTAGCTGGTTTTATAAATCTCCTTTCTCATTTTGTGTTAAGTCAGGCTTAGCAGTTCCAATCTTGGGTTCTAAAAGCTTTGTATTCCTGTGGTCAACGAATGTCATATACTTTTATTTAGTTTTTTTTTTAAGAAAATCATTTTTAATTGGAGGATAATTGCTTTACGATATTGTGTTGGTTTCTGCCGTACATGAGCATAAATCAGCCAGAGGTGTACAGATGTCCTCTCCCTCGAGGACCGACCTCCCACCTCCCCGCCCCCATCACACCCCTCTGCTTTGCTACAGAGCCCGGGTTTGGGTTCCCTGCGTCTCACAGCCAGTGCCGCTGGCTATCTATGCTACACGTGATGGTGTGCGTGCTTCCACGTGGCTCTCTCCATCCGTCCGCCCTCTCCTTCCTCCCCCACTGTCGCCAAGTCCCTTCTCTGTGTCTACGTCTCCACTGCTGCCTTGCAAATAGGCTCATCAGTACCATCTTTCTGGATTCCACATATACGTGTTAATATACGGTATGTGTTTTTCTCTTTCTGACATTTCACTCTGTGTAATAGGCTTTAGGTTCACCCACCTCATTAGAACTAACTCAGATGCCTCCCCGTTTGTGGCTGAGTAATAGGCCAGTGTGTATCTGTACCACGGCTTCTTTATCCTTTCATCTCTTGATGGACTTCTAGGTTGGTTCCATGTCTTAGTTATTGTAAACAGTGCTGCAATGAACACTGGGGTACATGTGTCTTTTTCAGTTTAGGTTTCCTAAGGATTATTTTTTAAATTAATTTTGATTTTTATTTTTTAATCTGGACCATTTTTGGTCTTTATTGACTTTGCTACAATGTTACTTCTGTTTTACGTTTTTGATGTTTTTGGCTATGAGGCAGGTAGGATCTTAGCTTCCCAGTTCACTTCAGTTCAGTTCAGTTCAGTCGCTCAGTCGTGCCCTACCCTTTGCGACCCCATGAGTCACAGCACGCCAGGCCTCCCTATTCATCACCAACTCCCGGAGTTCACCCAAACTCATGTCCATTGAGTCGGTGATGCCATCCAGCCATCTCATCCTCTGTCGTCCCCTTCTCCTCCTGCCCCCAATCCCTCCCAGCATCAGAGTCTTTTCCAGTGAGTCAACTCTTCCCATGAGGTGGCCAAAGTATTGGAGTTTCAGCCTCAGCATCAGTCCTTCCAAAGAACATTGATCTCCTTTAGAATGGGCTTGTTGGATCTCCTTGTGGTCCAAGGGACTCTCAAGAGTCTTCTCCAACGCCACAGTTCAAAAGCATTAGTTCTTCCGTGCTCAGCTTTCTTCCCAGTCCAACTTTCACATCCATACATGACCACTGGAAAAACCATAGACGTGACTAGACGGACCTTTGTTGGCAAAGTAATGTCTCTGCTTTTGAATATGCTATCTATGTTGGTCATAANCAGCATCATTCCTTCCAAGGAAATCCCAGGGCTGATGTCCTTCAGAATGGACTGGTTGGATCTCCTTGCAGTCCAAGGGACTCTCAAGAGTCTTCTCCAACACCACAGTTCAAAAGCATCAGTTCTTCGGCACTCAATCTTCTTCACAGTCCAACTGTCACATCCATACATGACCACAGGAAAAACCATAGCCTTGACTAGACGGACCTTTGTTGGCAAAGTAATGTTTCTTATTTTCAATATGCTATCTATGTTGGTCATAACTTTTTTCCCAAGGAGTAAGCGTCTTTTAATTTCATGGCTACAGTCACCATCTGCAGTGATTTTGGAGCCCAAAAATATGAAGTCTGACACTGTTTCCACTGTTTCCCCATCTATTTCCCATGAAATGATGGGACTGGATGCCATGATCTTCGTTTTCTGAATGCTGAGCTTTAAGCCAACTTTTTCACTCTCCTCTTTCACTTTCATCAAGAGGCTCTTTAGTTCCTCTTCACTTTCTGCCATAAGGGTGGTGTCATCTGCATATCCGAGGTTATTGATATTTCTCCCAGCAATCTTGATTCCAGCTTGTGCTTCTTCCAGCCTAGCGTTTCTCATGATGTACTCTGCATAGAAGTTAAATAAGCAGGGTGACAATACACAGCCTTGATGTACTCCTTTTCCTATTTGGAATTAGTCTGTTGTTCCATGTCCAGTTCTAACTGTTGCTTCTTGACCTGCATATAGGTTTCTCAAGAGGCAGGTCAGGTGATCTGATATTCCCATCTCTTTCAGAATTTTCCACAGTTTATTGTAATCCACACAGTCAAAGGCTTTGGCGCAGTCAATAAAGCAGAAATAGATGTTTTTCTGGAACTCTCTGGAATTCACTAAAAATAATTGGATAAAAAGCAATTACATGCAAAGGAAACAATAAATGAACACACCAAGGTAGGGGGAAAAATGGCTTAAGAAACTCGTTTATTTTGTTGTGACCCCAAACTAGAGATTGTGTGGCAGACATGCAAAAGATTACAATGAAAATATAAAACATATTGTAAACTCTTTTCTTCAAAAAAGTCTGTAGTTTATTTTCCAGCACTGAAATTTCCAAATACTGTTCTATAGATGGACCTTTCACTCTACAAATCCCCAATGTGAGTTTCCAAGAAGTAAATACATAATGGGCTTGCATAACTCAGTGAAGCTATGAACCATGCCATGAATGGCCACCCAAGATAGGTGAGTCACAGTAGAGAGTTCTGGCAAAACATGGTCCATTGGAGAAAGGAATGGCAAACCACTCCAATATTCTTGCCATGAGAACACAGTGAACAGTTTGATAAGGTAAAATGATATAACATTGGAAGATGAGCCCCCCAGGTTGGAAGGTGTCCAATACGCTGTTGGCAAAGACTGGAGAGCAATTACTAACAGCTTCAGAAAGAATGAAGAGGATGGGCCAAAGCAGAAACAATACTCAGCTGTGGATATGTCTGGTGGTAAAAGTAAAGTCAGATACTGTAAAGAACAATATTGCATAGGAACTTGGAATATTAGGCCTATGAATAAAGGTAAACTGGATGAGGTCAACACACATATAGGAATCAGGGAACTAAAATGAATGGAAATGGGTGAATTTAAAAATCATGGCAGATAGTGATTGCAGCCATGAAATTAAAAGATGCTTGCTCCTTGGGATAAAAATTATGACCCACCTAGACAGCATATTAAAAAGCAGAGACATTACTTTGCCAACAAAGGTCCATAGAGTCAAAGCTAAAGCTATGGTTTTTCCAGTAGTCATGTATGGATGTGAGAGTTGGACTGTGAAGAAAGTTGAGTGCCAGATAATTGTTGCTTTTGAACTGTGGTGTTGAAGAAAACTCTTGAGAGTCCTTTGGACAGAAAGGAGATGCAACCAGTCCATCCTAAAGGAAATTAGTCCTGAATATTCATTGGAAGGACTGATGCTGAAGCTGAAACTCCAATATTTTGCCGCTTGATGCGAAGAACTGACTCATTTGAAAAGACCCTGATGCTGGGAAAGATTGAAGGCAGAAGGGGATGACAGAGCATGAGATGGTTGGACGACATCACTAACTCAATGGACATGAGTTTGAGTAAACTCCGGAAGTTGGTAATGGACAGGCAAGCCTTGTATGCTGCATTCACAGAGTCGCAAAGAGTCAGACAGGACTGAGCAACTAAACTGAACTGAACTGAATTCAAATTCAAATGACCATTGTATCTATAACTGTGGGCAAGAATCCCTTAGAAGAAATGGAGGAGTCCTCATCATCAACAAGAGTCTGAAATGCAGTTTTGGGTGTAATCTTAAAAAATGACAGAATGATCTTGGTTCATTTCCAAAGCAAACAATTCATCTTCAGAGTAATCCAAGTATATGCCCTAACCACTAATGCCGAAGAAGCTGAAGTTGAATAGTTCTATGAAGACCTATCAGACCTTCTAAGACTAACACCAAAAAAGATATCCTTTTAATCACAAGAGATTGGAATCCAAAAGTACAAGTCAAGAGATACCTGGACTAACAGGCAAATTTGGCCTTGGAGTACAAAATGAAGTGGGATAGAGGCTAATGGTGTTTTGTCAAGAGAACACACTGATCAGAGAAAACACCCTTTTCCAACAACACAAGAGACAACTCTTCACATGGACATCAGCAGATGGTAAATATTGAAACCAGATTGATTATATTCTTTGCAGTCAAAGATGGAGAATATCTATACAGTCTGCAAAAACAAGGCTTGGAGCTGACTGTGGCTCATATCATGAACAACTTATTGCAAAACTCATACTTAAATTGAAGAAAGTAGAGAAAAACCATTAGGCCATTCAAGTATGACCTAAATCAAATCCCTTATGATTACACAGTGGAGGTGATGAATAGATTCAAGGGATGAAATCTGGTAGACAGAGTGCCTGAAGAATTATAGACAGAAGTTCATACATTGTACAGGAGGCAGTGACCAAAACCATCACAAAGAAAAATAAATGGGGCTCACTAAGCGCAGGCGGCTGCGGCGCCGGCTCACTAAGCGTGGCGGAGAAGAACCATCCCGCGTCCAAGAGACAGCGGCCGAGAGTCCCGGGCTGTGACAGCACAGGAACCGCTGAGAGTAGCCACCCCACTTCCGAGGTCAGGGGCAGCGGCCGAGAGTGCCAGGCTGCGATGGTGCAGGAACAGCTGAGAGGAGCCACCCTACTTCCCACTCAGCGTGGCCGAGAGGAGCTACCCCACATTGGAGGACAGAGACAGCGGCTGAGAGTCCCGGGNTGTGCTTTCAGGATTAACCGGCTTAGGTGCTCTCAGCTCGCGGTCAGAGGGCTTCTCGACCACGCTAGGCACTTTCTGCTTTTACTGTTATTGCCAATCTGGCTATGTCACACCCTGCTCTCCTGCCCGTTTCTTCCGGCTTCCAAAGCTGCCAACCCACTGTACTTCCTTCCGGTTCTCCCGACTTCTTGTGCTTCAGAACCTTCAAGCATGGATACATGTATCTGTCTGGCTGAGTCCCTTCTCTGTTCACCTGAAACTATCCCAACATTGTTAATCAGCTATACCTCAACGCAAGATAAGAAGTTAAAATAAATAAGCAAAAAAACCCACAAGCAAGCGAAGAGTGTTAGCAAGAGATTCTGCAGTTGAGTCATTCGTCAGTGTCTAGGTTAGAAGGAGACTCTTTGTATCACTTTGGGGAGGTGAGTTTGGTGTATTGCATCCAGGTGCGTGGGGGAGGTGGCCTTTTTCCACGTTTCATGGCTATGTAAACCTGCTGGTTAAGTAAAGTCTGATTTCTTGGACTCAGTGGGTGTAAATAAAGTCACCAATTAAATCTTTAATGAAATGTTTCACACAATTCATGTGTGACTGTCTAATGTAGGACAGTGATGAAAGTGTTTGGGGCACTTGAGTGTGTAATGTATATTACTGAGGAGAAAAAAAAATAATTATCTATAATTATACATCATCTTCCCAGGTGGCTCAGTGGTAAAGAATCTGCCTGCCGATGCAGGAGACACAGGAGACTCAGGAAACACGGGATGGATCCTTGTGTTGGGAAGATACCCTGGAGAAGGAAACGGCAACCCACTCCAGGATTCCTGCCTGGAGAATCCTGAGGATAGAGGAGCCTGGTGGGCTACAGTCCACGGGGTGACAGAGAGTTGGACATGACTGAGCTCGCACACACACACAATTATCTATCTATTGATTGCTTATATCTGTTTTCAACATAACCTAAATCCATTGGGATCTATCTCAACTTTCTAGTTCACATGAAAATAAACCAAGATGACAAATTCAGTCAGTGGTCCTGCAATTTCCTATTTCAACTGGTTAGTGATTTCTACTGTTTTTTCCCCCTGCAATTAGACAAGTCAAAAACACTCCCATTTAAATGCTGGTGGACAGATTCATACACATCAGCTTCTGGACACCACAGCAATTAAGACACCATCTGTGTTTCTGTGTGATTTGGGCCCAGACAGCTCTGGAATTATCAGTTCTTCTTTTAAACATAGCGAGTGGTTAGATGTACTTACACCGAAACTAAACATCAATGTCCAAAGTGGAGGAAATGTTTTGTTAAACTGCGAGCCTTCTCATGTTCAGTTCAAGTTTAACTCACACCCACTATACTTTTTCAAGGTTGGTAGTGGGGTTTATTTACCTTTGGGGGAGCTTTGACTTCAAGGTTCTGGCTGAAGTGCTGGGCGTGAAGTGTTGACCGAAGAACAGAAACAGCTAGGGAACAGACTTCCCCATCTCATCTTGCCTCTAGCCTAGCGTCTCAAGCCGACACTGATATAGAAGGTTTGGGATGTTTCAGAGCACCTAAATATTCATCGGAAGGACTGATGCTGAAGCTGAAGCTCCAATATTTTGGCCACCTGATGGGGAGAGCTGACTCATTGGAAAAGACCCTAGTGCTGGGAAAGACTGAAGGCAAAAGGAGAAGGGGGTGGCAGAGGATGAGCTGGTTAGATAGCATTACCAATTCAATGGACATGGATTTGAGCAAGCCCTGGGGGACAGTGAAGGACAGGGAAGCCTGGCGTGCTGAGGTCCACAGGGTTGCAGAGAGTCAGACACAAACGAGCAACTGAACAACCACAGCAATGAAGAAGTTAAGGCACTAAGGAACCATTTTCATCCTCTTTATCCCATGTGCACACGGGTTTGCACACGTGTGCGTGCTGCAGGGGAATTCTGGCAAACAGCAGAGCAGAGTGGGGACTGAACAGGTAAAGCAAGGAGTTCTCAGTGTCAGTTCACTCTTACATACGTACAAGATTCCAGCCACGTTCTGCAGCTCTGAAAGGGTTAGAATGTCTGGAGAAGAGTCCAGGAAACATCTAAGCTTGAATCCTTCATTCCTTCTCCACCTCCAGCTTCCTGCCCCTCACAGGTCTCCCGCATCACTAAGCCGGACAGCGGTCCCTGCCCCGCAACCTCCCGAAAGTGAAAAGTTGTACTTCAAACTCTGAAAAGGTTCCAGCTCCTAATGCAGATAAGCTGGAACGAAAGGCCCTCTTTGTTCATTTTTCTTTTCTCTGGGAAAGCTACCTTTAAGGGTTGCGAGAATATAACAAGCAATTATTCTAAAGGATGTGCTTTGAGATTTTTAATTCATTTTAGTCTTCCTTGTATTATGAAAGCTATACTTCTTTTTAAGGCTTTCAGACAACCAGCTTAATTTTCATATTGATTCATTCGGGAACAAAACAAAACTTAGTAGAAACTGAACGGAAAATGACTCTTTTGTGGTGAAGAGTCTGGGCTTGCATTTAATTATAATGCATAGACGCGTTCCTCCCTAATTAAACATTTAAATGAAGATGGGATATAAATAGAAATTTTAAAAAGCGAGCGAGCACGACATAGTTCATCCATCCAGGGATGAAGGTTCTCATCAGTCCTTATTTTTAACTCTACCCAGAGCGGATGCAATTGTCCAGAGTTTTAAAAGTGTGCATGCACATTTTAGTGGAAAAATTTTCAGTGCATATGATGATTATTAAAATAGCAATATTCTTCACTGTCACAGACTTACCAAGGAGGAGCCTCGAAGTGCTTTATTATCTAATTAAACCTCACAAGGTGCTACAATTTTATTAATATAGAAAGTGAGAGACAGTAGAGTGACTCTGTGACTTTACTGTGTAAGATGGAAAAAGGAATGAGAATTTAAAGAAGGTTAGAAATAGAACACCTTTTAGCTGCTGGATCATCCAGACTGCTACTCTCTCTGGAAACTTGTATATCTGCTTTCCAGAACATTTGGGAAAACGGAAAATTTTGTTTTCACAGGCATACTCAGTTTTCACACTGATAAAAAATGACAGCATCATTGAATTATTAGCGTAGGTATTGTTATTCAGTCGCTAAGTCATGTCCGACTATTTGCGACCCCACAAATTGTAGCACACCCGGCTTCCCTGTTCTTCACAGTCTCCCAGAGTTTGCTCAAACTCATGTCCATTGGCTTGGTGATGCCATCCAACCATCTCATCCTCTGTCGTCCCCTTCTCCTCCCGCCTTCAATCTTCCTCAGCATCAGGATCTTTTCAAATGAGTAGGCTCTTCACTTCAGGTGGCCAAAGTATTGGGGCTTCAGAGTAGGTATTGGGTTGATCAGAAAATTCATCTAGGGTTCCACTGATGTTCCAGAAAAACCCAAAGGATAAGTTTGGCCAACCCAACACTTACTACGAGACCTTATTCTCCCCTTTCTTCTTCTTTCCAAGCACTCTTGAGCCAGAGAGGGTGCTGCTCTGCCGCTGGTTATCAGAGTGACGTTTGCTGTGCTGTAGGACAGGACACAAACATGAAAAAAAATTATTTCTTGAGTCCAGAGTTATCCAGTATGTGAAGCACCATGAGGGCTGTGCTGTTCTATCCCAAGACACCAGTCCCTGAGAGTTCTTTGAGTGGCTAGAGGGCTTAGTGTGGCGCCAGGCAGGCAGTGGGCATTGGATGGGTATTTACAAAGGAGAGGAAAACCCCCTCCAGAAGCATTTAGGGGACGTGGAATAGTGTGTGACGTCCCAAACGGAAGGCTGTCATTCATCACACCTCACACTGGATGTGGCCGAGAATCTGGCAGAAAATCCCTGGTAGAATGGTGGCGTGGAAATACACGCTGCAGGAGCATTCCAAGAGTCCGTGCGGAACCATCAAATCCAGGAAAACTGTACGAATAAGAACTGAGTGTGCCTATCAGATAGCACTGTTGTTTCATGAAATCTCAATGGTCTAAACTAACAAGCACCTGTTACCGCTCATGGATCCACAAGCCAGCTGGGCCACTCCAGGCTGGGCTGGGCTCTCCTGCTCGTTTGAGGGTGAGCTGGCTGTAAACGGGTTCAGAGCGGCCCAAGGTGAGGAATGTGGGTGCTTCTCTCTGTGGTCCCTCAGGCTTTAATCGGCTGATCCAGGCTGTTGATACAGAGAGAGAGCAGATGGAGGCATGGCCCCCTGACAGTGGCAGGCCATCCCGTGGGCTGCACTCCCCTGGCCAAAGCAGCAGGGCGGGCACAGAGGAAAAGTGGAGAAGAGGGTTCAGCTCTCTGCAGGAGGTGAGGACCTGACCCACGGAAGGCAGTGACTGCGAGCATCATCGTAACTGCTCTCCTACAGAAACGGACTGTGCGGTTGGTCTTTTAAGTCAGAGAGGTTATAGATGTATTGGGAGAGATTACTGAACATCTTGCCTTAGTAAATGAAACCTAAAAAATAAAACGAATTTCTTATCTTCTGGCAAGCCACTGGTTAGGGCTCCACACTGCACGAGGCCCAGTTTCCATCACCGGTTGAGACTAAGATCTTCCATGCCATGCAGTGCAGCAAAAAGATGCGTAAATAAATAAGAACAGAAAAAGAAAAGATCTTTATAAATTTGAGCTGAAGAAGGTCTTTTTTGACAGTGCTTTTTTAAAACAAAAGCCTTTTATTTTGAATTCAGTTCAGTTCAGTCTCTCAGTCGTGTCTGACTCTTTGTGACCCCATGAATCGCAGCACACCAGGCCTCCCTGTCCATCACCAACTCCCGGAGTTCACTCAGACTCACGCCCGTCGAGACGGTGATGCCATCCAGCCATCTCATCCTCTGTCATCCCCTTCTTCTCCTGCCCCCAATCCC
>SJYA01001712.1:417630-439121 GCA_006410615.1 Neotragus moschatus | reverse complement strand
AAAAAAAAAAAAAAAATCACACAAAGAAATAAATTCTAAACTTAGACAATGAGTTAGCTACTTCCACACCCGCTAGAAAATTGTCTTTACAGACTGGCAATTGCAAGGCTTACCTACAATGTCACTGCTCATTTTGCTGGTTTATATTTCATGGCCCTAAGAATGGAACAGCTTGTGTCTTAAGTTTGTTCATCATATCAGCTGAAACTTGAGAGAATTATTAGATAGCATAGCGTGGCACATGGAAACACAGGAAATATTGGTCAACGGCAAGAGGAGAAGATAACAGGCTTATCTCAAGGCTCATTTATTCTTCTTTGGCCTTCTGTTTCTAGGTTAGTTGTACAAATAAGTATACAGTTGCACTTCACGAAGAAAACGACTTGAGAATTAGAAACAGAAGCATTCCGCAGATCCAGGAAAAACTAGAGCTGAATTTCATCAGGAGAGCTCTGAAAATGGGGTGAAAATTTGAGAAATGACAAAGGCTTTTAAAATAACTGACACCACACACACATAACCCAAGTTTTATATATCACACAAGGCAGCATGAACCGTAAGCCTTATCTGCCTCTGCCTGAAAATGTTGTGTTTTGTGGTTGAGAAATAGCAACCTGCAGGCTCTCAGGGTGTTTGAGGAGCAGAGAGTACCAGCTTTACGCTTACCAGTACTGATGCTCCTTGAAAGTGCCCCTAAAAGCTTGCTAATAGAAATAGGTAAATTCGACACTGGTTACGATCAGTTCTGAAACACAACTGTTCCACCACCCGGTGCTGGACAAATGTAACACCCAGCTGTAGCCGAGATGCTTAAAGCAGAGACTCTTGTGTATGCAGAAAAGAAAGATGTAAGGAAAAAACAAGAGGCATAGTGGCAGGGCAGGACATCACCTAATTATTGCATCTCTACAAAAACTTTCTGGGGAAGGGAAAACCACTTACAAAAGAATGTTGAGTGAAAAAGTTAAAAGGCAAGTTTATTGAGATCTGATAGGTCCAGTGACCACTGAAGATGCAAAACGGATCTATTCCTGTGCTTTAAAAATCAGAAAGGGCCCTAAATCTCTTGATTCCTTTTAAGTTCACTTTTTTTTTTCTTTTATCCTCCTTTAAACTTGATTTCACAATACATTATTTGTGCTGGAAAACAAAGTGAAAGAAAGGGAAAAGGGAGGAGGGAAAAGATGAAAAAGAGACCCTCAAAGAGTAAGGAGAGGAAAGTGAAAAGAAGAAAGCTTAAATTAGAAACAAAGGCAGGGCGTCCTGCAGGAAGGAGGTCCGGAGTCACGGATGCTTCCTTTGAAGGCCGGGGCAGCCAAGTCACGGGGTGTGTGACCAGGCAGTGTCTGGCCCTAGCTCCCTCCCCAGCAGCTTGAAACGCCCGCCTCCCGCACCATTCGGGTCTGGGGGTCTGGCAGCGTTTCTGGGTTTTGTGTCCTGCCCTCGGCTTCCCTCTCCCCCGACCCCCTCCCCTGCCAGGGTCACAAAACCCTTCTGCCTCGTGGAAAGGGAGTTAGGTTCCTTAGGTAACCTTTGTCTTAGCAAATTAAATTGTCTGAGCAGATGCCTGGAGCACAGTGCCTGCGGGCACGCTGTTCACAGGCCCGGTCATCAAAAGCGATGCTGAAACTGGGAGGCCCTGCAAAGGCAAGAGCTTAGACTCCGATGCGCAGGAAGTTTCCTTATGTGACTCTTTCTGTAGCTGGGTAGCAAAGATCTCCCTTGCAAAGTGTCCAAACGCAATTAAAACAACAACAACAACACGGTGTTAGACGACCTTCCGTCCAAAGGGAGACACTGACTGCATTTTTCATCCAGGAGGCAGTAGCCAGGGTCCAACAGGTCACTGCGAGGAGCCAGGGGAGGGGTGGGGGTGGACCCGCGCTGGCAGATCTGCGCATGCGCAGGCAGGGATGCAGTCACTCCCGCTAGAAGCCTTGGAAAGCCCTTCCAATCATTTCTGTGGCAGTTTATAATCTAGTAGTTTCGGTTCTTAAGTGCCATTCTCATATTAACGACTCGGATCCCGTCTTGGCAGAGCGAATGCTTCACTTTTTTATACTTTTTTAGGGCCGTAATCAAAGCTCAGCTCTGCATAACCCGTGTGATTTGCACGAAGGTGTTTTTGCAAATTGTAGATGCTGAGACGGGAAACCGCCTCCCCGGATAATGTCTTTGGGGAGAAAGGTTCAGCTTAGACTCACCCCACACCCAAGTTTATGCCCTTGGGTGAGGTGACTTACCCTCTAACCCTCCTTTTCTCCTCCCATAAAGGGGAGATTTAGTGAGGATTCAGAGAGCTGACCTGCCAAGCTGGAAGTCCCACACACAGCAGGAGTGCAACGATTGGAAGCTGTTTCAGTTCGCATCTTGTGAGGGCATTTTAACAGGGGGATGTTCCAATGCGGCTTTTTCCTAACACTTTGTAGCCCAGGTTTTAAAGGTTATGTATCCTATACATGTCTGGCATCAATGGATAGAATGGAATTTAACAGGATTATGCACTATTAGGAAGCTTCCTGGGATGCACTGGTGGTAAAGAACACGCCTGCCAAGGCAGGGGTTGTAAGAGACACAGGTTCAATCCCTGGGTAAAGAAGATCCCCTGGAAGAGGAACTGCAACTCATTCCAGTATTCTTGCCTGGGAATCCCATGGACAGAGGAACCTGCTGTACTANGTAGTTTCGGTTCTTAAGTGCCATTCTCATATTAACGACTCGGATCCCGTCTTGGCAGAGCGAATGCTTCACTTTTTTATACTTTTTTAGGGCCGTAATCAAAGCTCAGCTCTGCATAACCCGTGTGATTTGCACGAAGGTGTTTTTGCAAATTGTAGATGCTGAGACGGGAAACCGCCTCCCCGGATAATGTCTTTGGGGAGAAAGGTTCAGCTTAGACTCACCCCACACCCAAGTTTATGCCCTTGGGTGAGGTGACTTACCCTCTAACCCTCCTTTTCTCCTCCCATAAAGGGGAGATTTAGTGAGGATTCAGAGAGCTGACCTGCCAAGCTGGAAGTCCCACACACAGCAGGAGTGCAACGATTGGAAGCTGTTTCAGTTCGCATCTTGTGAGGGCATTTTAACAGGGGGATGTTCCAATGCGGCTTTTTCCTAACACTTTGTAGCCCAGGTTTTAAAGGTTATGTATCCTATACATGTCTGGCATCAATGGATAGAATGGAATTTAACAGGATTATGCACTATTAGGAAGCTTCCCGGGATGCACTGGTGGTAAAGAACACGCCTGCCAAGGCAGGGGTTGTAAGAGACACAGGTTCAATCCCTGGGTAAAGAAGATCCTCTGGAAGAGGAACTGCAACTCATTCCAGTATTCTTGCCTGGGAATCCCATGGACAAAGGAACCTGCTGTACTACAGTCCATGGGGTTGCAAAGAGTCAGACACAACTGAAGTGAGTTGGCATGCATGCATGGCGAAAAGTATTGGAGCTTCAGCTTCAGCACCAGTCCTTCCAACGAATATTCAGGACTGATTTCCTTTAGGATGGACTGGTTGAATCTCCTTGCAGTCCAAGGGACTCTCAAGAGCCTTCTCCAACACCACAGCTCGTTGTATCTGTTAAAATAACTCGTTATTTTCAGCTAAGCTAACTCACCAGTTAGGGAGAGTTCACAGTATTTATTAGTTGATTCGTCTAATGCTCCCTTCAGGTTTTAAAAAGTCTTTGCTAATTATTATAGTATTATTTGTACAGAATCAATTTCTTAACCTAGTGATGTTCTTTACTGTATAAAGGTAAACGCTTAAGAGAGGGCCTCTTGCTCTAAGTGCAGTCACTGCGGTCAGGACTTTGGGACGGATGCTCATTTAGCCTTTTTGAGCTCACTGTCCCCCTTCTCCTGGACCTTTCCTTGATAAGGCGCTGTGTTGGTTGTACACCGGGACTCAGAAAAATGCTCTGAAAGGTGGTGACTTCCTTACTTCTGGAGAGAAATCCTTTAATTGAATGTTTGCCACATTGACCCAAACAGAACTTAACATCATCTTGCTTCTTTTAGGGGCCTTAAGCCTCTCCTAGGGCCTGGCAAAATCTTCTGAAAGCTGTTGCTTCCTGTCCTATCTTATTGGGGACAACATGGAGTCACAGCACGCCACAGTCCTCTGGAGCAGACTTCTCCCCTGACCAGCAAGATTTCCCATAGTTGATCTGTTAATATTCCACCTTTCCATTTTTCTGCAGGGAGTTCGAGTTTTATGGAGGTAGTTGAAGAGTTAGACTTTTGCCAAATAGCTTTAGAAACTGGCCATCAGGAAGGAAAAAGCTATGGTATTTTTAAAAAATCCTATTGCATTTTTAAGTTGAAGTATAGTTGATTCACAATGTTGTGTTAATTTCAGGTATATAGCAAAGTGATTCAGTTATACACACACACACACACACACACACACACACACACATATACATTGTTGTTGTTTTGCTGCTAAGTCATGTCTAGCTCTTTTTTGACCCCATGAACTGTAGCCCTCCAGGCTCCTCTGTCCATGGGCTTTTCCAGGCAAGAATACTGGAGTGGTTGCCATTTCCTTCTCCAAGTGATCTTCCTGACCCAGGGTTAGAACCTCTCTTACATCTCCTGCATTGGCCGGTGGATTCATTACCACTGAGACCCCAAGGAAGCCCCACATATAAATACATTTTATATATATATATATATATATATGTATGTATGTGACACACACACATACCCATATTATATATATATATATACATACCATTATTATATATATATTCAACTATCTATCTATCTATATTTTCACTTGTCTGTCTATTCTTTTTGAGATTCTTTTCCCTTATAAGTTGTTACAAAATACTGAGTATAGTGCCTAGTGCTGGCTATAGCATTTGAAGAGTTCCTGCACTATCCAGATATTTCTCCAGCAAACAATTTGGTACACAAAAGTAGTACCATGTTCTACATAAGAAAGTATATAAGATAATACTTTCCTTATCACCATGATTTAGAGAGTACAGCCTGGTTATTGGAGGCATATGCCTGGCCAATTTATTCACCTCACAAAATACAGCTGTTTCCCTATTGCAAGGCTGCAGTTTGTGATTACAAATGAGGGGGAACATAAGGGACTCTAACTTCCAGACTGCCCTGTCTGCTGTGGAGGGGGATGATCTACAGAGATATCATTAAGTCTGCTTTTAAAGAACTCTCTTAGGAAAAACAGCTAAACAAATCAACAAACCCCCAGGATTGAGTCACAGGCTTGTCTTTAGGGTTTGACCGGAACCAGAGTTGCTGCTGCTGCTAAGTTGCTTCAGTCGTGTCCTACTCTGTGCGACCCCGTAGACGGCAGAGTCTCAATGACTAAAATAGCCTTCTTGAACTCTTGTCTTCATGGACACGATCTGATTAAACCATATTTTTATTAACAGTTAACTGACAAGGAATCTCAGTAAATTGATTATTATTTTAGTTATGGGCTGAATGTGTCCCTCTGAGATTTGTGTGCAGAAGCCCTAACTCCCAGTGCGACAGTGTTTGGAGGTGGGAATTTGGGGAAGTAGCTAGGCTGAAGTGGGCTGGTGAGGGTGAAACCTCAGTGATGGAATTAGCATCCTTATAGGAAGTGGGAGAAACACCAGAGTGCTCTCTCTCCATCCCGTGGGCAGACAGAGAGAAGCCATCTACAAATCAGGAAGCAGGCTTTCCAGAAGAACCGTATCTGCCTTCATTTTGGACTTTGAGCCTCGAGAACTGTGAGAAATAAATGTTAAGCCCCCTCCCCCACCCCTGCCACCTCTGCAGATTTACAGCAGCCTGATTGCCTAAGACAAGTCCTCTGTGTCACCGACTTGAAAACAGACTTAAGAAATCCAAAACGGGTTATTAAACTAGTCCCAAAGGATTACTCCTAGTTGGACCTGCCTTCCATTTCCTCTTCCATCATTTTCTTCGTCTGATATAGTTTATTCCTGCATTTGAATAAGCATCAAAGTACTACAGTAACTGCAAACATGCATCTTTGTATGAGACGTTTAGCTAGTCTGAGGAACCGTGAGAGTGTTCCCATCACCACTCAGCTGATGTCTTTGGCAGTGGTTTCATCATTTGCTTTGGAAGGGAGTGAGAACGTGGGGGAGAAGCAGTGAAACCTGATATGCATACCTTCCGAATCACTCAGGTCGAATGATCTTTGCAGAAATACTCTGCACTTCCTTGCACTTTAATTTTATTGTTAAGTAATCTCAGGAGCAAATGGAAGGTCAAAGGGAGCAAAGACAAGGGTCTTGGAATCAGGAGAGCCGTAATGGGCCATCCAAGTACTCAGGGCGGTCCCGGCTCCTCTTCCAGACGAAAGCGACCTTGGGCTGGCGCCTCCAGCATCCTTTCCTCCACAGTCCTTGAACCATGAACCGCTGATTGGTCTGCATTTTCACAGCAGCCCAGCCCTCGCCTCCACCCTCCTCCACATTCCCCATCCTCATCCCAACAGCTCCAGATAAGAACAAGCCAGTCTGTAGACCTTCCATTCAAGAGATGCCAAAATTCCTTATCACAGCTTAGTCTGCACTTTTTTTCCTCAAGCACTGCAAGTTTAAGTCTGACTTTGATGGCAACATTCTTAGAAGCATCAGAGAACAGAGGAAGAACAAGTGGGTCTAAGAGAACAGACTTTGCACCTACTTGTCGTTTATGGCATCCTGGGGCCCTGCTGCTCTTTCTGGTGGAGGGATGGGGGAGAAAAGGTGATTGCTGTCTTCTGTTTACAGAGTCGCCTCTTGGCTGTCTTTAAAAGCCAATTAAACATGTCAATGTATGGCAAAACCAATACAATATTGTAAAGTAAAATAAATAAATAAATAAAACTGAGATTTTTTAAAAAAAGAGAAAAAAAAGCCAATTAAATACAACCAAAGGAGGCTTCCAGTCATGCTGCTTTAATTTTAGGCTGTTTTTCATTTTAGGAGAATGAAAATTCTCTATTTGGTAATTTCCTTTCTTGCTCAAGGTTTGTACTTTTACAAGGTTCCCCCTTCTTATCAGCTTGGCCACTGTTGCAGCTATTGTGACTCAAATGTTGACAAAGAGTTAAAAAAAAAAAAAGAGGAAAGAAAACTAAGCTCCTTCCCTCAAACTTCTCCAAAATAAAACCACAAAAACAAATCAAAAAAGGTATTTTTTGGCAAGTTGCCTTCGAAGGGTGCAGCTCCGGTTAACAAAGAATACAACAAACCTCAAGAGTATATTGGAAGGAGAGACTTTAATCTTACGGAAAACAAATAATTTGAAGTTAACTCAAAATATTCTCAAAGGGACGACTATGCTCTTGGGTTCTTAAATTCTGGAAGACTGAGGGATTTGCGCACCACTGTTTGAAACCTTCAGTTCAGATATTTTTAGGACTATGTCTTAGCCATCTAACAACGTGTCACAGGGAACAGTATCAAGCAGGGGCTTAGAGCACGTGAAACGTGTGTGACCCATCTCGTGGCCTCCGCTACAGATCAAGGTGCATCGTTGAGAACCTAAAAGCGTTGTGAGAAAAAGTGCAGTCAGATACCAGACAGAGTTCTTCCTGAGAAACACGGTTCGTCTTGCAGACATATCACCTTTGCCCAAAGTCAGTTTGGTGTTTTGCCCTGTGTCAGGAACAAGGCTGGACTGTGACAATACAGAAATGAACGGGACAGAGACTCTGCTCTTAGACTACAGAGGGGACAGAGGCAAACACAATGACCAAGGGGGCAACTTCGCTGAAAGACAAGGACAGGTAGTAAATGCCTTCTGTGTACACCCAGGAATCCCTTGCTCATCTGGTCCGTGGGGAGGGTGTGGTCTTGGTCTGTCTGTCAAGTTGCTCAGAGAGGAGGGTATGAGACATCCAGAGAGAGTGGGGATTCTCCCCTGCAACAACCTCGATGGCAGAGAGGAGTGGACGGCATCCCCCAGCTTCACAGGCCCCACGCATAGCAACTGTTTGCAAGGCATCTGTGAATTCTCATGTNCAGCTCCAGATAAGAACAAGCCAGTCTGTAGACCTTCCATTCAAGAGATGCCAAAATTCCTTATCACAGCTTAGTCTGCACTTTTTTTCCTCAAGCACTGCAAGTTTAAGTCTGACTTTGATGGCAACATTCTTAGAAGCATCAGAGAACAGAGGAAGAACAAGTGGGTCTAAGAGAACAGACTTTGCACCTACTTGTCGTTTATGGCATCCTGGGGCCCTGCTGCTCTTTCTGGTGGAGGGATGGGGGAGAAAAGGTGATTGCTGTCTTCTGTTTACAGAGTCGCCTCTTGGCTGTCTTTAAAAGCCAATTAAACATGTCAATGTATGGCAAAACCAATACAATATTGTAAAGTAAAATAAATAAATAAATAAAACTGAGATTTTTTAAAAAAAGAGAAAAAAAAGCCAATTAAATACAACCAAAGGAGGCTTCCAGTCATGCTGCTTTAATTTTAGGCTGTTTTTCATTTTAGGAGAATGAAAATTCTCTATTTGGTAATTTCCTTTCTTGCTCAAGGTTTGTACTTTTACAAGGTTCCCCCTTCTTATCAGCTTGGCCACTGTTGCAGCTATTGTGACTCAAATGTTGACAAAGAGTTAAAAAAAAAAAAAGAGGAAAGAAAACTAAGCTCCTTCCCTCAAACTTCTCCAAAATAAAACCACAAAAACAAATCAAAAAAGGTATTTTTTGGCAAGTTGCCTTCGAAGGGTGCAGCTCCGGTTAACAAAGAATACAACAAACCTCAAGAGTATAGTTGGAAGGAGAGACTTTAATCTTACGGAAAACAAATAATTTGAAGTTAACTCAAAATATTCTCAAAGGGACGACTATGCTCTTGGGTTCTTAAATTCTGGAAGACTGAGGGATTTGCGCACCACTGTTTGAAACCTTCAGTTCAGATATTTTTAGGTCTATGTCTTAGCCATCTAACAACATGTCACAGGGAACAGTATCAAGCAGGGGCTTAGAGCACGTGAAACGTGTGTGACCCATCTCGTGGCCTCCGCTACAGATCAAGGTGCATCGTTGAGAACCTAAAAGCGTTGTGAGAAAAAGTGCAGTCAGATACCAGACAGAGTTCTTCCTGAGAAACACGGTTCGTCTTGCAGACATATCACCTTTGCCCAAAGTCAGTTTGGTGTTTTGCCCTGTGTCAGGAACAAGGCTGGACTGTGACAATACAGAAATGAACGGGACAGAGACTCTGCTCTTAGACTACAGAGGGGACAGAGGCAAACACAATGACCAAGGGGGCAACTTCGCTGAAAGACAAGGACAGGTAGTAAATGCCTTCTGTGTACACCCAGGAATCCCTTGCTCATCTGGTCCGTGGGGAGGGTGTGGTCTTGGTCTGTCTGTCAAGTTGCTCAGAGAGGAGGGTATGAGACATCCAGAGAGAGTGGGGATTCTCCCCTGCAACAACCTCGATGGCAGAGAGGAGTGGACGGCATCCCCCAGCTTCACAGGCCCCACGCATAGCAACTGTTTGCAAGGCATCTGTGAATTCTCATGTCTCAGCCTGAAAACTGATGGAAACTTCGTATTCTCATCTCTAATGTTAGATCGTATCAAACATGACTTCTGGTTTTATAGGTTAAACAATCTTATATTTTAAAGATTTTTTTTTTGGGTGTGGACCATTTTTAAAGTCTATTGAATTTGTTAACATATTGTTTCTATGTTATGTTTTGCCTTTTTGGCCACGAGGCATGTGGGGTCACATCCTTACTCCCTGCGTTGGAAGGGGAAACCTCACCCCTGGACTGCCCGCTAAGTCGTTCGAACACTGTTAGATAGCGGTCTCTTCCTAGAGGGCAGACATCTGAAAAGAAGGCTTTGGGTGACTTGCCCTTTGTATCTGAGGCTGCTGTTTCCCGCCCCTGTGGCATCACTGACCTGGGGGACGGGCATGTGTGTCAGGACCCAGGGGTCCATGAGATCTACCGGGAGCTGCGATCATTTGGAAAGGCTGGGCTAGTGTCTGTGCAGGGGAGCTGGTTCCCAGGCGGAGAGGTAAAGCCTGGGGCAGAGAGAGATGTGGAGTCTGCCTGAGCTGTGCTGAGGGTGCAGGTGAGAGGCAGGCTGGAGGATGGGGGCAGGGCCGTGACTCAAGTATGCCCGAGTCAGAGGAGGACTGAAAATGGACTTGAAAGCCAGAGCTGGGGGTCAAAGAACCAGTTAGGAGATGAAAACTGACAAAGGGGAGAGACAGCATGAAAAAGAGGGGAGTTATTCAGAGGTTTGCTAGAGTTAAAAGGCAAAAAGAAAAGGGGATGGCAGAGGATGCTATGCTTCGATAGTATTAGCGATTCGTTGGACATGAATTTGAGCAAACTCCTGGAGACAGCGAAGGACAGGGAAGCCTGGCGTGCTGCAGTCCACGGAGACATAGAGTTGGACACGACCTAGCGACTAAACAACAGGAGTTAAAAGCAACTAGGCTTGATAAGTAATTAGAAATGGGACTTAAGGAGGAAGAAGAGTCCAAGAGAAATAAGAGTAATTGCTTATCTTTATTGAGTGTGGCCACATGCCAGGCCCCGAGTGAAGCGTTCTGTTGATACTCGGGTTTCATCTAAATCCATATAGTCATCTCTGGAATGCTCGTTTCCCAAAGGAGAAAACCGAGGCTCTCTGAGAGGTTGCGTCACTTGCCAAGGGTCACCGACCTGATAAGTGGCTGGTCCAGGAGCTGAATCCAGCTTAAATCACTGGGCAAATCCCCATGCCATTCGTTGAGACAGAGAAGAAGAATCCCGAGAAAAGAATACAGCACCTATTGAGCGCTTCCCATGTGTCAGTGGTATTTTAGGTCCTCAGAAGAGAACTGACTTAATCTTTAACTGACTCTCCACCACTTTGAAGGCGAAGAAGCTAAGGCCCAGAGAAGGTAAGAACTCTGGTCAAGGACACACAGCTTGGAAGGTGTCAGGAGAAGAATCAGGATCGGAACCCCAGGCAGTCTGACTCTGGAGTCCGTGGCTTTGAAACTTCATCATACACTCAGCCCTCCATACCCACGGGTTCCACATCCACAAATGCAACCCCTGAGTTTCAAAAATATCTATTAAAAAAAGCCCAGAAAGTTCCCCAAAGTAAAACTTGAATTATCACACTCCAGCAACTGTTTACGTAGCATTTACACTGTGTTAAGTATTGTAAGCAATCTAGAGGTGATTTAAAGTACCTGGGAATATGTGTGTAGGTTATATAAATACCACATCTCTTTGTATAAAAAGCTGAGCATCTACAGCTTTGGGTATCCATGGAAGAAGGAGATTCTGGATCCATCCCCCGCTGGTGCCGACACTCCACTGCACTAGGGGTTTGGAAAGGTTGGGTAGGTTACCCGTCTACATGCCAAGAGCGTGGTCCCCCGATGAGTTAGGTTTATGGGTGGGAGCTCAGAATAGTGATCTGGTCTCGAGATGTAGAATCTGGGGGTCATTGCCTTAGAGGAGACATTCGAAATCTTGAACGTATCCAAGACCACGCACAGACCACCGGAAGCTGGTGTTTCGCTGATGGAATGGTCGTATGCGTGATCATGGAGCTTCGCACACCTCCTCTGGCTGACACAGCACCACTTAAATATCTGTTCCAGGAACACCATGCATCCCGGTTCCATGAAGGTATGAGGCGCTGTGGGCCAGTCTGAAGTTTCAATGTTAATGTATTCATCTCCTGTACCTGGCTATTCGTTCGCATGCAAAACTGTATTATGCATCCTCTGTGACTCAGCAGTCAAGAATCCACAGTCCCCGGGGTGGCAAAGCAGACTCGACTTAGCGACTAAACAACAACAAAACTGCATTGTAATTGAGAGTCTTGGCAATGCGTTTATTTCATCGCAGCTTTGGTTTTCTCTGCCTCCCCGGTTTTTTGGTGGGTGGACAATCCCCAGTATTTTACTGAGACTGTGGTGTTTCACAGCGTTTCAGAGTGAAATGAAGAACTGAGGCAATTAATTACATAATTAAGAGAAAAATATCATCTGAGATAGTGCCATCGAGGAGGAAAGACTAATTACTTTTAATACTGAGTGTTCTCTCGAGTGGTCCCAATTCTCCAGTCTGCGTCACTCTGCCTGTAGCAGCTATAGAATCATTCGGAACAACATTTAACCACTCACTAAAATGTGCACGATACCGTGGGAAAGGAATCCATGTAAATTCTTTCCAAAATGCAGTCTTTTTTCTCAGATGGGAGCATTGGCGAAGAAGTTGAAAATTAAAAAAAAAAATACTGTCAGGGGATGCTTCTGAAGTTTAAAGGTAAACATTTGCTGTGCTTTGGGGTTCTCTGTGATTGTGTCTAAACAACGCCAAAATAATTAGGAAGTGAAATGGTTATTTAGTTTGTGGGAAATTGAATCTGGTAAGTCGACTGAATGCCACTGTCCTTTTTCTCCTGTGGAATCTTTTAGCTTGTTCTTTGTGTGTAGAAACAGTCTAAAAGCAAGCGAGAATCTCAAAATTTGATGTAGGGTTGCCATGACAGTTTAAAAGAGCCACCCCAAGCCTTGAAACCCCCAGAATGTTTAGAGCCACTGGGTGAGAAAGATGTTATTATTCCCGCTACGAAGAAGAGAGCCCAGGCTTCCGAAGGTTAAGGTGCCTTTTTCAAGGTCAAGCCGCCTCCAGAGGCACAGACCAGATTTCAAGCAAAGTCTTCCAAGAGAAATCCAACTTTCCTTTCTGTATCAGATGCTTTTAGGTAAACACTTCCTAAATCACAGCCTGCATCTGATAACATGTTTTCTGCCTTTGGTTGTTGGTGACTTACTGGCCTACGAGGGAAATGGTTAACTTGATGGCTTTTGCTAACTGCTATGATAAATGCCTGTGTTCACACCCAGGGAGCACATAGTACTTTTAAAAATAAACACCACCCCTCATTCATAAGGATTTATCCTGTACTCGGGCAGTGATGGAACGTAATAGTATCATTGTATCAATGATATCAATAGTATCACGTAATAGAAGAAGAAAAATCTTAAAAAAATTTTTGTTTGTTTGTTTGTTTATGACTTAAATCAGACAGCTTACCAACCCCTTCGGAAGTAGGCTACTGTTATTTAGAAAACAGTGATTCCTGGCATGGTGACAAACATCAAATGACACGCAGCATCAGGGGCAGAGCCACGACCAGTCTTTGGGATTCTGGGGACGCTCCTTGGTGTATTAGCTCGTGTTCTAAGAGGACCTAGTCCCTTAAATCTGTTTAGCTGTCATCTCAGACAGGTAGAAACCTGTGGTGATATTTCTTCTTGATTTTTTAAATTCTTCCCTATAAAAGAGTATTTTAAAAAAATACAATAAAAAAAGACATAGATAAGCAAACTCAGCCTTGAACCAAACTAAGTTTAGGTTCAGAATTAATATCATGAAATGACACTCGTGACAATTGCAAGATTGAGAAAACAGACAGAAACCTTTCTATCGATGAATTCATTCAAGTGCGTAGAAATCAGCTGGGGGCATGTCAGGATGCTGACCCTACTATTTCCTCCACACTCTGACATGTGTCGAGAAATCTTGGAAGGAAAAGTAGAAACGTGTCTGGCGATAATGGCCAAGTTACGGTTCAAGACTTTGTTCTGATCGGGAAAAACAGATTGTCTTCCAAATTCAATTAGTTACCTGAAAATTGTTCTGGTTTCCGCTCCATGAAGCCTTCATTGCCCGAACTGCTAGCTCTTTTCCTTCCTACTTGTGGATTCCTCCTCCACCGGTTCCTGTCTCGAGGACGGCTTTGTCGTCTCCTTTCTGACTGGTCACATCATCACAGCTGGGCAGGGACTCATGCTTGTTAATGTCTCATCTTCAAGTAAATAAAATGTATAAACGGATCTGTATTCAGGAAACTTTTTTACAAGCCTCGTTTTTCTGATTCTGTGATAATTATGTTTTTGAGTTGCATTTGGAATAGACAGTGTCCATATTATTGCAGTCTAAGTCAGGGAAGGGAAGGTAAACAAAAGCCACGTCTCCTTCAAGAGCTCATGCCCTGACTCGTCTGAAATGCCAGGAGCTCTTAATTTTCATAATATGAAACGTAGTGTGAATGGTATGAGACCCAAAGATTCACTGTCGTTTTTAAAATATTAGGGGTCATTATCGTACACGTTGACTTTCCTGGTGGCTCAGATGGTAAAGATTCTGCCTGCAGTGCTGGAGACCCAGGTTCGATCCCTGGGCTGAGAAGGTCGCCTGGAGGAGGGAATGGCCACCCACTCCAGGGTTCTTGCCTGGAGAAATCCTTGGAGAGAGGAGCCTGGTGCAGTACAGTCCATGGGGTCACAGAGAGTCGGTCAAGACTGAGTGACGAACACGGTCATACATTCCTGTGTCGCTGAACCTGGGCCACAGAGTCCACATCTGCTGGAACGTGACCTGACAGTTCTTCTCATGCATTTGTTCTTGTGCTTCCTGCTTCAACTATATTATACTGAGCTAGCCAAAAACTGTGTTTGGGTTTTTCCATACGATGTAATGGAAAAACCCAAATGAACCTTTTGGCCAACCCTATAAAATATGTCAGGAAAAAAAGTCTAATTATGCTGGTTTTCAAATCAAAACTATTGAGGCTTTGCCATATCTCTAGACTGTTGAGAATATTTTAAGATCATATAAATAATCCCAAGGTTTCCCAGAATAAACACTGGGAACTACTCAGCAAATCCAGCTATTTTAGTTCTCATCCATCCACACTTCCCTTCGTCTATTTCCAAACCATGCTCTTTTTATTTCCTGTATTATTAAAGATAGCTAGGATTATGCTCGAGTAGGTTCATGTTGAAAAAAGGCTGTGCCTTTTATTTTAAGAAGTTTATGACTTTGTAAATGAAGAAAATACCGGGATGTGAGAACAACTGTGTTGCTAGCGTATCCTAAGGCTGGCTACACTGAGGTTGAAGCCAAATCCTTGGCTCAAATCCTGAAGACCATTAGCCAGCGCAAACAAGGGGTGGCTTACAGGACGTGTATTCGTTCTGATGCCAGCCGTCTGTTTACAAAACATACTTACTCCTTAAGACGACTTCCTGGAGCCTTTGCATGGTGTTGGGTTTCTTAGCCAGCACACACAGCCCCCTTGGAATCTAAAGAGTCCAGGATTATCCAACCAGACAAGCCAAAGGGGACGAGTGGAAACAAAGTAGAAAGAAAGAGGATTTCTACAAGGATCCTTTGGTTGTCTGTGTCTCCACTGTCCCTGAAGGACTGCAAGATGGACTCCATTATTTGGAGAGGCCAAAGGTCACATTCTTAGTTTTTAAGGCAATACAAATAACAGCTGGCCACTGAAGACGTGTCCTTCCCCCTGATCTCAAAACTGGCTTTTCTTTTCAGCACAGCCAGGCTTGGCTTGGATCTAACTCATGTCTGCCTTCTCTCACCAGGTGGAAAGCGATTGATGATGCTTAAAACTGGTGATTCAAGGCAGCGATGTGGTCGCATTATTTAGTGATGAGAAGATGACCAGATACAAAGTGTGTAAAAGAGGCCCCGGTTCTGAGGAGCAGAGGTGCGAGGGGTGAGACGGATCAAGGAGCTCCTGCTGCTTTTCTCTGTAAACCCCGAAGTATCTGCTTTTTGGTTGTTTGTTTTATTATTAAAGACATTGTAGGTGTTACTTCCGTTAAAAACAAATCCAGGTTTGGGATTAGCAGATACTACTATATCTAAAATAAACAGCAAGGTCTTCCTGTATAGCATGGGGAGCTGTATTCAGTATCTTATAATAACCTGCAATGGAAAAGAAGCTACACACACGTAACCGAATCATTTTGCTGTGTGTCAGAAACGAACGTAACACTGTCAACTAGCTATTGCTGTTGTTCAGTCACTAAGTCATGTCCGACTTTTTGAGACCCCTGGCCAGGCTCCCCTGTCCTTTACTGTCTCCCAGAGTTTGCTCAGATATCGTGTTCACTGAGTCGGTGATGCCATCCAACCTTCTCACTCTGCCACCCACTTTTCCTTTTGCCTCCACTCTTTCCCAGAATCGGTCTTTTCCGTTGAGTCAGTTCTTTGTGTCAGGTGGCCGAACTATTGGAGCTTCAGCTTCAGCAACAGTCGTTCCAGTGAATGAATATTCAGGACTGATTTCCTTTCGGATTGAACTATACTTCAATTTTAAAAAATCCATTTGAAATAAAATGTTTGGTTTGTTTCTAAAATAACTTCTGTATGTCATTCACTCCATTTTTCAAACATAATATATTTTTTACCCATAATTTAATGTTAATATTAAGGTATTTTCCCATTAATAAGTATTAAGCATCTGGGCCCCAGAGGAGGGGAAAATGGTCAAAAGCACTCTGTTATAATATATTCTGTAGCAAAATAGTAGTTGAGTGTAAGAGATAAGGGAGACTATGATAAGAAGCAAGACACTGAGCTTTTTTATTATTTTTTTTTTTTTTTTTACTACCATAGAAGGATTTCAGAATACAGCTTAATAGACTTATTGGATTGTACTCCCACCCCCCTACTTTATCGTCTCTTTAAAGCAGTGCAGCATTCTTTGGCTGTACCTAGGTTATCATAAACCTGGCTGAGAGTCTGTGCTTTGCAGACAATAGGAGATGTAAACCCCGGCTCTTCCACTCCTCTCTCTCAGTTCACTGCCCCTCCGACCCCTGCTCCTACCAACCTTGCGTCAGACGTGTCTCACTATAGCATCAGCATTTACCTTGCAGGGTTGACAGCAGAATTAAATGGATGATGCATTTAAAGGGGTTGGCACGTAATAAGCATGGAATACTCTTTTATTATTGATAAGGAAAGCAAGTAATTCGGTAATGATGTTGCACAGCACAAAGCAAGTGTACGAAAGTCACTTGGCCGCGCGGCTGAGTCAGATCCATGTTCGAGTATTGCCCCGCGTCCTGGAGCCAAGCTCACAGCTGGTCACTGCTGAATGGATGTTGGCCCCACAAGTCGCAGGCGTGTATCGATAGCTGAAACCAGGAAAGCCAAAGTTTGAAGGATGTTAGCTTTTATCCAAGAAACATCGTGAAGGGGTTCTCTCCTGCTTTCTAGTCTTACAGGGCTGACTCTATGTTCTCACAAAACTGGGCATACTTGAGAGTGTTCCAAATAAATGCCCAGTAAATCATTTAGGGATTATGTCCCTAAGGACACAAAACTTCCCAAAATTAGGACCCGAGGGAAGATCATTTTCACTCTTATTGACTTTTTTAAAAAAATTCTAGTTTCTTGGGAAACAGACCCAGGTTCCCTGTGGCCAGATAGTTCCCTACGGATCCCCTGCACCTTCCATTTGAGTCGCTTTATGACTTGGCTGTCCTCTCTCCACCTCAGGCCAAGCCACATAACATTTTCAAGTGTGTTCTCTGTCCACCTTCAGGGACCTGGGCTCACACACACACACACACACACACACACACACACACACCATACTCATGTGCGTGCGCTTGTAACAATAAAGTGTACGCATGTTGGTTCTTAACCCTGAAATGAGAAATCTCATTTGGCATTTTCTGATTTTTGCTTTTCGCTTTTCCAGCCACAGATGTTTTATATGTTGGAGATCAGCCCTGGGATTTCTTTGGAAGGGATGATGCTAAAGCTGAAGCTCCAGTACTTAGGCCACCTCATGCGAAGAGTTGACTCATTGGAAAAGACTCTGATGCTGGGAGGGATTGGGAGCAGGAGGAGAAGGGGACGACAGAGGATCATATGGCTGGATGGCATCATGGACTCGATGGGCGTGAGTCTGAGTACACTCCGGGAGTTGGTGATGGACAAGGAGGCCTGGTGTGCTGCGATTCATGGGATGGCAAAGAGTCGGACACGACTGAGCGACTGAATTGAACTGAACTGAACTGATCTGAACTAGAAGAAAACAGAAGCAAATAGGAAAATTCAGGGAATGGACAGGAGGTTTCTGTTTGAGGAAATAGAAACCATACATCCACAATTTCTTAGAGCTTCTTTAAGTATGCAAACAGTTATTCCCAATGAGGAATGTTGGCGGAAAGTGAATTGCATCTTTACTTGTTTACATACGGACGGTGCTTTAAGAATATGAACGTCTCATCAGTAAGAGAGATGATAACTTTCACATTTGAAAACATGAAATACTACTATTATTTCCCCAAAGCTGATTTCAAAGCCACTGTGTTTGGTAAAGATTTCTTGTCTCCAGGCCCCTTTCTCCATTGCAGGGAACCCCCGAACATCAGTGTGGGTTCCCAGGCTCTCCTTTATCCCCTCCACGTCAGTCCTCAAGCCTAGATCACTTTCATGACCCACCTTCTGCTTCTTGGATGTAGGGAGACAATATAAGCTTTAATTCCAGCCTGAATGAGGTCAGTTGCATCATCTGTGGGGTCTCAATGCAAAATGAAAATCTGGGGCCTTGGGAAGGAAGGATCTAAGGTCAACCTTCCCTTCCCTTAGAACCTCAGGCTCCCAGAGAATGACCGAGAGCTCCTCGGCTGTCTTTACCCAAACCGCTTTTGTGTGATTCTCTGCCAGGGCCTCTGTCACCTACCCACGTGCTGCTGAGAAAACTCAGGGACTGAGAACACTGTCAAGGGCTGATTCCATCCCTGAGCCCATCCCTGGATTGGGCTTCCTGGGTGTCGCTCATGGTAGAGAACCCGCCTGCCAATACAGGAGACATAAAATACACTGGTTTGACCCCTGGGTTAGGAAGATACCTGGGAGGAGAGTATGGCTACCCACTCCAGTATTCTTGCCTGGAAAAATTAGAGAAGCCTGAGGGCTACAGTCCATGGGATCTCAAAGAGTTAGACATGACTGAGTGACTTAGCACGCTTGCACTGGATTGGGTTCCAGGCTGCCTCACAGGCTTCAGGTTTTCCATCGCAAAATGGTGCCGTGTTCATACAGGTACCAGTGACACGGTCAAGCTCTACTAACTTAATTGGGAGTATGACTGCACCTGCAGGCTGGTTGAGGCGTGTCCGGAACTCCTGAGGGTGGGCATCCGTGCTTCTCTGCCTTTAAATGTGCATGAGTTGAAAGGCTGATGAACACAGGTACCGGGTGGCCTCACTGGGAACTGACACTGAGAGAAAGGCACGCAGAGCCCCAGCACGGTCAAGACCGATGTTATCGCGAGATTTTCTTCTGGTTATGCAGACCTCAGGGGTGGAAGAAGAATAGATCCAGGACAGAAGGAGAACGAAGGGGCGAGAGAAGGCTGATCTACATGGGGCTTAAGGAGTAAGGCTGAGCAGAGACAGTGAAAGGCAGCAGGAGTCGCTGTCAGGGAAGCTGAGGGAGGGGTCAGCTGACCAATTCAAATGTATGTCCATGTTGCTAGACGCTCTTGTTGAAGAAGCCATCTGCTTGGGAAGGGTTGGTTCCTTAGAGGAACTGCATGGGCCAACACTCCAGAGAGATCCATAGCCTTTGCAGGAGAATTAAGAAATCAACACGTCCCAGGGGAAAGTAAAGGGACATTACTTTGCCAACAAAGGTCGTCTAGTCAAAGCGATGGTTTTCCCAGTAGTCATGTGTGGATATGAGAGTTGGACCATAAAGAAAGTCGCTTAAAGTGAAGTCGTTCAGTCGTGTCCGACTCTTTGCGACCCCGTGGGCAGTAGCCAACCAGGCTCCTCTGTCCATGGGATTTTCCAGGCAAGAATACTGGAGTGGGTTGCCAGTTCCTTCTCCAATAAAGAAAGCTGAGCATCAGAGAATTGATGCTCTTGAATTGTAGTGCTGGAGAAGACTCTTGAGTCTCTTGGACTGCAAGGAGATCCAACTAATCCATCCTAAAGGAAATCAGTCCTGAATATTCATTGGAAGGACCGATGCTGAAGGTGAAACTCCAATACTTTGGCCACCTGATGCAAAGGATTGACTCATTTGAAAAGACTCTGATGCTGGGAAAGATTGAAGGCAGGAGGAGAAGCAGGTGACAGAGGATGAGATGGTTGGATGGCGTCACCGCCTCAATGGACATGAGTTTGAGCAAGCTCTGGGAGTTGGTGATGGACAGGGAGGCCTGGCTTGCTGCAGTCCATGGGGTTGCAAAGAGTCAGACACGACTGAGCGACTGAACTGAACTGAAGGGAGTTAGGATAGAAGCTCTTATTAAGTGTGATTGGCCATCAGTGGGAAAACTCAACCCAGCAGAATGAATCACAATTCATTAATATTCTTTCAATTTATCATTTTTGTCTCATTTAGAACTTGAAAAAGAATGCATCATAAATGTTCAGACTGACTTACAGACTGCATTTAAAAGTTTCAAATCTGACATTTCAGCTCCCTTTTCCTTTTAGTCTGTAAATACATATTCTATACATGTCACCTATTATCTATTAAGAAACAGATAAAGAACCATTTTCTGGCAAAGACCTCCTCAACATTCATAGGCATAATCTCAGAAATTTTATCCTTGAAGAAAATTTGTGAAAACCTACAAGTATATTAAAATTAAGGCTTGAAGCAGAACATGTTTTTGTATCCTTAATTATAGCAGTTTTCTGCCACACTTGGCTCCTGGGTAGGGTTAGTCTCTATACATATTGTTACGGAAATATTTCTCTTCCTTCATATCTTATTCTTAGTCATATTCTTTTTGTTCAGACATCTAAATGTGAGCTAGATTGGGGTAGGAGAGAATTATTATTTTTGACACATGTTATTGGGGAAAATAATTTCTTTTTTTCTCCAAGTGTATGTAGGAAGTATATTTATTTTTTTACAAAAAGGTACAAAGGCACCCCTAGGCTTAGCAAGTAGGAATATTTAAATATTTTTAACATCTATTCATAGTCTATTATTTAAATTATTTCTCATCTTAGTAGCCTAGAGGAATAAGGAGTATTTATTTGCCCAGGAGGAAATATCCACAGGTGAGATACATGTTCATATCCGGATTTTAAAATGTTTCTCGCAGAGTGACCCTATAACCTTCTGCTACAACATCATGCTAAGTCGCTTCAGTCGTGTCCGACTCTGCGACCCCATGGACTGTAGCCCGCCAGGCTCCTCTGTCCGTGGGATTTCCCAGGCAAGAATACTGGAGTGGGTTGCCCTTCCTCCTCCAGGGGATCTTCCCGGCCCAGTGATCAAACCCGCGTCTCCTCCGTCTCCTGCACTGGCAGGTGGGTTCTTTACCACCAGTGCCACCTGGGAGGTGCTGTCACCAGTTGCTTATTTAAAATGCAGATTCTTGGTTTTCAAAACAGATTTATGCCATCAGAAGCCCTGCAACAGGGGCCGTGCTCAGCAACTATTTATTAGTTGAGCATAATTTTAGATTCTGTTTACCTCCTTTTTGGGTAACAATTACTTTGACATAGATTATATCCTTATTGTTAATTCCACATCAAGAATCGCAGAAATGTTATCAATTGTGAGTAGAGCAATTGACTTCAATTATTGAAGGGAAACAATTAACGGTTATGCAACAAGGCTTCATAAAGTGAAGAAGCAGAAACAAGAAATGGATTCTCATCTGATTCTCTTGCTTCAGTAACACTGAGTATGAGG
>SJYA01001712.1:165197-409642 GCA_006410615.1 Neotragus moschatus | reverse complement strand
TTTTTTTTTTTTTTACCCTCAAATTAAATTGGTAAAAGAAATTCAGGATGAATGTTTAATTTTCTTGCCATTGTCAATTTTCACAATCGTGGACTTCTATCTTAGCAACCTCCAGTGGCGACTAGTGTGTGTATTTTAACATCAAGATCCTGTGAGCTTTCACGTGCTTGAAGTGTTTGTTTATTGCATATCATTATTCTTTTTCATGCTTAGCCCCTCCTCTCCCTGCCATGAGGCCAACAGATAGACCTTTAGGTGCGTCCCTGGATCCTTGAAATACGATCCTGCTAGTCTTTGATATTGGTGGCTTTCCCGGTGGCTCAGATGGTAAAGAGTCTGCCTGCAATGGGCCAGGGAGATCCCCTGGAGAAGGGAATGGCTACCCACATAACTTCCTTTCATGCTGACACAGCAAGAAGCTTATGCCAGAAAGACTTATGAACTTTCTCCCTCAGACCTGGCATCTTCCATGTCTCTGTGTGCCCAGGCTTTAATGGGAATAGGTTTTAGGGACCTCAGTTTAAGTGCTGTAAGTGTTTCTAAGCTCATTGCTTCTAGCCTGGAAAACACACACAGTTTTTTAAAGCAAAGCATATCATAAAGCTGTTCTGATATTTCCAATTCAAATTTAATATTGCCAGATTTTAAACTTCTATACATTATTTTATTTGCTTAGAAAATTTACTTCCTCCTTCTCCCATGGGTAACAAGTTTATTATTTATTCTTTATTATTTCTTTTGAAGAAAAAGTTCCCTTCCCCTTATTTACCCAAGAGTTTAAGTAGCCACTATGTCTAGAGAGCATCCCTGGTGGCTCAGATGGTAAAGAATCTGTCTGCAATGAAGGAGACTCAAGTTCAGTTCATGGGTCGAGAAGGAAATGGCAACCCACTCCAGTGTTCTTGCCTGGAGAACTCCATGGATAGCGGACCCTGGTGGGCTACAGTCCATGGGGTCACAGTTGGATGTGACTGAGCAACGAACACTTTCACTCACACTTTAAGTGACCACTAGCAAACACCCTCTTCCAACAACATAAGAGAAGACTCTGAACATGGACATCACCAGATGGGCAGCACCGAAATCAGATTGATTATATTCTTTGCAGCCAAAGATGGAGANGTTGACTCATTGGAAAAGACTGATGCTGGGAGGGATTGGGGACAGGAGGAGAAGGGGACGACCGAGGATGAGATGGCTGGATGGCATCACCGACTCGATGGACACGAGTCTGAGTGAACTCCGGGAGTTGGTGATGGACAGGGAGGCCTGGCGTGCTGAGATTCATGGGATCGCGAAGAGTCGGATATGACTGAGGGACTGAACTGAACTGATGTCTACGTAGCTTTTTTTAAAAACCATGTCGCCTACCATATCATGATATACAGACTCTTTCTAGTCTTTCCATAGTCATCTATGTATGTCCCAGTTCGTGGATGGTACCAAAATTTTCAACTAGTTTGCTGTTGATGGTCATTTGGGTTGTTTCTAAGCTTTTGTTTTTGGAAATAAATACTTTATGCATAAATCTCATTTTTTATTTGTGTTCATGTATATTTGAGATCAATTTTAAGAAGTAAGACTGCTGAGTCAGAGTTAATTCCTTTGGAACTTTTCCAAGTAGATGCAAACTCTTCTCCTGAGTGCTGAGTAACTTTGCTTTCCCATTGGCAGTGGTAAATGTATGTATTTCCCCATGGCCTCACCAATATGTTATGTTGTCAAATATCTGGATTTGTACTGGGCTTATAAATAATGTATGTCTCCCAATGAAGTTTAATATACTTTCCTTTCCCCGTGAGCAGGACTAATTTTTTTTTTTTAATCTTCTCATCCTTCTTGTGCTTTTGGCAGTGGGGCCCTTATATATTATGAGGCAGTAATGTTAGGTCAGTAAATGTGCATAAAAATAAAATTCTAAGGTTTATCCTTTTGTTACATAATGCCAGTTACAGAATTTTCACCTTGAATTTTTATTTCATGTGCTACTAAAATTGCTAACGTGGCTTTCTTTTGGTCTACGTTTGTCTGGAGCATCTTCTTCAGTGGGGTTCCCAGGAGGCTCGGGGGTAAAGAGCCCTGCCTGCCANAAATGTGCATAAAAATAAAATTCTAAGGTTTATCCTTTTGTTACATAATGCCAGTTACAGAATTTTCACCTTGAATTTTTATTTCATGTGCTACTAAAATTGCTAACGTGGCTTTCTTTTGGTCTACGTTTGTCTGGAGCATCTTCTTCAGTGGGGTTCCCAGGAGGCTCGGGGGTAAAGAGCCCTGCCTGCCAGCGCAGCAGATGCAAGAGATGCGGGCTCAGGCTCTGGGTCGGGAAGATCCCCTGGAGGAGGAAGTGGTGGCCCACTCCAGTATTCCTGCTTGGAAAATTCCATGTGCAGAGGAGCCTGGCGGACTGCAGTTCATGGGGTTGCAAAGAGTTGGACACGACTTAGTGCCTGCCTGTTAGAGGAGCTTCTCCTTCTTTCCAAAGCCTTTTACTTGATGGGCAGCCATAATCTGCCCTGGATTAGGACTCGAAAAGGAAATACTGCAAAGGAAATGCTCTCCCTCAACCCACCCGCATTCCCACTCCTGACAGTGTCTGTCCTGGCCCATCACTCTCCCTGACTCCCCAGGAAGCACCACTCTCCCCAGGGCTGTCAAACGGCTCTGATGCCCGTATCTCACACCCATTAACTTCCTCTCATCTCTGCGGATCTCCAGAGTGAAGTCCTGGGGGCAGAGCTGGTAGCCGCCCGTCCCCAACTAGTTTGTCATCCTGACCAAAACTAGAACAGCCCCAGTTTCAGTTAAAACTGCAGCAAATAATCTAGTGTGTGTGTGTGGCTTTCTACCCAAGTAGAGTAACTTCCAAGTTATTCGTTGTTACTCCAATGTGATTCTTTCAATATTCCCCCAAACCTGTTTCTGTTTCCTTGATATATGATAATTATATATTTGTAATGTAGAAGGTCAGGTCTTTATTATTAAAAATACTCGTCATCAGTTTGGTTGCTTTCTTTATCATTATGCTAGATAACAAGCTACGTTCAGTATGATGAATCT
This sequence comes from Neotragus moschatus, assembly GCA_006410615.1. Taxonomy (NCBI): domain Eukaryota; kingdom Metazoa; phylum Chordata; class Mammalia; order Artiodactyla; family Bovidae; genus Neotragus; species Neotragus moschatus. Next base: position 406,582 of record SJYA01001712.1, on the reverse strand, counting down.
GACGGTGAAGAAATTATATCTGGTTATCTAATCTGGATGTAGAGTCCTGATTTCTTATCAACAAGCAGAGGAAAGCCTTTCGGAGGTTTTGGTGAAAGGAAAATTTCTTTTCTCTGCCTCCAGATCAGAATGGTTCTCCACGGAGCTATGCACACACTCCCAAATATTTCCTCCAGGCGAGCCAAAGGCTGGAACATCACCCTCTCTGCTTTTCTTTTTAAAGTGCTGGCAGAACTAGATGTTACATAAGCTGAAATCCTAAGGAGAGAGTCTGGCCTGAAACCCAGCCTGGGATATACGGTCTTTGAAGTTAAGGGTCTTCCATCCACGTGCCCCCCGCCCCCGTCCCCCGCCATAAGCAGGGAACAGGAATGCAGAAGGGAAGCAGCGGAACTCTTCTGACACAAAAGTACTGGGGTCAGTTCCTAGTTCTTGATTTGATTATCCCTTGTTTTCAACTCTTTCTTGTAATTTCTGTCCATCTGTTCATCTCTAATTAGAAAGATAATTCTGGCAAAAGAGAACTTAAGATGAGAGAGCAAAGCCCCTGGACAGAGGGAACCACAGTCCCGGAGGGAGAAGAGTAGTATATATAATGAGAGGAAAACGGAAGTCAAAACGTCTGGTTGAGGACAGGCAGAGAACGTGATTGTGAGAGCAGGGCAGTGTGTGAAGCAGGCAGGCGAAGACGATGGATTTAATCGCCAAAAGCAGAGCAAATTCTTCAGTCTGTGAAGACTTCACACCTGTTTAGTGTGTGTGTGTGTGCATTACCAAGACTCTAATATAGTCTTGGCTTTCCTACTAAATCATGCTGTATTGATAAATGCAGTCACAAGAAGACTGAGGGCACCGAAAGCCAACCAGAAGCTTCATGCGTGGTCGGCACGCGGTTTAGCCTCAGGCGCTGGCCAGCTCTGATCCATGGCAGGAGCCCCTGGCACGTCGGTCACTGGAAGCTCATCACGGGATGTGGGCAACTCCCATCCTCACAGCACCATGTGCCCCCAGGGGAAGTGTCTCACTACTTTAATATCAAAACGTTGCCAGTATTAGCAGATGATAAATCATTAAAGCAACTGATTCACTTTTCATAAATCATTTTAAGTGTACAATAATACATAATACTATAGAAATTTAGAAGGGGGGAAAAAAAACCTCCTGTAACTCCACAATTTAAGAGATAAATATTGTTTAGATTTTGTGGATATTTTCCCCAATATTTTTTCCTATGTGTTTTATAAATCAGATTATATATGGAATCCTTTAACCTGATTTTACTGATTATATATAATTTTTTCCCATTCACTAGATGGGATGGGATGAGATGAGAGGATGAGATGGTTGGATGGCATCCCCAACGCAATGGATATGAGTTTGAGTACGCTCCAAGAGTTGCTGATGGACAGGGAAGCCTGGCGTGCTGGAGGTCATGGGGTCAAAGAGAGTCGGACACGACTGAGCGACTGAACTGAGCTGAATTACTTTATAATTTTCAGTGACTGTATAAATATTCTGTTCTATAAATGTGTTAGAATTTGCCTTTTTCTGGTGCTTTTTAATTTTGAGACATTATTGTTTGGGGAATTTTGACGAGGAATGAAGTTAGAAGATATAATTAATTTAGCTGCTTTTTGAAAGATTATTTAAAATATTTTGGGTTTTCACTTCTTAAAAGGGGGTTAATAAAACATGCGTGGCATCTGTTAAGATACCAAAACTGCTTAAGAGAAATAGAGCAGGTAATTATTACAACCAGGTGAAATGATTTTAATTATTCAACTTTGAACTAAACTATACTATCTTTTTAAAATTTTCAGTACTTCTAAGGCTTTTTGAGAGATGATCCCAGTCTTACATTTGGTGTTGCTCTGCCAGGCTGTGGGTTTGTGTGTGTGTACTCAAGTGCAATTTTCCTATAATGGATGGAGGAAACAAGGCATTAAGAATACAAGGTGCTGAGAGCCCTTTTTTGGTCCATACTAAATGTGCAAACTTTTCTTTAACCCAAATTATTCAAGTATTTATTTGTAGGACCCACTAATTCATTATGTTTGGAATTTCACTTGAAATCCAATTGGAGTACATTTGAAAATCTCATCCATCTTGAGTAGTGATATCCTAAAATCAATGGCAGATTATACCATCTACGATGGTAGCAAAATTAAACAATTGTTTACCTTTATGCATTATTGTTGCAAAGTAAAACTATATAGCTTAGAGTACATTCTTCCACCCAAGAAAATCCAGCAACCTACATGCATGTTTATTGAAAAACACCGTGTATTAGGCTGTGATAAGAGAAGCAGAATCAGTAGGAGAGAGAGAGAGTGAGAGAGAACAGGCAGGTATTTCCATTTATTGCAGAGAGTTGGCCTACAGCGTTATGGGAGCTGTGTAAGCGAGCCCACAGTCTGTAAGTCAGGAGTCAGAAAGAGACGATGAGTGTGAGCTGCACAGATGCTACCCAGGAGAATGAGTCTCCAAGCTCAGTGAAGCCCCTAAAAGAAACTCACTTAAGGTCACGGCCATCTAGCATCCTCTCCCTTCCATTGACTTAAAGTCAACTGATTAGGGATTCTAATCATACCCACAACGTCTCCAGCATCCGTGTCTGACTGAGTAACTGAGAACTGTGTTTTCACCCAGCCAAGTCGCCATATCAAAAGCACCACAATGTTGTAAAGTAATTAGCCGCCAATTAAAAAGCCTTCGCCTATGGAAACAAAGTAAATTGAGCTTAAGTCTGATTTTCAATGTTGATTGAAAAGTGTTTGACCACCTTAGTTTTATAATTTAATTTTTTGAGCTGAAAGAGTTAAAGACGAACAGCAGGACTCTGACAACTCATTGGCAGTCCTCAGTTGGCTGGCTTTGCGCGGCACGCATAGTTAGAATTGGCGAACTTTGTATGCCTTTACTCCATGTATTATTGACTTCTACAGCTCTTCCTTAAAGCTCTTAGCCACCATTTGCATTAATATTAATATTTAATACAGTTCTGGCTAATATCATCCTCTGAATGCTTTTATATAATAATAGCTTTGCATCCGCACAATACCACTTCTTCAAGGGCTCTGGGCGTTTTGTCGACAGCGAGCCAGATCACTTCCCTGCCTAAGTCGTTTCCCATCCACCCCTAGAGAAATGTTAACACTTCAGAACAGGGCCTCGATTTCTGCTTGTAGCAGAGATAAAGTAATCAGTGTTGTCACAGCATAAGATCCTTCTCCAGGAGGTCTGAGGAGGATTGTTCAGGGCTTTAAGCACTTCACAAAGTCTCATATGGAATTAGCTACTCATTACAGTTGTGATATTAAACATAGGATATTAGACATTAAGAAACTCTATCTCTAAGTAATGAGTAAGTTGTAGTTGGAACAAAACATTGTTCAGGTCAATGGGATTTTTCCAGTGGTTTTAGGAAAGAAGCTGGTGGAGTTTGGTTAGGGTTGTACCTTTTTTATCATGTATTTTTTATACAAAGGAGAGAATGTTCATAACCAGGAAGAGGAATGTTCTCAGCTGTAAAGTTGGGGGTAACTTAAATACTTCCTCTTTGTCTGGAAAAGTGAGAACCAACTATTGTGTTCAGTCTAAGACACTATCAGTGACATGTCCCAGGAAATGACATCACCTTATTAAACAATAAGCCACACTGATGATACTGGGGGTCATGGAGTCTTTTGCTGGTTCAGTTCAGTTCAGTTCAGTCGCTCAGTCGTGTCCAACTCTTTGCAACCCCATGAATCAAAGCACGCCAGGCCTCCCTGTCCATCATCAACTCCTGGAGTTTACTCAGACTCGCATCCATCGAGTCAGTGATGCCATCCAGCCATCTCATCCTCGGTCATCCCCTTCTCCTGCCCCCAATCCCTCCCAGCATCACAGTCTTTTCCAATGAGCCAACTCTTCACATGAGGTGGCCGAAGTACTGGAGTTTCAGCTTTAGCATCATTCCATCCAAAGAAATTCCAGGGCTTCTCTCCTTCAGAATGGACTGGTTGGATCTCCGTGCAGTCCAAGGGACTCTCAAGAGTCTTCTCCAACAACACAGTTCAAAAGCATCGATTCTTCGGTGCTCAGCTTTCTTCACAGCCCAACTCTCACATCCATACATGACCACAGGAAAAACCATAGCCTTGACTAGACGGACCTTAGTCAGCAAAGTAACGTCTCTGCTTTTGAATATGCTGTCTAGGTTGGTCATAACTTTTCTTCCAAGGAGTAAGCATCTTTTAATTTCGTGGCTGCAGTCACCATCTGCAGTGATGTGGTTTGAGCAAATCACTGAATTTCTCCATCTCTGTTTCCTCACTGATAGGGCTGGAGAATTGGTTCAAGTGACATATCTCCACACTGTTGTATGTAAAACTCTTTAAAAAAGGGAATAAACATGTTGAGTGGAGCAAACATTACCTAGAGAAAAGGTATGGATATTTCCATTTGACGTTGAAACGCTTCAAAATTTTATCCTTAGTGCCAAATATTTTTTATACTTCAAGTGATATTTGCTCAGTCATGTCCGACTCTTTGCGACTCCACATACTATAACCCACCAGGCTCCTCTATCCATGGGATTCTCTAGACAAGAATACTGGAGTAGGTTGCCATTCCCTTCTCCAGGGGATCTTTCTGACCCAGGGATCGAATCTGAGTCACCAGCTTTGCACTGAGCCACGTGGGAAGACGATATAATATAATACATGTGGACAAATTGAATATTTATTAAAGAAAATATGGTGACTATAGTTGGTTTTACATATTCTAATATTATTTTCAAACTTGGTGAAATTATCGTTTCACTTTCAACTTAAAAAATTCAACTTAAAATTAAGTCTAAATTAATTACTTAATCACATTAGAAATTTTAACACCATGGGTAATCTTCTGGATTCTCTAGGATGTCAAATTCTCTTAAACATTATTAGCACCCTACACAAACTATTAGCATCAAATATACAAACTATTGTTCCTAAACTTAACACATAAGTCTTCATGCAATGAATTTGATTTATATCACCAATATACTTGATTCTAAACCTTTCTGGGTTATTTATAGTCATCTATTTATCTTTTTTGGAAACAATTTGCTATCCCAAGTAAGTTGGGTTACCTCATTTACCGACTGAGTTTGTGTGTTCAGCTATTTTGGCTGCAGTATGAGTTCTGGAGAGGTGGACATCCAGGGCAGTTTTTCTCCAAATGACGAGAGACAGATTGAACCTTTTTTTACAGTCCCTTGGTCAAACTGGGCTTCAAGTCCAAACCCTGAAAGTGGGATGGATTACATTTTAATTTGGATGTGCAATGACTCCCATTCTCAGCTCTGGTTTAAACCTGCAGACTCCACCAATTTAAAACCAGCTAATGACTAACACTAAACAGCACAGTCTTGGTATTGTTCTGAATTTTCTTCATACTCATCTGGTGTGGGTGTTAGTCACTCAGCTGTGTCCGACTCTTTGTGACCCGAGGGACTGTAGCCCACCAGGCCCCTCTGTCCATGGGCTTCTCCAGGCAAGAATATTGGAGTAGGTTGCCATTTCCTCCTCCAGGGGATCGCCCTGGCCCAGGGATTGAACCTGCAGTGTCCTGCATTGCAGGTGGATTCTTTGCTGCTGAGCCACCCTGAAGCCCTTGAATGTGGCTACTAAAGATGCTATTCTTCTTGCTCTGTGAGTTGGAGCCCACAAGGTTTCCCTGGGCATTTCCCGGAGTACTCGGCCACCCTGAGAGAGGGTCTGCAGGAGACAGCACAGCATCTGGAGGGGATGTGGGTGGGGGAAGCTGGGGCGAGACACCAGGCTGTCTGGGAAGGCCCACAGGCCTGCTTTCTTTTGATTGGTTGCACAGAGTTGGGATTCCTGAATGAGGTGATATCATTAAGTCCAGGGCCTTTCAAGTCCTTGGGGCATAAACACTGCACTGAACTCCAGCATTTGGAGTGGTTCCTGGGTGAGGAATAGACCCAAGAAGATGGTAATAGAAGTAGTAGCTCTTTTGTGGAGGGGATTGGCAAGCATGCTCCTGGAGGGTGGTAAGTAATATCCTTCTGACGACAGTTCGTTCTGCTATTAGGCTCCTTTGTCATCATTGGTCATCATTTCCCTCACCTTCGTCTCGCTAAGTGGGAGAAGAAGGAAAAAAAAGATAAACCGTGATGTCTTGCTACACTCTTGCTGCGTGTGTTATTTATGGTTCAGATTCTTAAGGAAGTTAGACTCATTGTTCCTACATTGAGCACACAGCTTTCTAGCAAAAACAGCCTCCCCAGGTTAGGACTCTAGGAGGACTCGAGGCTTTTCACTTGACTGGTACTGATTGCCCTCCATCTGCTGGGAAATTGTATTTAGAGATGCAGTTGACCTCATTTGAAATATATCCACTTTATTGGGTGAAAGGTAGGAATCTTATTTACGTAAGAGATAGGTTTCCCGGGTGGCTCAGACAGTAAAGAACCCGCCTGCAATGCAAGAGACCTGGGTTCAATCCCTGGGTCAGAAAGATCCCCTGGAGTAGAAAATGGCAAACCACTCCAGTATTTTTGCCTAAAGAATCCCATGGACAGAGGAGCCTGGCAGGCTGTAGTCCATGGGGGCACAAGGAGTCAGACATGACTGAGCGACTAAGGCACCGCCAAGAGATACATGATTAAGAGAAAACCCATGTAGAAACCCTGTTTTGAATCTTTTTTAAGATTGTTTTAAAAACTTACATTCTGTGTTAAACAACAGAGTCCTTTTCACTAAGGATGTAAAGACTTGAAGACGATAAGGTAGCTAGTAAGGAAAGTCATGGTTTATGGAGTAAAAATTTAATCAGAAAGGAATAAAACTTGGAGGGAGTTGTTTCGAAAAGTAGAAGAAAGGAAAACGCAGCCGTAAGGAAAATCCTCGGAGGCACTCAGGTGTGGAGGGCCTTCTAAACTCAGAGATAAAAGCAGACAGGTGTCTTGTTACCTTCATGCTTCCTGCCTGGCCGGTCCACAGTGAAGAGTGTAGCCAAGAGACCAGACAGAAGAGACAGCACTTTCTAGAATGATAAGGACAGGCTCGCTGGGAGGCCTACATTTATTTAGCACAAGTGGCTTCAGTAGCCAGTGGGTCAGGTGGGCAATGTGTAGGAAGCACCTTCCTTAGCAGGTGGGAGGAGCTGCAGCAGCCTGCGGTGAGGAGTTGGCCCACTGCTGAGGTTCCTAAGAGGCAGGCAAGCCCTGGAGAGGAGCGGACTCTAAAGTTGAACTTGATGCCTGGCAAGGGAGTCACTTTCTAACAGAGGATGGGAAAATGCAGTGATTACATTAAGCTGTGTGATTAAGTCAAGGCTGAACAGTGGACATTTTTCTTTATTATTTTTTTTCTTGTGAACTTTTAATTCTGTATTGGGGTACAGTCGGTTGACAATGTTGTGGTAGTTTTAGGTGTGCAGCGAAAGGACTCAGCCATACATATACCGGTATCCTTTCTCTCCCAAACTCTCCTCCTGTCCAGGCTGGTACATAACCTTGAGCAGAACTCCACATGTGATACAGCAGGCCTTTGTTGGTTAGCCATTTAAAATATAGTAGTGTGTACATGACCTTCCCAAAGTCCCCTTTTTGTAAATATAGCAATGTGTATAAAAAATTGACAGTTTTCTTAAGCGTTAAACATATCTTAGTCTTTAAATGCATTTGCTATAGTATTCTTTGACTTACAGCCTACTTGACAATTCTACCGTGACTAAAAGATTAACGAGTACAGCTCTGTACTGGTTTATTTTTCTCACTAACTAGTTAAAAGCTTGGTAATCAGGCCACGCCAATGAAGAGAGAATCTGCTGTCATCCCCTGGGAAAGCCAGTCCTTTGATGAGGGGACATTAAGTCCTGAGACTTACCATCACCACCTCAGCTCTAAGACGGCCATTACAGCCCTTTCCCAGGGCTGAAAAGCCACTCGGGAGAGTCCTTCATTCATTCAGCGGGTAATCGAGCCTGCTGTGTGCAGGCACTTACTCAGACCTGGGGGTTGAGAGATCCAGGGCACCCTGCCTTCAGAAGCTCCAGTCTAGAGGGGAAATGTGTGCAAAGCTGGTTACATGTGCGGCAGAAAGGGTCAGTTCATGACACTCCTTCAGAAAGAAGTGCTTTGTGGTCCAGTCTGAGACGCTGGCTGGAAGTGCACGAGTGCTTTCCTCACCAAACTAAGTCTATCTACAAACTTTCAGATTTATAAGTTTTACAAATGTTTAGGGAAAAAATTCTCAGAAGCAGACGTGGTGTTAAGAGGCAGGTTTTAGAGTCGCTCTAGGGTAAAGACCCGTAAGAGTCTGGCAGGTTGTTCGCCTTTTCTGAGCTGTAGGGAGAATTCCACACCTGGAACAGGGAAAACTTTGATGGTTACAAGGAGTTAGCAAGGGAACTTTGCAGGTAAAGCGTCTGCACGAGGTGGGGGGTGGAGGGCGGTGGTGGNGGTGAGGAGTTGGCCCACTGCTGAGGTTCCTAAGAGGCAGGCAAGCCCTGGAGAGGAGCGGACTCTAAAGTTGAACTTGATGCCTGGCAAGGGAGTCACTTTCTAACAGAGGATGGGAAAATGCAGTGATTACATTAAGCTGTGTGATTAAGTCAAGGCTGAACAGTGGACATTTTTCTTTATTATTTTTTTTCTTGTGAACTTTTAATTCTGTATTGGGGTACAGTCGGTTGACAATGTTGTGGTAGTTTTAGGTGTGCAGCGAAAGGACTCAGCCATACATATACCGGTATCCTTTCTCTCCCAAACTCTCCTCCTGTCCAGGCTGGTACATAACCTTGAGCAGAACTCCACATGTGATACAGCAGGCCTTTGTTGGTTAGCCATTTAAAATATAGTAGTGTGTACATGACCTTCCCAAAGTCCCCTTTTTGTAAATATAGCAATGTGTATAAAAAATTGACAGTTTTCTTAAGCGTTAAACATATCTTAGTCTTTAAATGCATTTGCTATAGTATTCTTTGACTTACAGCCTACTTGACAATTCTACCGTGACTAAAAGATTAACGAGTACAGCTCTGTACTGGTTTATTTTTCTCACTAACTAGTTAAAAGCTTGGTAATCAGGCCACGCCAATGAAGAGAGAATCTGCTGTCATCCCCTGGGAAAGCCAGTCCTTTGATGAGGGGACATTAAGTCCTGAGACTTACCATCACCACCTCAGCTCTAAGACGGCCATTACAGCCCTTTCCCAGGGCTGAAAAGCCACTCGGGAGAGTCCTTCATTCATTCAGCGGGTAATCGAGCCTGCTGTGTGCAGGCACTTACTCAGACCTGGGGGTTGAGAGATCCAGGGCACCCTGCCTTCAGAAGCTCCAGTCTAGAGGGGAAATGTGTGCAAAGCTGGTTACATGTGCGGCAGAAAGGGTCAGTTCATGACACTCCTTCAGAAAGAAGTGCTTTGTGGTCCAGTCTGAGACGCTGGCTGGAAGTGCACGAGTGCTTTCCTCACCAAACTAAGTCTATCTACAAACTTTCAGATTTATAAGTTTTACAAATGTTTAGGGAAAAAATTCTCAGAAGCAGACGTGGTGTTAAGAGGCAGGTTTTAGAGTCGCTCTAGGGTAAAGACCCGTAAGAGTCTGGCAGGTTGTTCGCCTTTTCTGAGCTGTAGGGAGAATTCCACACCTGGAACAGGGAAAACTTTGATGGTTACAAGGAGTTAGCAAGGGAACTTTGCAGGTAAAGCGTCTGCACGAGGTGGGGGGTGGAGGGCGGTGGTGGGCGGGGAAGCGATGGGCAGTTTGTAGCTGTTCCCATGACAATGTCAGGAGAGGAACCCTGAAAGTGTCAGCGCTTCCTACTGTGGGTCTTCACCATCCGCATCTGGAGACAGAAACCTCGCCACCCTCAGTCTTGCTTCCGCCCAGTCTGCCCACCACACCTCCACCAGAACCATCCCTCTGAGACCAGAGCGCCCTGCAGAAACCCTGATAGGTTCCATCCCTTGGAGACAAAGATTCCTCTTCTCTGCTCGAACACAAGTTCTCCCAGGACCGACCAGAACCTACTCTTCTGCATCTCATCTTAGCCGCCCACTACCCCGCCAGCTCCTGACCCTGGTGACTGTCTCCTCTCCCCAGACAGACCCAGGGGTGGGCGCTGACCACTCTAGGTCTCGCCATGACCCTCTTCCTGCACCTGCTTGCCTTCTTTGTGATGCCCGCCCCCTCATCGCTCTGTAAACTCCTTTTAAAACCACAGGCATTCATGGAAAAGCTCCCCCGTCATAACTCTTCCACGGGGACACGTCTGCCCTGGCCCAAATGCACACAAGGGCCCCTGCGTTATGAAATAACCCAGCCTGTTCATGGTCCCCTCTCCTCATCTGGGTCACAGACTCCTCGGGGTCTCTTATTTGCCTTTGAATTCTGGCATGTAGCTGGCCTTCTGTTATGTTCATTGAATGAAATATATATATATAATTTTTTTTCTGATTTGATGTGATGTATATTTGCAGATTCTCATTTTCCTTAAGATAAAGCCTTGACAGTCGCTACCGTTTGTTGCTCGCGCAGCCGATAATTATACATCTTGGTTGGAGCAGTTTGTCTCCATCCCTGCGTAACTGAGAATCGATTTGCTCAGCATCATAATTTGAGTCCCCTCTTCCCCAGGACCGTGCATTGTCTGCAGTGACCTCCGCGCGTCCCCGAAGTGCGCTGTCCTCTCTTCCTTGGTCCTCCCCTCCTCCCCCGAGCCCTCTGACGCCGGGGACCGTTCGCTTTAATTACACTCCGTCTCATGATTTGTGCTGTACCGCTCTGCGGTGCCTCGTCTCCAGGGTCAGCTGGGGTCCCCTGATGATATATTCCGGAACCCATTCAGCGTGTCTGGAGTGTGCGTCTATTCGTCAGAGTAACCTGTGCTCATCACCTCCGCTGTCAGGCTAATGGCGCGGTGGGGGTGGGAGGTGGTTATTTATGGGGTTTGCAGCCCCCACAGCCGCTGCTACCGCCTCCGCTCACTGCTTCCTGGTTCCACTGTTTGGATGTTGGCTAATTTCCTCAAGCATAATGCCGAGAAAATAGCGCTCTTCTGGAAAAGTCCTCTCGACAGAGATACCTCTGGGGCAACAAAATCCTGCCTGGTTTCATGAGTCTGTTCCCCCTTCCCCGCCCCTCCCTGCCATCCCAGGCTTTCTAATCTTCCAATCACCTTTGACTTTGAGTTTCTTGGTAGGACGTATTTGAAACAAATCCTTATTTCCGTGACCATCTTTATGTCACTGTCTTAATTTTAAATCACTGGTACCGCTGGATGAGAATTCAAAGGAAATAAGCGCCAGGGGCAAACGTTATCACCTCTCACACCGTCCCCCCTTCCCCAACCACCTTGGACCTTCCCGTTAGTTTTCCGCCGTCATTTAAAGTAATAGCTTACTTGCTGCTCACAGTTGAACAGAAAGCCTCTATTCTTCTCTGGAAAACGAGTAGTTTGATGTCACTGCTTTTGTTTTTCTTGCACAATTTAAACCATCGATTTCTTCAGTTGACTCCCCCCCCCCACCCCAATCTGAGCCCTTTCTATGTCCTTTTTCTCCATAATTATTTTACTTAATCTTGTATTATAAAACCTCATGGGAAGGATAAATTAAGAGTTTGGCATTAAGATACACATGTTATGTATATATGTATATACATATGCATAACATAAATGGCATATACCTCTGTATAAAATGAACAAGGACCTAGTGTATAGAACAGGAAACTCTACTCAGTATTCTGTAATAACATACATGGGAAAAGAATCTGAAAAGAGGGTGGATAAATGCATACCTAAATCACCCTTCTGTACACCCGAGACTAACACAACATTATAAATCAATGATAGTCTAGTATAAAATAAAAATTCAGTTAAAAAGAACTCACTACTTAGCCCTCCACAGGTTTGGGAGCTGGAGAACCCCATGGGCACAGGAGCCTGGCGGGCTCCAGTCCGTGGGGTCGCAAAGAGTCGGACACGACTGAGCAGCCCACACTAACAAAGACACACCAAGCTCAGAATCTGCTCAAATCAGACTCTGTTGAGACCAAACCGCGGCCTTCTCTTGTGTGACTCACGGGTCAGTCCCTCAGGGGAAGGGTGGGGGNCCTGGCGGGCTCCAGTCCACGGGGTCGCAAAGAGTCGGACACGACTGAGCAGCCCACACTAACAAAGACACACCAAGCTCAGAATCTGCTCAAATCAGACTCTGTTGAGACCAAACCGCGGCCTTCTCTTGTGTGACTCACGGGTCAGTCCCTCAGGGGAAGGGTGGGGGACGACCCACACAATTCTGAGTTCTCTGGATTGTCTGAACTCTGTGTGTCTTTCTGGGTTCAGTTCTACCTTTGGCTGTTGCTCCGTCTTACGTTTCGTACTGAGGCTCCTCCAGCGTGCTTGGCTCCCTTTTAAGACGGCAGGCTTGGGAGCTGGGTGGGGTTCTCTGCTGCAACCTGAGGAAGCCCCCCCTCGATGGACACATTCAGGCTCCTCCTTCCGGTGGGGTGGACTAGCTGGGCCCCCTGGAATGCAGGTGCAGCCTGGTTCCTGGCTTCTCTGGAGCGTGAACGGGCAGAGAAGCTGCCGCCAGCACCAAGCTCCTCCCGCCACCTCCAAGGCAATGTCAGAACGCGCAGAGCCAGGCTCCGGATGGCCAGCGCCACTTGTCTTTCCGTTTGCTGTTGTTTTCCTGATGTCTCCCCCCACCCCCCCCTCCCCCGCCCCGGTGACCTACGCCTGGTGGATCTTCGGTGAAAGTAGGTATTCGCGTGGTTCTCTGGTGTTCGCCACACCGCGTTTGTTTCCGTGGCTCCTTCTCTCCCATACCTGCAGGTTTTCTCCTGGACCACGCCCTGTCTCAGCGTGAACGCATCAAAGCCTCGTTTCCGGGGCCCTTCAGAGAAGAGCATCGTTCCAGCTGCCTTCCTTGTTTCGGCTTCATGTGCCCAGAGGCTTGGCTTTCTGTTCTCCAGGAACTCATTCATCACACACATCGGATGATGGCGTCCTCTTTTCTTTTCTTGGCTTTAAAAAATAATTGACGTATAGTCGATTTATAAGGTTGTGTTAATTTCTGCTGTTCAGCAAAGTTATTCAGTTGGTGGCTCAGACGGTAAAGCGTCTGCCTACAATGCGGGAGACCTGGGTTCGAACCCTGAGTGGGGAAGATCCTCTGGAGCAGGAAATGGCAACCCACTCCAGTATTCTTGCCTGGAAAATCCCATGGATGGAGGAGCCTAGAAGGCTACAGTCCATGGGGTCGCAGAATCGGACACGACTGAGCGACTTCACTTCACACATTTAAAAAATTCTTTTCCATCATGGTTTATCACAAGATAATAAATATAGCTCCTTGTGCTGTACAGGAGGAACTTGTTGTTCACCCAGTCTATATATAATGGTCTGCATCTGCTAATCTCAAACTCATCCCTATTTTTTTCTTTATAGTTATAGACTTTTTTTCTTTTTATACTTCTGACAGACTTTAAGACAAATGGGCATTGATGCATGCACTTATTTCTGCCAATCTGGGCTTGAAGCTCCCATAACTAGTTTAAAAATTCGTGAATGAAGAATTATTTTTGAGGAATTATCAATTATTAAGCACCCAGCTTGAAACTTTCCTCTGTACCATCTCATTAACTTCTCATCGTCACCCTAAGTAGCCCCGTTTACAAGTGAAGAGATGGAGGTTCAGAGAAGTCTATGAATTGCCTGAGGTTGCACAGCTCTCAAATGGGGGCGCCACTGTGTGAACTCAGAAGTCTGAGTCTGAGCTGAGTGTGCTTTTATTTATGCTATGAAAGTGAAGGTGAAGTCGCTCAGTCGTGTCCGACTGTTTGTGACCCCATGGACTGCAGCCTGCCAGGCTCCTCTGTCCATGGGATTTTCCAGGCAACAATACTGGAGTGGATTGCCATTTCCTTCTCCAGGGGATCTTCCCCACCCAGGGATCAAACTCAGGTCTCCTGCATTGTAGGCAGATGCTCTTACCATTTGAGCCAGCAGGGAAATCCCTATTTATGCTATAGCTGAAAAATAACAAGTCACCTTGGACCTTGGAGAAGGTTGGGAATGGTGAAGAAAAGTGGACATTTGTACTTAACCACTGTATGAGAGGAACCTACTTTCTCTATGGGTGGGGTCAGATGTCAACTCTGATCCCATCCCTTGGAATTCACATAAACAGGGAGAGCAACTAGATGGTCAGAAACAGGAGACTATTTTTGAGAACTAAACACTTTTGAGGACAGAATTAGAATCCAAAGTGGTCACAAAGGCATGACAAGAAAAACAACACAAAGGAGATCCAAACCAGAATAAGTTTCATGGAGTTAGTAAACAAGAATACAGGATACCCAGTTAAATCTGAATTTCAGATAGACAATGAATTCTCTTAATATNCAGCCATTGATTTCCGTGGCCGAAGCTATTTTTCCTGTTTATGATAATATATTGTCCCATTGTTGTGGCCGTTTGCACTCAGTTAAATTTCCCACACAGCGGACAGGAAACTGCTCCACGGCCTCAGACTTCCTTGGATTGATTTTCACAGAGGCGGGGAGGGACCTGCCCACTTCTGGGTCCTTTGTGCAGAGCCTGCCTTGGCCCCGACCACCACCCTGGGGACACTTCCTTCCAGGCACCCAGCGCAGACGGCCTCCTGGGCTCGGTCCCACGCAGCCCCTGGGAAAAGCTCCCTTATCAGCTCGGAATGTTATGTCATTTCTTTTTACATGCGATGTTTATTGTCTTTAGAGCCCGCTCTGTGGGAATGTTCTTTTCGAGGGCGACAATGGGGAACCGCAGGACAAACCTGGTGAAGTCACTCAGCCTGGGGCGTCATGCCTTCCAGCCCTTCACAAGCAGAAAGCAAAACCCTCAGCAGCCGTGCAAGCTGTGTCTTCACACTCTCTGGCTACTGAATTATTTATTTTAAAAAAAGCTTTGTTACCAGTGCCTTATCCACCCCTCTAAGTGCAGGTTATAAAAAATAATGAAATCCACCCTGAATATTCACTGGCAGGACTGATGCTGAAGCTGAAGCTCCAGTAATTTGGCCACTTGATGCAGAGAGCCGACTCATTGGAAAAGACCCAGGTGCTGAGAAACACTGACAGAACAAGGAGAAGAGGACGGCAGAGGATGAGAACATGGGGTGGCGTCACGACTCCGGACGTGAATTGGAGCAAACTCCAGGAGATAGTGAGGGACAGAGAAGCCTGGCGTCCTGCAGTCCACGGGGTCGCAGAGAGTCAGATTTGACTTAGGCACTGAACAGCAACAACAAACACAGAGAATCATTTAGGATGAACCAGGAAACCTAAAAAGCTTTAAAAAAAAAAAAAAGTGTTTTTGTAACTATTTTGAGTTTCACTAACCCACTCCAGTGTTCTTGCCTAGAGAATCCCAGGGACGGCAGAGCCTGGTGGGGTGCTGTCTGTGGGGTCGCACAGAGTCGGACACGACTGAAGCGACTTAGCAGCAGCAGCAGCAAACACTTTCTTGAGCTTCCTTGGTGGCTCAATGGCAAGGAACTTGCCTCCAATGCAGGAGACATAGGTTCGATCCCTGGGTCAGGAAGATCCCCTGGAGAAGGAAATGGCGCCCCCACGGCAGTATTCTTGCCTGGGAAATCCTAGGGACTAAGCCTGGCGGGCTACAGTCCATGGGGCCACAAAGAGTCAGGCATGATTTAGTGACTACAGCAATAGCAGAAACTCTTTCTTAAGCTTCTCTTGGCAAAGTCAGCGTCTGTGAGTTCGGATTTAAGAAACACCTGGCCTACATACACTCAGCTGTTAGTCTGAAATACTTTTAAACTCAACAAGTTGTCTTAGACCACACAGACGGTGTTTTTTATTTTATTTTTTTTATACTTTGGTATTGTTTATCTAAACTTTTAATTTTATATTGAAGTGTAGCTGTGAGGACTTCCTTTGTGGCTCAGCTGATAAAGCATCCGCCCGCAACGTGGGAGACCTGGGTTCGATCCCTGGGTTGGGAGGATCCTCTGGAGAAGGGAAAGGGAACCCGCTCGAGTCTTCTGGCCTGGAGAGTCCCATGGACTGTATAGCCTATGCGGTCACAAAGAGTAGGACACGACTGAGAGACTTTCACGTTCCCTTTCATAGCTGTGAGAGTTTCAGGTGGACAGCAAAGGGACTCGGTCATATATATGCATATACACACACACATATATATATTTTAAGCAGGGTCACCACAGTTGTTGATTTGCTTACTTACGTCCATACCATCAGACTCAAAACACTTTTTTGTAAATTTACCTTTTATAGGACAAGTTTATTCCTAAAGATAACACACAAGGTAGTTGATAAGTTATTAAGGGTCAGATGCCATCATTGGAAAATGATTATTAATTTACACTCTGAAATCCCGTTCCCCCAAGGAGTTCATTATCAATTAGAGAACCTCGGGCAGGAGGAGGCTGGCAGGGGAAGCTGGTTCCGCAAGCACAGCTACAGTCCCACGGAGGCGTCTATATGCAAGGGGTACTTTGGAATTCGGGGGTTCTTTTCTCGAGTGTGGAAGGTTTCAGAGGTCTCAGGGAAAGATGCCCGTTTTCTGGAGACTTTATCAAGGGAACTCAGAGCTGTCAAAGAGAAGAGTCTGTGGGGAGGAACTCTGTTTCAGAGTTGTGACTCCACAGCTACAGTGGAGCATTCCCCTATGAAAATCCATGGCCAATTTCTGGATCTAAGGAGGGAATTGGTCTTCCCTGGTGGCTCACGTGGTAAAGAATCTGCCTGCGAGGCGGAGACCTGGGTTTGACCCCTGGTTCGGGAAGATCCCCTGGAGAAAGGAATGGCAACCCACTCCAGTATTTTTGCCCAGAGAATTCCATGGAGAGAGGAGCCTGTGGGTTACAGTACAAAAGGTCTCAAAGAGTCAGACAGGACTGAGCGACTGACAGGGACGGAGTTACTGGTTTTGATCAGCTGAAAATTATGTCTTATTCGTTTTCATCAACAATGGGCATTATCAGCAGACTTTGACTGGGTTTCGTGAAATCATTTCGAGTTTCGACTTGGCTGAAATCAGCCAAATCACTATCAGGCTCTCAAACAGAACCCATTATAGGCCGATGCATCCGTTTCACTCTTTTGGAAACTCCAAGTTACGGGTATCAGGTCCGCCTCTGAGCACATTTCTATCCCTGCAACAAGTCACTTGGATGGGAGGCAAACTCTTCTTTTTACCCTCCAAACGTTTGTTCAGTTGGACTGTTCTCCTTTTTGGAGAGCGGAAGGGGGTCTTTCTCAGTGAATACATGTTGTTATTGTTCAATTACTCAGTCATGTCTGACTGTTTGTGACCCCATGGACTGTAATCCCGCAGGCTCCTCTGTCCATGGGATTCTCCAGGCAAGAATACTGACATGGGTTTCCACTTCCTTGTCCAAGGGATCTTCCCAAACCAGGGATCAAACCTGTGTCTCTTGCATTGGCAGGTGGATTCTTTACCACTGAGCCATCAGGGAAGCCCATAGAGACCACCTATGAGGCATCAAAATGATATGATCTGATAATTTAATTTGACGTGTGCAAATATTGGTAAATGTCCCAGATAGGTTCTTCTTCAGGTGATGTATTGGTAAATATTGGGTTGTTCAGAAAGTTCATTTAGGTTTGTCCATAATAGTACAGAAAAACTCAAACGAAATTTTGGTTAGCCTAATAGTATATAAACCAGGAGAATTTTTTTCCCCCTAGTGAAGTGATCAATATTATAGTTTACAGATTTGATCAGATTAATAGTAAAACCATGTAAAGGCAAGCTACTACTTTAATTACATTTTTCAACCTTCATTCCCTAACGGATAGTCCTTCTGTCATATTTCTCATTTGCTGTCTTCTTAGGCCATAAGAAGGTCTTAATATTTTATAAGTCTTAGCCAGCATCAGAAGATTATGTGTATTGGATCCAAGGGTTTCTGTTCACAAATTTCCTTATTTAGTGTTTGAAACATTCCAGATACAAGAGTACACCAAAGCTGTGCGGGCTCCCCTGATTGTCCTCCTGGGGGAGTGAATAGCACAGTGGTCTCAGGTGGTATCCTGGCACTCTGACTTGAGAGTCAAAGGCTGATCCGATGAAGAGAGGAGAGTTCAAATTTGTGAGGAAGGAAGGCCGTTGGGGAGCTGGGGCAAAGGATTCTAGTGTAGTGCACTGTTTATTCTGGGGAGATGATCTAGAACTCTCTAAAATGCCTGGCTTGAGTGACTGGCTTCCTATAGCACTAAATATTTGGGGAAATATCAAGAGCACCAATCTCGGTTGGGAAGATGAGTAGCTCCAAGCTTGGTTGAGGATGTGTTGAGGGTGTGATGAGTCTGTGGTACATCCAGACATCCATGTCCGAAGGGCAGTGGCTCTGAGCAGGGAGAAGAGATGGGGGCCAGGTGGGGCTGTGACTCTCCCACCCCAATGTCATCAAGCCTTGAGGGCTCACAATCACCCAGAGAGACGAGAGAGAGGAGACTAGCCGGTCACAGAAAGAAACCCAGGAAACACCAGTTTAAGGGTATGAAGAGGAGGCCCTTAAAGTGAGATGGGAAAAAAGGTGCAGAAGAAGAATCATTCGAGGAGGATAGTATTATAGAAACTGTCAGTGAATCCTTGTGCAGTCCTCTCTCAGGGAGCCATTGCCATGGAACAGTGTCTCTTTCTCTGGAAACTTCATCAAGGGTTGATAAACTCTGGCGAGGGGAGCATGACTGACCCATTATATTCCCCAGAGATAATTTATGTAAACTGTACAGTAAGAAGGAGCTATAAGCAGAAGGATCCTCTTCATTCTATACCTACTGGTCTGGCCTTGAGAATTTTTTGCACGCTTATTTCTTTATACTTTTGAAAGTATAAATAGTATAAATACTTTTACATATAGTATCTATAAATATATATAGTTATAGTATATACTATATATATATATACACTATATTTTCAATAAAATATAGTAGAACCATCCACCCCCTTTTAAGGTCACACAGGACACAGAAGAGATTGCAATAACATCACATCATTGTGAATCATCTCAAAAATGAAACAGGCAGGCAGGTTACCCCACGAGGGCAGAACATGTTTTAGACTATGTTTCTGTAGATTGACTTTGGATGAATTTCTTTTCTTAGGTAGCTTTTACTCTGCTTAAATTATGAAGTAAGTCAAGGAAATGGAAATCACCAGCAAAGGGAGGGGAAGATGGTAGGTCCCGACATTTCCAGGAAATAAATGAAAGCTGTTAAAAATCAACAAGAACTCTTCTGATTGAGGTCTCTCTTTGCAGCCGTAGAATCCACCCAACACTGCCATAATTAAAAGACAAATGCTAATTAATACATTTTGCACTTTGAAAGGGACAAAGTAGTCCCCCTTGATATTTCGCCAAGAAACATTCGCTAATACTGGGTTACTAGAGAGATCTGGGAGGATAAAGGCTGAACAGAGCCCAGGAGCTCTGATGATAAAGACGTCTCTGCCCCCCTTTGCCGGAGTCATTTCGGTGGGAGTCCTGGAGGCAGAGAGCAGATGGCAGTCGGAAGAAAAACGCATGGGAGGTGAGGAAGGGAAGGAATAGAGGGAGGAAGTCAGTTTCACTGCGTTCAAGCAGCTTGGCTGGGAAGAGAAGCAAGCTCAGAGGGTGGGAGCTGGGAAGCAGCACAGGGCTGGAGAGATTTCTGTTTATTTATTTCGGTTTGGGAAATAAATGAGGATGCTTGGAAGTTGAGAAGAGAGAGAGAAAACAGGAGCGTGCACAGATGAAACAGAGAGGAGCCTCCCCTCTTCTCGGTCCTCCCCGCGTGCTCTTCAGTCAGTCATCAGCTCTCCCTGGCTGTCGTCTCTCCTGCCCAGACTCCGCACCCGAGTTCCAAGTGGCATGGCCACCGGGATGTGCCTGCCTGAACCTAGGCTTGGTGGACTCTAAAATGAAGATAATCGGGCTTGGCGAATTTCAGGGGACTTCCTTAGACCCACATCCTCTGGCCCCCTCCACTGCAGCTGCCCTCTAATTTCTCACCCTCCTCTGATCCAATCTACATGTGATGTCAGGACAATTTTCCTGAAGCACCTATAGCTCTTTGGGTTTAAAATTCCTTAACAATTCTCCATCAGCTACATTTGGATAAACTCCAAACTCCTTGCTTGGAAGAGAAGACAATCTCTAAAAGTCTCTTTATGAGTCTGTGCTTACTCTTTCTCCATACACATCTAATTTCCGGCCAGGGCAACTTGTACCTCATTAATGCATTGTGTGAGCCCTGGAGAGTATCATCNGGGTTTAAAATTCCTTAACAATTCTCCATCAGCTACATTTGGATAAACTCCAAACTCCTTGCTTGGAAGAGAAGACAATCTCTAAAAGTCTCTTTATGAGTCTGTGCTTACTCTTTCTCCATACACATCTAATTTCCGGCCAGGGCAACTTGTACCTCATTAATGCATTGTGTGAGCCCTGGAGAGTATCATCTTGTCTTTTTGAGATTCAATCTAAATGTGAACTCTTTTAGTGTGTGTGTGTGTGTGTGTGTGTGTGTGTTAGTCTCTCAGTCGCGTATGACTCTTTGCGACCCCATGGACTGTAGCCTGCCAGGATCCTCTGTCCATGGAATTCTCCAGGCAAGAATACTGGAGTGGGTTGCCATTCCCTTCTCCAGGGGATCTTCCTGACCCAGGGATTGAACTCAAGTCTCCAGACCTGCAGGCTGACTCTTTACCATCTGAACCACCAGGGAAATCCCTAACTCTTCTATTAGAATTTCCTAAATGTTTTTGAGCGGTTAGCCTCGGCTGTTCTTGCCTGCTCTGTGTTCTACTTTTCTTCCTTGTTTTCTCTTGTGTTTCTTTCGGCACATGTAGGTCTCCTCCACCCCCCAAACTCCATGATATGCTTTTCATCTTTAGCACGGCCAGATGTCATATTTGCTTCCTCCAGAGTATTATAAAACCTTCACCAGACCAAACTATTCACCACTGTACTTCAGCACTTTATAGAAATGTCAGCCTCTCAAGTTTAATAAAATGCAAATAATATCCTTCCATGGTTAATGTATCTGTGTTCCAGATACACAGTATGATAAAGACAAGTCGGTTATCAGATTAACCTAAGGAATCGCCTTAATTTTGCAGGATCTCTGTAACAATGCCTAAGACATAATTTTAGACTCTTTGATGGAACCAAAAAGAAAAAAAAATAGTGAATTCTAAAGACCAATAGTATAGCTGATAAGAGAAAAACAATTTGGAATCAGAGAGGTCCAAGACTGAATCTTCATTTAACTTCTGTAAAGTAAAAGTATCTCATCTTGAAAATGGCACTGTGTCTGGAATGTGCAGACCACTTAATAATTAAGGTTGTAGCTAGACATTTCTAACTCTCACTGTCTGTCTGGAAGGGGCTGAGGTAACCAGCTCCTACTAATTCATATTAACTTGTGCTATAGTTGTGTCTGCTTCTGCTGCTGTTTGTCACTAAGTGGTGTCCGACCCTTTGTGACCCCTTGGACCAGACCAGGCTCGTCTACCCATGGGATTTTCCAGGCAGGAATACTGGAGTGGGTTGCCGTTTCCTCCTCCAGGAAATCTTCCCAACCCAGGGCTTGAACGAGTGTCTCCTGAGTCTCCTGCCTTGGCAGGCAGATTCTTTACCACTAGTGCCACCTGGAAAGGCCCTGTATTCATGTCACTAACCTGTTGACATTTCACAAGCTGGTCTTACACTGATCATTTCCATCTAAATATTCAGATACTGCTGCCTCATATCCCTTGCCTCAAAATACTAAATGTCACCTTCACTCATTGGTGTACACATGAGACATGTTGAGCATGGGGGTAAAACACAGCCAGCTGGGTGAGCCCTTTGGAGTGGGGCCTGTGTCAGACACAGTCAAGGTGTTGGCAGCTCTGGGGCTGTTTTTCACACTAGATTTTGTGATGTGACAAGCAGTCAACATGGTGTTTAGATGTCTTTATTGAATTTGCTACAGTGCTGCTTCGGTTTTTATGATTTGGATTTTTGACCTGGAAGCTCATGGGACCTTAGGTCCCTGACCCGGAATTGAACGCTTACCCCTTACACTGGAAGGTGAAGTCTTAACGACTGGACCTGCAGGGAAGTCTCAGCATCATACTTTAAATTCGTGCATAGAAATCTACTGTTACCCAGAGAATATCCCGGACCTTTTCCTTTCTCAAGGCTTTCACGGTCCTGCTTTTCTCACAGGTGATTTTACTGTGGAGAAAATGCTTCACTCTGCCACTCGAGGTCTCGAGGAAACTTGCTTTACTCTCAGACGTTCCAGTCCCAGGAAAGGGTCTTGGCGCTGTGTTTCCCCTTCTTCTTTCCCTTTCCTCTTCTTCTTTGTCCTTCCGCATCAGCAGCAAGATAAAGGTTTCCTCCAAACATTTTCTGCATCACTTTTTACATGCCTAGCATGGTCCGAGATCTGCTGCGATTCTCTCTTCCTTACAAACCTCAGATTTTCTGAAGGACTTAGGGAAAGTCCCTAGAGGATTGAATGAGAAGATCTGGGATATAGCCAACATATGTTCTTGGAACACACAGAATCAATCTCCAAGGAGGGGTTCTATCCATTTCCAGTATCTTCCAGCTCATCGTCTCCATGGGGGCAGTCCAAACGTCCATCTGCCTACCCTTCTCTTGTCTCCTGTGGAGTTTTATTCTCAGTTCATGAGTCTAGAATTCTCAACTCCCATAAGTTCTAGAATATGTGTGCTCCCAGTGACTCTCAGGAAGTCAATGGAAATAGGACTCTGGCAACTTTTCCATGCATAATTTATCCCAGGTGGCTTTGCCATCCCAACATCTTTGCCTGCAACTGACCATACATTTATGTCATGGAGGATGGTGTGATATATTCATGTCCTTATGTTATCCCAGATTCTGTCTGGGGTTGAATTGTAGAAATATAGATTGAATCAGTTTCCCCTTACCATTATTTTCAATTGTTTGAGTTGTTTACCAAACTGATGAAAGATTCTGTAGCAAATGTACATAAATTGCAAACTTTACCTTGCATTTGAAGGACTCCAGAGACCCTGGAGAATCACAGGGATGGGGGAGCCTGGTGGGCTGCCATCTCTGGGGTTGCATAGAGTCAGACACGACTGAAGCTACTTAGCAGCAGCAGCAGCAGCAGCAGCAGCAGCAGCAGAGACCCTGAAGCCTCCAGTCCAGGCCCTTCTGCTTTAGAGATGCTATTTTTTGTGAACAGTTGGCATCCTACTGTTGGAGAAATGGAAACAGTTTTTTTTCTTCTGTCTCTGGATTCATTCAGAACTGTTCATAATGCACTTTAACTTTGTGCCCAAAGGTAACAGGTTTGAGAAAATGAAGGGGTTTCAGTGATGATGGCTACTCCAAATTCATAACATATATTCACCTGGTTACAGGTTCAAAACTGGCCACTGTATTAGGAAAGGAATCATGAAGGAACAACATATTAGAAAATGGGCTTCTTAAACGTAAGAAGGCAGACCCTGTATGGATTCTAGCTACATTTACAACCATGAAAAACGTCACGGAAGAAAAGTGAAGTAGGAAAAGGTCAGTGGGGGCAGTAGTGACTAATTTCCAGCAAAATAAGTCCAGTACATGTTACAGCTGTTGTTCAGTCGGTGATCTGTGTCTGACTCTGCAACCACATGAACTGCAGCACGCCAGGCTCCTCTGTCCTCCACTCTCTCCCGGAGTTTGCTCACATTCATGTGCATTGAGACAGTGATGCTGTCTAACCATCTCATCCTCTGTGACCACAAGTGTAGATAAAATTTACATTTATGATGGGGCTGTTTGTCTCATGAGACAGTACCTCACCCTAGGATTCATTTAAAAAAGTCCTGACTACTGGGCTTCAGTCTAGGAGTTTCATTTCTCCCCCAGAGGGTTAGACTCCTGACTTAGAAAAAACATAAGATCCTTATGCCCTGTCCATAAAAGCTTCTGTTGTTTGCTTGACGAGTAAGAGTTATAGCAGCACACTGATCCGTCTCATACTACCCACCCGGGGACAGTTGCAAAGGGAAGTTCTATCGAGTTGCTACTCTTCAATCCCTCACAAGATCGGTTCTTTTCCACTGTACACAGCCATGCACTTTACTGTTTAACCAGCCAAGGCTAAGCAATTAGGCTCCTCCTTTTCTGATGTCCTGGAAGGGCTGGCTGCACGCATCTCAGCTGCCCTGTGCTGGAGGAAACACAGTTCCAGCGGACTGCAGACGTTTTTACCGTTGGTCCCTCCCTCAGTCTGAAATTCTCCAAACAAATAAAGCTTGGCCATGCCTCTTTTTTTTTTTTTTTTGCCTTTTAATTTACCCTTGGACTAGAAATCACCTTAGTTGCTTTTGTTTAATGCACTCTACTGATTAATCCATTTGTTTAAATGGATTTGAGCACTTTCAAACCACATCACAGATACAATACCTATTTCTAAAGATTTCTTTTCTAAAAATGTCTTTCCAAGTCTTTAAATTTGCTTTTAAATCTCTTCACTATCTAAGTGATTAGTTTCCTTGAAGGAGACGCTCCTCTTTACCGTAACTTCCTTTTCTTCCTGGAAGTGATTGAAGGAATGAAGAGTCCTTGAGATGCTGCGAGGATATTAGCTCTAGACGTTGAGAGAATGGGAGCTGAGCTATGAATTTAGAGAAGGATTTGTGATGCGTGGAGGTATGCCAGAGAGAGGCCATCACAGAAGTCAGGTGATCGTGATGCTAAGCTACATTTCCCCCTTCGCTATCAGTTTAAGAAAGCGTTCCCTCTCATGAAGGGAAATTGCTACCAACAGTTACTTATTAGCTGAGTGGTGTTTTCTCTCTTGGTTAAGGTCAAAGACTGAGCCAAATATTCACTCAGAAGCATGAGTAAGGTGGGGAGGGGAGAGAGAGAGAGAGAGAGAGAGAGAGAAAGGGAGAGAGAGAAAGGAGAGAGCACACCTTCTATTGATCTGATCATTAGCATCAAGGATCTATTGAAATTGGCAAAAATCATTTCTTCATCACTTGACGTCACTTTTGCCTGTAGGACTAAGTGCTACTTTTGATGCAATAGAGAGAACTTTTTCCTTCAGTCGAAGAATTCAGAGATAAATGAACATCAGGTAACTATCAATCCCAGACTGTCTGCGAGGGAAGCCACCGAATCAATGTGAAGGAAACTAGGGTAAAAACTTGGTTTTTGGCTGGACAAACCAAGTGATGGAGGAACACTCACAGGTTCTTCTAAACGTGGCCCTGTGCTCAACCAGCAAACCCCTGTATGCAGATCACCGTTAAAGCACTGGGGCAAGGCCACTCATTTAAAAATTTTACTTTTATTGGAGTGTGGCTGCTTTACAATGTTGTGTGAGTGTCTGCTGTATAGCAAAGTGAAGCAGCTGTATGTACACATATCTCTGTGGGTTTTTTTTTTTTTTTTGCATTTCTTCCCATTCAGGTCACCACAGAGCACTGAGTAGAGTGTCTTGTGCTGTGGTGTGTATGTCAATTCCAGTTTCCCAGTTCATCCCTCCTTCCTCCCGTGTATCCATACATCTGTCCTCTAAGTCTGTGTCCCTACTTCTGCTTTGTAAATAAGTTCATCTGCATCGTTTTTATAGATTCCACATATGGGCCATATTCTGCATTTGTTTTTCTCTTTCTGACTTGCTTCGCGTTCGGGTCCATCCATGTCTCTGCAAATTGCACAGTCTCGTCCCTCTTTATGGCCGAGTAAGAATCCGTTGTATGCATGCACCACGTCTTCCTAATCCGTTCCTCTCCTGATGGACATGTATGTTGTTTCCATATCCTGACTGTTGTCAACAGTGCTGCCATGAATATCGGGGTGCATGGATCTTTTTGTACACATGTGCGCTCCGTCGTGTCCAACTCTCTACAACTGCATGAACTGTAGCCCCCCAGGCTCCTCTGTCCATGGGATTTTCCAGGCAAGAATACTGGAGTGGGTTGTCATTTCCTTTTTGAATTATGGTTTTCTCCAGATATGTGCCCGGGAGTGGGATTTCTGGGTTGTACAGTAATTCTATTTTGAGCAGTTTTTAAAGAAACCTCCATACTGGTCTCCACAGTGGCTGGACCGATCCACATTCCCGTCAACAGTATAAGGGGCTCCCTTCTCACCACACCCTCTCCAGCATGTATTGTTTGTAGACTTTTTAATGATGGCCATTCTGACCGGTGTGAGGTGGTCCCTCTTTGCAGCTTTGATCTGCATTTCTCTAATAGTGACGCTGAGCATTTTCTCATGTGTTTGTTGCATCGCCGCTCATTTTTAAATGCCTTTTCTTACGCATCATTTCATGCTGGTTGCACAATTATTATGGGGTTAGATGTCATGAGTTTTGATGATTTTATTTGATTTTGTGAATTTATCAAAAATGTTCTCAATCTCGGTAATTTACATATAGTTCCACTTTGGAGGAGTAAAACTGAAATATGAGAAGGTATCAAAGATAGAAAAACCAAGGCAGACTATAGTCTCTTAATTTTTAAAATAAAATTCCAGGATTTTCATGGAAATTTCTTGGCATTTTTCCCCAGTACGTAGATACAGTCATTCACCTTCTCATCCTTAGCGCAGCTTTCCAGGAAAACAAAAGGGAGACTAAAAACAATTCAGCTATCAACTCACCTTTTATGTATTTTTAAAAGAGCTCTATTTTGTTTTAATCTTTCAGAAACGTTTCTTCATAGTCAAGAAATCTTGAAAATGATTATATTGAACAAGAAAGATCATTTTCCTCTGAAGTCTCAAGTAAAAATTGGCAGAATGCCCTCTCTCATCAGTCGGAAGAGATGCTATTTAAGTAATTGTGTCTCATTCTTCATCTGTCTAGGAATTATCTGGGTTCTCACAGGCTCTTTTTCCTCAGGCCATTGTGAAAACCTCGCACACAGTTTTAATTTCACCTTCACCTTTCCTGATAATTGGTCATTACATACTCTTGAATCAAGGAAAGGTGAAATCTGCTCTTGAGTTAAAAAAAATAAATAAATAAAGCAAGTTCAGCGCATCGGACTATTGATCTTTCCGAAGGCCATCTGTGGTCCTAATCACGTTGATCAGCATGTAGGGGCTACTGGAAGTAAAGAAGGGCGGAAGGGCCCTCCTTTAATTTCTTATCTTAAATAGCATCCGATTGCCAAGAGACTCTAACCTCCCACACGTGCTGCCTTAAGATAGCCCGTCCTAATCCAGTGTCAGTCCGGGTACAAGAAACTTGCCCGGTTTTCTTCCGAAATAGTTGCGGACCCTCCCTTTGGCTCTGTGAACAGGTGGGCATCGGGGGTCATCTTTAAGTCATCGCCTTGGTGCCAGGAAGTCCCCGCTGTGTAGGAATCACACAGTGAAAGCCTGAACTCTCCCCCCTTTGGTCAGAACTCGTTCTTCTGGGTCAGTCAACCTGCTCTGCGGAGAGGAGAGGCGTGTAAAGTGAGTCACGTGGGTCTCCCTCGGCCTTGAAGGGGAGAGAGGAAAGCTTTCCATGTGACAGACTTCTGATGGGAGGCATTTCTCCAAGCGGAGAGTAAGCGAGAGGGGTGGAGCGGAAACTTGGGCATAAAAATAAAGGCATGTATGGTCAACTTTGTATCTTCTAAGAAGCTCTAAATATAGCTTAAAAAATGCTGAAAAGCCACATGGACCATGCCAGTACATGATTGTAGATTGGAGCAAGGCCTGGAGAGAAGTCATGGCTGAGCCCTTTCCGTGGCAATTTTCATGGTCTGTTTATAGTAGAAATATTTTATTTTATTTTTTTCATAGACATAGCAAATTAACAGAAAGTATGTGTGTTCTGAAAGCTACCGCAGAAGTATTTCTCTACATGCTGTGAAAAGTTAGCCCAGCAACAGTCAATTTCTACAGCATCTCCTATCAGGTCAGAGGAAAGTTTATTTTCGTCTCAATCTTCAAGCTAACTCAGAAACTGAACTAATATTATGCTTTATGAATGGGTACTCTTATGTGTTTTTTCTTTTTCAATTTCTCTCATTTAAAAAATACATTTATTTTTACTTGGAGGATAATTACCTCACAATACTGTGTTGGCCTCTGCTGTCCATCGGTGCGAGGCAGCCCTAGGGTTACAAATGTCCCGGCCCTCTTGAACCTCCCTCCAATCCCGCCCACCCCTCCCCGGTTGTTACAGAGTCCCAGTTGGAGTTTCCTGAGTCATACAGTGAGTTCCCATTGGTTATCTATTTTACATATGACAGTGTGTATGCTTCCGTGTTATTTTTAAATTTTATGTATACTTCTTTATGCCTGCTTTGGCCATAAATAAATAAATCAGTTGTGGCACAAGGGCTCTGGAGAGCATGGGTTCTGTAACTATGGCCTTCAGGCTCTCTAGTTGCAGGATGTGGGCTTAGTTGCCCTATACTATGTGGGATCTTGGTTCCCTGACCAGGGGTTGAACCCGGGTCCCCTGCATTGGAAGGGGGATTCTTAACCACTGGATTGCCAGGGAAGTCCCATATGACCTATTTTAGCCTACCAACCCTGCCTTGGGTGTGCCCAGCACTGTCAGGCCGGACACAACAGGATACAGACTTACAGACGCTGTCCACCCTCTGCTAGTATCCTTCACGTTCCTCTTTGGGGTGGTTCATTTTATGTGTCCACTTGGCTGATCACTGGGCCCAGCTATATACTCAAATATTATACTGAATGTTTCTGTGAGGGTGTTTGTGGATGAGATTAGCATTTAAGTCAGTGGACTTTGAGTTCCCTGGCAGCTCAGGTAAACAATTTGCCTGCAGTGTAAGAGACCTGGGTTCAATTGCTGGGTTGGGAAGATCCCTGGAGAAGGAAATGGCAGCCCACTCCAGTATTCTTGCCTGGAGAATTCTGAGCCTGGTGGGTTACAGCCCACAGTTTCATATGAGTTGGACACAATTTAGCAACTAAACCACCACTTTGGGTAAAGCATATTGCTCTCCATAAAGTGGGTGGGGCTTGTCCAATCAGTTGAAGGCCTGACTAGAATAAAAGACTGCCACTCCCTGAGCCAGAAGAAATTCTCCAGCCTGATGGCCTTTGAACTTGGATTGAAACAGTGGGTCGTCTGGAGTCTTCAGCATGTAGGGAAGCCTGCAGAATTTGGATGTGCCTACCCGCATTGTCCAGTGAGCCAGTTCTTTAAAATAAATATTTCTCTGTGCAGACACGTATCCTGTTAGTTCCGTTTCTCTGAAGAAATCTGACAAATGCACTCCCTGTCCCCCTTCCCTCTTTTCCTCGACTCACATTGCGCCCATCAAATGCTCGCCATTGGCCTGAGGTCATGGCGATATGAGAACCTCTTAGGCCAAATATCCCCTTGCCCCACAAGGAAGAATGAAAACCTAGAACTAGAACTGACCAAGAAGGTAGCATGTGTCCCCTAAAATCAGTGAAATCTTTTCTACATATTTATGACACTTATATACCAGTTGTTATCCGTTCATTTCTAGAGGATATTTAAATAAGATAGAATGTGTATTTTGTTTTATCTTGTTTTAATAAAAGGTAATTATTTGAAAAGCTTATCCCTGAGGAGATAACGGAAGGAAAAAAAATCAAAGTCAAGTGTCAGAGCTGAATGGCCTGAGGAAACTGTGGGAAACCTTGCTGGGCATCTGGTACACCAGAAATGGTCACCACACAGCAGCCCCCGCCCCCTTCTCTTACAGTACCAGGTCAGAGCGACCTCATACTACTTCTTAATTTAAAAAAGCCTTCGCAGACTCCCCTTCATCAGGTAGATACACTCCAGGGCATGTAGTTGAGACTTCAAAAATCTTCACTCTCTGGATAGGAAGCTAGATTCTGTCCATCTCTCCCTTTCCACCCCAACTCTACTTCAGCCCCACTAGGTCACTGAACTTCTTCCAAAGGTTGTCTACTCCTCTGCTTATATGTGAACCCTTCCATTGGCCTGGATGCCCTGTCCCTCTGCCAGAGACACCTACTTACCTGAATAATCTCAGCACAGATATTTCGTATTACTAAAGACTTTCTCTGAAAGCTGTATTCAATTTTTCTCTAAAAAGTATTACATATTTTTATAAAAATATTTTTGACAAAGGGGCATTTGTCAGTTTGTTAGGGTGTATGTCCACCACTCCACCGTTAGCTTCTGAACCTTTTCAAGAAAGTGGCCATCCCTGATATATCTCTGCATACAGTGATGCCTGACAATAAATGCTCTGTTAAAAGTGAAAGGGAACATGCACTCAGCTCTGACAGCGTTAGCTTGATAATAGTATTAACAAGTAGTCCTTTTAGTACTTTCAAATTTCTCCCACTCACATGAGGATAATGGAAGTCTTTTCAACAGAAATACCAAAAAGAAAGAAAGAAGGAAAAGTACAGACAAATAACAGAGTTCTTTATTGTGTAAAGCATTTAAACCTTAAACTCATTATCTTTTTAGAAGGAGTTAGAATGAGGATTGGAAGAGGAAACAGCAACCCACTCCAGTGCTCTTGCCTGGAGAAGCCCAGGGACAGAGGAGCCTGGTAGGCTGCTGTCTATAGGGTTGCACAGAGTCAGACACAACTGAAGCGACTTAGCAGCAGCAGCAGCAGCAGAATGAGCATTAGCAGAGAGATTAAGAACTAAGAACTGAAATTATCACTAAGAATGGAGAAACATGCAGGGCTGATCCTACCCCATCTCCAAAATAAGGAAAGCAGGAAAAAAACAAGAGAATGGGAGGCTCCCATTGAAGGAACTGGCCAGGCACATCCAAAGGCAAGAGGGGGAGAGAATTTCAGGGAAGCAGATTCTCAAGTCTGAAACTTTAAATCTTTTACAGACAAGATTTGGAATAACAAACTTCAAGTCGACCTCAGCACGTGCATTCCAGAGCAGTTCCCTTTCCGTATCCAAATGTGTTCTCAGCATCTTATTTTCAGACTCAGTATCAGTTTTAAATTATTATTGTTGTTCAGTTGCCAAGTTGTGTTCAACTCTTCGCAGCCCCATGCCCTGCAGCATGCCAGGCTTCCCTGTCCCTCACCATCTCCTGGAATTTGCCCAAGTTCAAGTCCATTGCATTGGTGATGCCATTCAACCATCTCATTCTCTGTCATCCCCTTTTCCTCCTGCCCTCAATCTTTCCCAGCATCAGGGTCTTTTTAAATGAGTCAGCTCTTCGCATCAGTATTGGACAAAGTATTGGACCTTCAGCTTCAGCATCAGTACTTTCAAAGAGTATTCAGAGTTGATTTCCTTTAAGATAGACTGGTTTGATCTCCTTGCTCTCCAAGGGACTCTCTTAAATTATTATACTGGATAAAATATTTAGGTTGTGTTTTGAGAGGTATTTTTTTCCCCCTGAAGTTGTTAAAATAGACTGCTTGATGTAGAATAAAGCTCACGATCGGTTAAAGTGGAATTCTGACTTCTTAACTTGGTATAACGGTAAACACTTTTGAATTCTGAGGTGTGAGCAAGAATTTGTGTTGGGGTCCTCACCCTTTACTCTGGAAGGAGATGCTTGGTGAGCTTTGAAGGCCAGCAGATGTGGACACGGACCAGCCCAGAGTTGCTGGGGAACCTTGTTTTACACCAATACATACTCTAAGTGTTTTCTTTCTTAAAATATACACCAAGTGGCATGGTAGTTCTCCTCTTCTGTGCTTAGAGAAATGTTGCTTTTCTTACACATGGACTTGGATTGGGCTTCTTTCGTGGCTCGGTGGTAAAGAATCCATCTGACAATACATGAGACCCAGGTTTGAGCCCTGGGTCAAGAAGATCTCTTGGAGGAAGGCATGGAAAACCACTACAGTATTCTTGCCTGGAGAATCTCACGGACAGAGGAGCCTGGCGGGCTATAGCCTATGCGGTCATGAGGAGTTGGACATGGCTGAACAACTTAGCATACATGCACACATTTGGAGAATGGCTTTCCAGGAAGGGTGTGTGTGTGTGTGGTGTGTGTGTGTGTGCATGCCCTTACACTAGGGCACGTGGGTTTTTTGTCCAGGGGATAATCACGGGAGACCAGAGAGTCTCTGAACAACAGCCGGAAAGGCTGAGGTGGTCATTCTCGTCACAAAACTGGAGGATGTTCCGTCCACCTGCTGAAGTTCTAGGCGGCTATGCTTTGCACCGTATATTAATAAACCACACTTGGCAAGTCTTCCTTGAACACCAGAATCGGATAAACTGTCACTCACATGCTCCCTTGGGTGTCTGATCTTGAACATAAGGACCTGCTTGTCTTTGCTCCCACTCCCCGTCTCTTCTTCCACATCACAGCTGGGGGTAAACTCATCCTCTGGGCTGCTCAGGTCAGGAAAACCTTGGATTCACCTTTCATTTTTCTCTGTCACTCATGGTCTGCATTCAGTCCATCAGTGAAGTTTGAATCTCCCTTCAGAATACTGCTCCTCTGCTGCAAATGCCAGGGGCTCATTTGCTATCAGCTCTTCCATGCACTGTGGCCAAGGCTTTCCAGGAGGTCACCTCCTTCTGTTGCTGCCTCTGCAGTGTGTTTGTAAACCAGCAGCCTGAGTTGTGTCCTTTTACTTGGATCCTTCAGTATCTTCCCATTTCACTCTGATCAAAGGCCGTCTTTCCTGTGGTCTCAATGACTCTATTACGTCGACAGCCATCCTCTAACAGTGTCTTGATCAAAGGCCTCCCTCTCCTTCACTCGGTTTCCAGATACTTCTGCACCACTACTGTCCCTCCACCCTCAGAGAAGCCCTACCTCAGGGCCTTTGTATGGGCTGTGCTTCCCTCCTGGAGCAGACTGCTCCTGATCCGTCGTTCATAAACACTCATATGTCAATTACGAATTGTTGCTTTTGAACTGTGGTGTTGGAGAAGACTCTTGAGAGTCCCTTGGACTGCAAGGAGATCAAACTAGTCCATCCTAAAGGGAATCAGTCCTGCATATTCATTGGAAGGACTGATGCTGAAGCTGAAACTCCAATACTTTGGCCACGTGATATGAAGAACTGACTCATTGGAAAAGACGCTGAACTGTTTGTAATAGCCAGGACATGGAAACAACCTAGATGTCCATCAACAGATGAATGGATAAGAAAGCTGTGGTACATATACACGATGGAGTATTACTCAGCTATTAAAAAGAATACATTTGAATCAGTTCTAGTGAGATGGATGAAACTGGAGCCAATTATACAGAGTGAAGTAAGCCAGAAAGAAAAGCACCAATACAGTATACTAACTCATATATATGGCATTTAGAAACATGGTAATGATAACCCTGTATGCGAGACAGCAAAAGAGACACAGATATATACAATGGACTTTTGGACTTTGAGGGAGAGGGAGAGGGTGGGAAGATTTGGGAGAATGGCACATGAAACATGTATACTATCATGTAAGAAACAAATCGTCAGTCTATATTCAATACAGGATACAGAATGCTTGGGACTGGTGCACGGGGATGATCCAGAGAGTTGATATGGGGTGGGAGGTGGGGGGAGGGTTCAAGATTGGGAACTCGTGTACACCTGAGATGGAAAAAAAGTAAAAAAAAACATTAAAAATTAAAAAGAAAGAGAAAAGACGCTGATGTTGGGACCAACTGAAGGTAGGAGGAGAAGGGGATGACAGAGAAGGAGATGATTGGATGGACGTGAATTTGAGCAAGCTCCAGGAGTTGGTGATGGACAGGGAAGGCTGGCTTGCTGCAGTCCGTGGGGTCACGAAGAGTTGGACATGACTGAGTGACCGAACCGAAACCTTCTTGTATCTCTCAGGTCTTTGCTCGATTCTATGTTCTGATTCCTTCCCTGGTGAACTCCATTTAAAATGGTGAAACTTCCTGAGTACCTGTTTTCTCTTCTTGCTTTAGTTTACTGATTTACTTGGTATTTTATTTGTGTATTTTTTTATACACTATATTCCAAGTATATATACGGCCCCTCTGTTGCAAATTTCAGGAGCGGATTCGCTATCATCTCGTCTGTGCGTGATTTCGAAGGCTTTCCAGTAGGTCTCCTCTTTCTCTTGTCCCTGCAGTGTGCTTGTAGCCCCGCTGCCTAAGTTATTAGCCTTTAGTCAGATCCTTCAGCATCTTCCCATTTCACTCTGAGTAGAAGAGTCTATATGTATACACGAACTCAAGCACTCACTCGTGTGTGCTCAGTTGTGCTTGACCCTTTACGACCCCATGGACTGTGGTTTATCAGGCTCCTCCGTCCATGGGATTCTCCAGGCAAGATTACTGGAGTGGGCTGCTATTTCCTCCTCCAGGGGATCTTCCTGACTCTAGTATCAAACCCACGTCTTTTGTGTCTCCTGTATTGGCAGGTGAATTCTTTACTGCTGAGACACCTGGGAAGCCTATAAGCTTTATAAGGGCACATATTTTCAATCTTTCAACATTTATTACTCTATCTCAGTGTCTAGATTTTTGTCTGACATGGATATTTATTGAGGAAATAATTCTGAGGCCAAATAATGTCTCCATACTCCTGTCTTTAAGAGTTGTATGTAAGGCAGGGGGAACTTTAAGCCAGAATGACAGAAGAAATCAAAATATTTCCCTCCATTTCAGCATGCATGATATGAGAGATTTATAGGCATGTTCTGGACATTCCTGACAAAGAGCAGAATGCCAAGAAAGCTATTGAAACCCCACAGATTGGAATGCTGTATTCTAGACCAGTCACATCAGAAAAACATGTTGTGCTTTCAAATAAGTCACAAGAAATCCAGCGTGTCCCAGAAAGGACTCACCATCTTCTCCATTTCCAAGCGCTGAGTGTCCTAGCTTCAGGTCACCTCTTCAGACATAAAATCTGAGGATGGCATAGTATACCTCCCTCTACCTTGATTTAATTGCTGCGTCTCGTTGAACTTGCCGTTAAAACTGGTTTTCTTTTCTGAGCTTCAGTTTTGCCTTCCCTCTGCTGGAACTTCATAACTCCACTCGGTCTGTTGCTTCCCATCTGTTTCTTTCCGTCCTGGGTTCTGCTCTCTCTGCCAAAAGTTCTCAATCTTTTATGTGCTATGACTTTCCTATAAGCAACACACTCACACGGACAAAGCCAAGTAGTCAGTCTCCTTCCCCATCACTGTGTGCAGAAATAAAGCAAAGATTGCTGCATTTTTGGGGGTGTGAGAGTCGTTAAAATATTTTAACGGCATAAAAGTAATGAAATCAGCCATTTGAAGATAGAAAAAAAATGTCATTTAACTGGAACAGTAAATAAATTGCCAGTTTTTATTTAAAACATTTTTATTTTTATAGGAAATAAGTCAAACATACTGAAAAGCAATGAAAATAATATAACAGATACCGAAGTATGGACCACCCAGATTTACCAGATGTTAAGCATTCATTGCACTAGCTTCAGAGTTCTCCTCTTTGTTTTAAAGAGAGGAAAAGAGACACCACTCAAACTGGGCCTCCTTCCACACCCTTCTCTTCTTCTCCAGAGGCTAAAGTTTTGTATATCCTTGCTGTGTGTATGTTTGTACCCCTATTATGTTTCTGTTACAAGCAACTTATATGATTATCCCTCTTGAATTTTTACTTAAATTGTATCATTATATTTGCCCTTTTGTACCCTACTTTTGGCATCAATGTGTGTGGGTACATGGTAATACAGTTTATTCAATCAGTGGTCTTATGGGATTGCAATATTTGAAAAACCCACTGAGAAATGGAATATTTTCTGCCTTATCAGTAAACAAGGATGTCAGAGCTA
Source organism: Neotragus moschatus (assembly GCA_006410615.1). Lineage (NCBI taxonomy): Eukaryota > Metazoa > Chordata > Mammalia > Artiodactyla > Bovidae > Neotragus > Neotragus moschatus. The sequence goes on along the minus strand of SJYA01001712.1, from coordinate 370,856 downwards.
TCCGTGATTGCAGCCCTCCAGTGTGAGCTGGTCAGCCCTGAGGGGACTGGGGAAGGAGAAGAATGCCTCCCATCTAGCAGCCATCAGACTGCAGTCACTCCCTACGGTGAGCTCTGAGGACAGGAAGCTCAGGATGTGGAAACACAGAATACTGGCGATCGACAGCTGAGGCGCATATGCAAGGAGGGATTTCAGGGAGCCCAGGCCCTTGCATCTTCCATTACACAAGAAACTGCTAAATGCCTTAACTTGGTTTATCTGGTTTTCTTCAATTAACAACAGCCTTTTGATGTTCAGTCTACCTGCCCTTTGTTGCAAAACTCCTGTATAACCTGGCTTCTCACTTCCACCTCCCACCTTCTCGGAGCAGTTCTCTCACAGTCACTTGAGATGCTTCTTCCTGGGCTTGAGTCCTAAAAATTTCCACCAAATAAAACATAGCTCTCAATTTTTAGGTTGCGTGTAATTTTTCAGTCCATACCATCTACTTATGTATTCCCCTAGTGGAGAATAGTAACTTTGTTCCAGTTTGCTCAGTATCTCACTGCTACAAACACCACTGCAGCAAAAATCCTTGTGCACATAAGGCAGACCTAATCCAGAGAAATTTGCAATCCCTCTGCTTAGCGAACACACCTCTTCAGCTCTCCACAGTAATACTATGTCCTAGATGGTTGTACAGGGCACCCAACCACATTATATCAGAGTTCTTCTATCCTTATTGTCACATACAGAGTGACTAATAGGTTTTCCAGTCTGATGAATTGAAATCGAATTTCATCACTGGTTTAATTGCATTTCCCTTATTAACAATGTTGCAGGAGTATATTCATATATTGACTGGCTCTTCTCATTTTCTTTACTCTGCATGGCAGAATGTTCACAATCTGTGTGTACTCCTTCATCGGGTTGTTTGCTTGTTTCATTAATTTATAGCATAATCTATCTATATTCTAATTTTTTATAGGCATATGTGTTGGACTTCCCAGGTAACTCAGTGGTAAAAAATTCACCTGCCAATGCAGGAGACACAGGAGACCTGGGTTCGATCCTTGGGTTGGGAAGATCCCCTGGAGGAGGAAATAACAACCACTCCAGCATGCTTGCTTGGGAAATCCCATGGACAAAGAAGCATGCTCAGCTGCAGTCCGTGGGGTCACAGAGTCTGACACTACTGAGCTGAGCACACATGCATACATGGGCATACGTGTTACATGGATTACAAATATTCTCTTCCAGTCTGTAGTTTGTTTCCACTCTATTTGTGTTGAGTTGATAGCCGTTTGTTTGAATTTCTAATTTTAACGAGGACAACTTTGTCAGTCTTTAGTGTTTCATTTTGCACGTGTATGAGCTTGACTTGATAAAAGTGGCTCAACAACAACAACATATAGCCTCTATTTTCTTGTATTTTTAAAGTCTTGTTGTTCCGTTGCTCAGTTATGTCTGACTCTTGGGCAACCCCATGGACTGCACCAGGCTTCCCTGTCCATCACTACTCCTGTAGTTTGCTCAGACTCATGTCGCTTGAGTTGATGATACCATCCAACCATCTCATCCTCTGTCATTCTCTTCTCCTCCTGCGCTCAATATTTCCCAGCATCAGGGTCTTTTCCAAGGAGCTGGCTCTTCACATCAGGTGGCCAAAGTATTGGAGCTTTAGCATCAGGCCTTCCAATGAATATTCAGGGTTGATTTCCTTTANGCAAGGAGGCCTTGATTCCAACCCAGTCATTTCCCCCCAGTTCCTACTGGGAAAAGAACCCACTATCCCCAGCATGAGCTTCAAGATGAGTAAGTCCTCCTTTCCACCCCTAAAGGTCTCATAGTTGGATGCTGAATTTCTGATGAATCAGGCACTCTCAAACTCAATCGTACATAACTTTGTTGGAAGCCTCTTTTATTGAACAATTATTTTTAAATGTAAACTTATCAATTTGATCATTTAAAAATGACCCTTTCTCTGAAATCTATTTCTATAACCAGTTTTTATTATTGAATAATTACCTACATGTATTTCAATTCACATTATAGATTTTTTTCTTTTTCATATTTCTTTGTGGCACAGCTGGTAAAGAATTCACCTGCAATGCAGGAGACCTGGGTTCAATCCCTGGGTTGGGAAGATCCCCTGGAGAAGGGAAAGGCTCCCCACTCCAGNTTATTGAATAATTACCTACATGTATTTCAATTCACATTATAGATTTTTTTCTTTTTCATATTTCTTTGTGGCACAGCTGGTAAAGAATTCACCTGCAATGCAGGAGACCTGGGTTCGATCCCTGGGTTGGGAAGATCCCCTGGAGAAGGGAAAGGCTCCCCACTCCAGAATTCTGGCCTGGAGAATTCCATGGACTGTATAGTCCATGGGGCTGCAAAAAGTCAGACACGACTGAGCGACTTTCACTTTCTCTTTCCCTCACAGTCCTTTCTCTATAGATTTCCTTTCTTGCTGTTCCAGAAGAAAAAATATCCTTGTAACTTCCCCTACTCTGCTAAAGTACACTGTATTATTTCAGTGTTGTTTTGACTTCTAATACTATTGCTAACAGTGATAACTCTATCTCTTAGATTACTGTTGGTTCATTTAACAAGAGTACAGTCTTTTTATTGGTAAAGGTGAAAATATCACACAGTCCTAGCTCCCCAGGGGCCTCTCACAAAATCTCGCTTTATTAAGCTTTCAAATAGGGATGTAATTATTCATTAATGAGGATTTCAGTGAAATGCCACCATTGCGTGCATGCCCGTGTTACTGTATTTGACCTCTAGTTCTAGTCCAGACTTGCTCAGGTGATACGAGACTGTTACAGGGGACAATAAACTTTATTAGTGAAGAAATATGATGCCATTGCTGCCTCCTAATTTACCAGGCTCTCACGAGCGTAGGAAGAAATTATAAAACTTTGACAGCGTTTTGCTTCAGACGATCTGTGAGTTATTATCCAGCACTGCTCGCTTTCCTCTGCGCTCACAAATTGATTTTGGATGATTTGTTCGGGTTTTTCCAGGTAAGGAAAATAGGCTGACGCCTGTAAGTTCCAGGGTCATCGTTCATCCCACTTTTAAATCTGGACACTGCTTTTGCCCTTTGGGAGTCCTCTGCTGCTTCTCAGCGTCCTCCACGAGTCCTTAAAAATAATGGCCGATCATCTGATGGCTGACTATTTCAGCCACGTTCTCTGACATAATAAACTGTTAGTCCTATGCATTTGAACAACAGCAACAAAAAAGGCGGAGGTGGGGGGAATGGCTCAGATCAATAAAATGAGACATGAAAAAGGAGAAGTTACAACCGACACCACAGAAATATGAAGGAATGTAAGAGATCACCACGAGCAACGCTATGCCCATAAAATGGACAATCTAGAAGAAACGGATAAAGTCTTAGAAAGGCGTCAGCTCCTAAGACTGGGCCAGAAAGCAACAGAAAATATGAACAGACCAGTTACCAGTAGTGAAACTGAATCCGTGGTTAAAAAACTCCCAACAAACAAAAGTCCAGGACCAGATGGCCTCACAGGAGAATTCTACCACACATTTAGAGAAGAGATAACACTGACCCTTCGGAACAAATCTATTCTTTCAAAATTATTTTTAATGAGAAAGAAGTGGGAAGATGACCTCATTAACGGGATAAAGATAGAAAACCGTTTGCTCACAGGAGCCTATTTGGTTCTGATAAGAGAACACCGACCAAGTTTTGATGGAAAAGCTCCATTCAATGTGATTCCTAATTTTCTTATATAAACACCAGATTGTATTCAAAGTGTGGCATGCTAATTTTGTGTTCCCTCCCACAGGGAATACGAAAAGTGAACAGCACTTGTCACTCTTACAGGATTGTAACCAGAATTGCCAACCCATGTGGCCCACAGAGAGGACGAGGTTCTTGGCTAAAAGTGGCTCAGCCCATTAGGATCAGAACCTTTACTGGGATGCTGGGAATATCCCGGTTTCTGTACGAGCTCCAAAGACATGCAGGAGATGCTAAGTGAATGAGCACACATCCCTGGAGGTCAGTTCTGCTCAGAGTCAGCCCGGGTAACCCTGTAGCCTGATTGGACCCAGGGAGGTGCAGGCCCTTTTCCAGTCTGTGTGAGGATGCTCTCAGGTGCTCCCTGCCCAAGTCAACACTGGGTACTCACTGGCCAGGGGAGGGAATTTAGTGCATAGCTCTTCTTCGATCTCTACTCACCTCTCTGGATCGACCCAGCGAAGGGCTTGGGCCTCCAGAGAGACCCATGTCTTCCTGAGTCATGTCCAGGGTGTTTGCAAACCAGCCACACTGTGTCTTCTGGTATGCAGTGCTGAAAACTACATGTCGAGCTAGTCCTCTGGCAAGCTCAGTTAATGGGTTAATTTGCTTACAAACTATTTAGGAAAAGCGTACCGGTTTCCTGAATGCAGATAACACGTACATAAATCTGGCTGCTGCTGCTGCTGCTGCTGCTAAGTCACTTCAGTCATGTTTGACTCTGTGCGACTCCATAGACGGCAGCCTACCAGGTTCCCCGTCCCTGGGATTCTCCAGGCAAGAACACTGGAGTGGGTTGCCATTTCCTTCTCCAATGCAAGAAAGTGAAAAGTGAAAGTGAAAGTGAATTCGCTCAGTCGTGTCCAACTCTTCACGACCCCATGGACTGCAGCCCACCAGGCTCCCCGTCCCTGGGCTTCTGCAGGCAAGAGGACTGGAGTGGGGTGCCAGTGACTTCTCCATAAATCTGGCTAGTAGGAGCCAGTACTGTTACAAGATTCCTCCTAACTTGACATTTCTGAGAAACTGGAATGCATGTTTCCTAGTCTTCCCAAACCATCTTGGGGTGTGAGGGTGGGGAAATGACATTTCCTGAATGAGGCTCTCAGGCTCTCTCTTGAAGCCAACCCCTGCCCCTACACCCACAACAGAAAGGGGTAGGTAGGCAGAGCAGGGGTGTAATACTCACCTCCATCTTTAAATACCAGATGCCGCTTCCAGAACATCACTGATAATCTGTATCAATTTGGATCTCTGAGAGGGGCATTTACACTCGCCCAACGTTGTGCCTCCATGGACTACAGCACACCAGGCTTGAGACAGACCAGTGGAACACATCATCTGTGACTTGAAAGCCAGATATTTAGCGTCCTTGTGCCACAACTCTACCTGAGTAGTCTGAGAAAGTTAAGATAACTGTGGTTAATAGCTGTTTGTCTTCATGTCTTTCTTTTTTTTGTTTTTTAGAAGGAATAGCATTTTATGTTACTCTTGGTTCCACATTTCAAAAATTACACTGTCTGCATTTTGAATTACGTGAAAGAGTTGAGAAAGGTCACTTTTTCTCCTTTGTATCTCAAAAAGAAATGAACTTTGACTAAGTTTCAGATGCAAAACAAGAGGTCCACCACAGACATTAATTTTAACAAGGTTATTTAAGACTCCCCCTTTCTTAAAGTGTTCCGGGAATTAGATGGGCGACTATGGGCTAACACCATCTTTATCAAGTACTGGCAAAAGTTATAGATGGGAAAGCCTTTGCTTGTTAGGTGGAAAAGGAGGTGTCACAAAACTGAGTAACTGATAAAACTTCAGTATTGAATTAGATTAGGTCTTGATATGCTTCCAACTAGCTGATCTCTTGAAATATGTGGCATCGAATTTCCTTCCATTTGCAGGAACAAGAAAGTACATTTGGTCCCAATGTGGGGAAAAAAAAAAAAGTATTTTGTCTATATTGATGGCCTGGTGGCTCAGTGGTAAAGAACTTGCCTCCCAAGGCAGGAGACGTGGGTTCAATCCCTGGGTTGGAAAGGTCCCCTGTAGAAAGAAATGGCCACCAGGCCAGTATTCTTGCCTGGAGAAGCCCATGGACAGAGGAGTCTGGCTGGCTGGAGCCCATGGGATTGCAAAACAGTCAGACACGACTTAGCAATGAAAACAACAACATATTGCTGGCTATTCAGTGTTTGGGTATTATTGTTAAGATACTACATACACGTTTTTGGTAAAACCTGCTGGTATGGGAAGCATGTAATTACAGTTGTCAGAACTTGTATTAAGAGTTTCGTTGTAGCTACTAGAGCACCAACAGATACTAGTTTTGTGATATAAAGGGAATTTAAATCTTGAACCAGACTGAAATCAAGAGAAATGAAAGGGGAAAGCAGAGAAAGAGAGAGATACTTGTTTCTTTTCTTTTTTTTTTTTTTTTTTTACCTAATTGCAAGAAAAGAAATGGGCCCTTGGCATGCCTTGAACTGAAGGTAGCCTGCAGGGCCCATTGCAAGCAGCATTTTGTTGTATAATTTAATGACCCTCACATACTTCTATCAAGGTGTCTGAGGCACTTTTTTCCCCCTTTCGTACAAATCTCATGGTAACCTTTGCTCTCCAGTGGTTTAAATCACATTCTTAAGGGATTAAACTGTTATGACAAAAGAGGAATGTTTAGATACTGGGCTCTGCAGCTCAAAATTTGTCAGATTAGAAACTGTGTATTTCATAATCTTTAGATCAAAGAAGCTCTCCATCAAAGCTTTACGTCTACTACAATATTTTCCCAACCTTTATTGAACCTGAATTGTTTTGGATTATCTCACGTCGGGTTCACCGAGTCCGCCTAGACTAATGTGTAGGCCAAGCTTTCTCCCAAGTATTTTAAACATTCTGCATACTAAGCTCCAGGTACTTGCTAACGGAGCCAAGCAGCCTGCCTTGACAGTCTTTGTAACTTCAGTCCAGGAGTGGACGCTTTTTCAGATTAGCATGATGGATAAAACGCTGTAGGGCAACCGTTTACCTTGCATTAAGAACACTGCTCTCTGTCTTTAGCCGGCTGACCAGATTGCTCCATAAAGAGACCTTTTTATAGAGTTTTTACATCTCGATGGATTAGGTATCATTACCTCGTTGGAAAAGAACAGTTCAATTTTCTCCAAAGAATGATTTGTCAAAGCAGGGCAGTTTGTCATTATCCATCTCTAAATCCAGCAATCATGTTTCCCAAACAGGCACAAAGCCATGATCATTCAAAGTTCAAACTGCCAATTAATTTAGAGTATGCTCCCTGAATTCCTTTATGACTGTACTGCTGTGAATTCAGAAAAGCAAGCTTGAGGTCAACTTGGTGGGATCTATTACAAATATCTTTGTATGTTAAAGGAGCAAAAAAAAAAAATCAATGCCATCTTTCTTTCAATGGAAGATATTTTCAAAATTGTAATTTCAAAAATGTTTTGAAGGGGAACCCAAATAAAGATTAAGTGCTTTGAAAATCGCTTTTATGATGTCNTAAATCCAGCAATCATGTTTCCCAAACAGGCACAAAGCCATGATCATTCAAAGTTCAAACTGCCAATTAATTTAGAATATGCTCCCTGAATTCCTTTATGACTGTACTGCTGTGAATTCAGAAAAGCAAGCTTGAGGTCAACTTGGTGGGATCTATTACAAATATCTTTGTATGTTAAAGGAGCAAAAAAAAAAAATCAATGCCATCTTTCTTTCAATGGAAGATATTTTCAAAATTGTAATTTCAAAAATGTTTTGAAGGGGAACCCAAATNAGATTAGGTCTTGATATGCTTCCAACTAGCTGATCTCTTGAAATATGTGGCATCGAATTTCCTTCCATTTGCAGGAACAAGAAAGTACATTTGGTCCCAATGTGGGAAAAAAAAAAAAAGTATTTTGTCTATATTGATGGCCTGGTGGCTCAGTGGTAAAGAACTTGCCTCCCAAGGCAGGAGATGTGGGTTCAATCCCTGGGTTGGAAAGGTCCCCTGTAGAAAGAAATGGCCACCAGGCCAGTATTCTTGCCTGGAGAAGCCCATGGACAGAGGAGTCTGGCTGGCTGGAGCCCATGGGATTGCAAAACAGTCAGACACGACTTAGCAATGAAAACAACAACATATTGCTGGCTATTCAGTGTTTGGGTATTATTGTTAAGATACTACATACACGTTTTTGGTAAAACCTGCTGGTATGGGAAGCATGTAATTACAGTTGTCAGAACTTGTATTAAGAGTTTCGTTGTAGCTACTAGAGCACCAACAGATACTAGTTTTGTGATATAAAGGGAATTTAAATCTTGAACCAGACTGAAATCAAGAGAAATGAAAGGGGAAAGCAGAGAAAGAGAGAGATACTTGTTTCTTTTCTTTTTTTTTTTTTTTTTTTACCTAATTGCAAGAAAAGAAATGGGCCCTTGGCATGCCTTGAACTGAAGGTAGCCTGCAGGGCCCATTGCAAGCAGCATTTTGTTGTATAATTTAATGACCCTCACATACTTCTATCAAGGTGTCTGAGGCACTTTTTTCCCCCTTTCGTACAAATCTCATGGTAACCTTTGCTCTCCAGTGGTTTAAATCACATTCTTAAGGGATTAAACTGTTATGACAAAAGAGGAATGTTTAGATACTGGGCTCTGCAGCTCAAAATTTGTCAGATTAGAAACTGTGTATTTCATAATCTTTAGATCAAAGAAGCTCTCCATCAAAGCTTTACGTCTACTACAATATTTTCCCAACCTTTATTGAACCTGAATTGTTTTGGATTATCTCACGTCGGGTTCACCGAGTCCGCCTAGACTAATGTGTAGGCCAAGCTTTCTCCCAAGTATTTTAAACATTCTGCATACTAAGCTCCAGGTACTTGCTAACGGAGCCAAGCAGCCTGCCTTGACAGTCTTTGTAACTTCAGTCCAGGAGTGGACGCTTTTTCAGATTAGCATGATGGATAAAACGCTGTAGGGCAACCGTTTACCTTGCATTAAGAACACTGCTCCCTGTCTTTAGCCAGCTGACCAGATTGCTCCATAAAGAGACCTTTTTATAGAGTTTTTACATCTCGATGGATTAGGTATCATTACCTCGCTGGAAAAGAACAGTTCAATTTTCTCAAAAGAATGGTTTGTCAAAGCAGGGCAGTTTGTCATTATCCATCTCTAAATCCAGCAATCATGTTTCCCAAACAGGCACAAAGCCATGATCATTCAAAGTTCAAACTGCCAATTAATTTAGAATATGCTCCCTGAATTCCTTTATGACTGTACTGCTGTGAATTCAGAAAAGCAAGCTTGAGGTCAACTTGGTGGGATCTATTACAAATATCTTTGTATGTTAAAGGAGCAAAAAAAAAAAATCAATGCCATCTTTCTTTCAATGGAAGATATTTTCAAAATTGTAATTTCAAAAATGTTTTGAAGGGGAACCCAAATAAAGATTAAGTGCTTTGAAAATCGCTTTTATGATGTCAAGAAAAGGCCAACACAATCTTGTAACATGTGAACATTTAAGTCGATGGTATTTATCTCGGCGCATTAGATGTCTTCCATTCATATATCATAGAGGGTAACATGCATTGTCGAAGAGATGAGGGCCTTTATATTCCAGAAAAGCAGAAGACGATGACTATGAATGCTGTTTCCTCTTTCAGACCATCACCTTTATTGTAACACGCTGGTCTGTTTCTCAAATGAGTTATGAGGATCAGTTTTGAAAGGGTGTGCCCTGAAATTTATCATTGGTCCTAGAATTATGTTCATCATATAAAATCCACAGAAGAAATGTCTTCTGTTTTTTAGCATTAGGAAGAGTTGTGGGGTTTTTGTTGCAACTGCTTTGCTTATAACTTAGGGGCACAGTATCTCCTGCTTTTGGCCATTTCCTCCCAGCTTTCTGAGAGCTGGTGCTCAGTGGCTTCAGTGGTATCTGACTCTTTGTGACTCCATGGACCACAGCCCTCCAGACTCCTCTGTCCATGGGATTCTCCAGGGAACAGTGCTAGAGTGGGTTGTCGTTTCCTCCTCCAGGGGGTCTCTCTGACCCAGGCATCAGCACCCCCATCTTACGCTTCCTGCTTTGACAGGCGGGTTCTTTACTCCTAGCACCACCTGGGAAGCCTTTTGTGGGCTGAACATCTCAGTCTAGGTTTGCAATCTGGCTTCAGCAAGGTGGAGAGGGAGCTGGGGCCTCCCTCTGCGGCCTAAAAGCCCACTCTTGCTCCCTTTTTACTTTCCAACCTTTCATGTCATCTTTAGATTATTTTGATTGCCTATTGTTTTGCTTTTTGTCCACGCAGAGCTGTATGCAATAAGATCTTAGTTCCCTGACCAGGAATCAAGCAAGCACCCCTGCCCTGAGAGCACGGAGACTTCTTTTCTTTTCTTTTTTTTTAGTTTATTTTCAAGTGGCCAACACCCACATGGGAAGATGCTCAATACCGCTCATTATTAGAGAAATGAAAATTAAAACTATAATAAGGTATCCCCTTATACCTGTCAGAATGGCCATCATCAAAAAAATCTACAAACACTAAACAAGGAGATGATGTGGAGAAAAGGGAACCATCTTGCACTGTTGGTGGGAATGTAAAGTGATACAGTTACTATGGAGAATGGTAGGGAGCACAAAGTCTTAGCCCCTGGATCACCAGAGAAATCCTTTTATTACCCATCTTAATTAACTTTGTTATATTGTATAGATTTTCGTAAGTGAACATCCTCTTGGGAACAAGTAAAGGGTAAAACAACAACAACAAAAATAGGACCTTTTTTAAAGGTAAGTAATCATGTGAAATAAAGGGAAAAATTGAATANTGGTGGGAATGTAAAGTGATACAGTTACTATGGAGAATGGTAGGGAGCACAAAGTCTTAGCCCCTGGATCACCAGAGAAATCCTTTTATTACCCATCTTAATTAACTTTGTTATATTGTATAGATTTTCGTAAGTGAACATCCTCTTGGGAACAAGTAAAGGGTAAAACAACAACAACAAAAATAGGACCTTTTTTAAAGGTAAGTAATCATGTGAAATAAAGGGAAAAATTGAATATGTGCAGATATATGACTGGAGAAGGAGATGGCAGCCCACTCCAGTGTTCTTGCCTGGAGAATCCCAGGGACGGGGGAGCCTGGTGGGCTGCCGTCTATGGGGTCGCACAGAGTTGGACACGACTGAAGCGACTCAGCAGCAGCAGTAGTAGCAGTAGGTATATGACATCAGTAGAACGTGACCTTGCCCTAGTCTAGAGTGGATCCCAGGAGATCCTCCTGTTTTACCAGGAGCCTCACAACAGTAATAGCCTGCCCAGAGTCCTCCAGCAATGTTGGGGACCTTGCTTGTCCCCTACACCAGCCATCTGGACAATGACAAGCCTTTTCCTACAAAGATCTGTACTACAAGAAGTTTCATGGTGTCAGGAAACACCCTCCTTGTTATCAAGGAGGTAGTGCTTTGCTGATGGAGACATCGAATGTACAAAAGTAGAATTCCTTCTGGTACAACTAACACTGATGTTGACCTGGACATAACTAACTAGTTCTGCAGAGATATTATTTTTTGGTGTCTCCAGGAAAATGAGCTGCTGGGATGATTGAGGAGCGAGAACTAGGAGACTGAGGGAATCGCTGGAGTCTTAAGTCAGGGGTCAAGCTGAATGTGGGAGGCAGTCGTGGGTACTGGCCATGCCTGCAGCCCGGATAGCACAGGGAGCTTTAGGATATCTGGCTTCTCCCCAGGTTAGGGTCATCAGAAGTCTTAGCTGGTTCAGTTTGGGAAAATGTTGCTGTTTTCTAAATAAAAAATAGAAAGAGTTCTAAAATGACAGAATGTGGGAAATAACCACTGACTACTTTGAAAATTAATGCCCCTAACAGCTGTGATTTATTAAATAGTATTTTGTCCTTGCTCTCCATTGGGCAGCCCTGTGATCTACAATCTTTATGGTCATCGGGAATGCCATGACCCGGGATGGCATCATCGGGAATCCTGATTTATAGATGAAGAAACACACAGACACACTTATGTGTGGTCCCTCAGCAAACTGCAGCAAAAGTGAGGCTGGAATCTAACTCGCTCTGATTACAGAGACCGTTCTCTTCACCACTCAGTAACGTATTTCATGGGGTATTTTATGTTGACGCCCATGACTACATGCCACTTTCATGCTGTTTCCAGGCTTTATTGAAATTTTCCAATTCTGGATATGTCACACAAGTTAATCATATAATAAACGATCTTTTGTGACCAGCTCCTTTCATTTAGCATAAGTGAGTAACAACTCTCACGCTCTATTCCTTGTAATTGCCTAGGAATGCCTTTACCACGTTGACTTAATCCTTCCATCGACTGACAGACCCTGCTTCCACTTTGTGGCTATTATGAATCATGCTGCTCTGGACATCTGTACACATTTGGGGTGGACACACGCTTTCATCTCTCTTGGCTGAAAACACAGGAGTGGGCGTAATTTTGTGTTTAACATTTGGGTGAACCACCAGAGTGTTTATGGAACAGTGTTACCATTTTCTCCACATCCTCGTCATTGGCTTTTTGATTCTAGCCATTCTGGCGTGTGCACGTGTGTGCGCGCGCGTGTGTGAAGTGGGGTCTCGCTGTGGTTTTGATTTACATTTCCATAATGGCTAATGATGCTGACCACCTTTTCATCTGCTTATTGGTCATTCGGACCCCTCTGCAGCCGGCCCCTCCAGGCAGGCTCCACAGCCCTAGACTGGGGCTGGGGGGAGAGGAGCGTCTTCATGCCAGTCTGCACCCACCTGCAGGGGCGCCTCCGTCGTGGTGAGCTGAAGACGGTGAGGGGTGGGGACAGTGAAAGGGATCATGGCTCAGATGCCACAGACTCCTGGTGCTCTTACTGATACTTAGTTGGCTGTGGTTCCATCACTCAAGTCCGACTCTTTGGAACCCCATGGACTGCAGGACGTCAGGCTCCCCTGTCCTTCCCTGTCTCCCAGAGTTTGCCCAAATTCATGTCCATTGAGTCGGTGATGTCACATAACCATCTTATCGTCTGCTGCCCTCTTCTCCTTTGGCCCTCAGTATTTCCTAGCATCAGGGTCTTTTCCAATGAGACTTAGTAGATATTCTTGAATAAATGTTTCTCTCTCTCTCTCGTGGTTTTTTTTTTTTTTTTTGCTATAGGTCCTTAGGACACTTCCCAGAATAATTTTGGTTATATGTATATTTGTGTATGTTTAGTAATTTCCCCCATTTATGGTTATTTATAGGAAAATTGTTCATTGAGCTCTTCACGATTCCATCTAGAAAGTGTCACCTCTGAATATTTGTTTTAATACTAACTTCAATGATGACTCATGTAGCTTGAGGTCAGTCATAACTGTTACTGGAGATTTCTGCTACTTATGGGATTTCCTTGATGTTCAATTGATTTTGCATTTAAATTTCAATGACATGCACTTCTGACTTTCTTTTGTCATTCTGCCTCAAATTTACTCACATTGCTTTATATATATATATAAATATGTTACATAAATTATATGATATGAGTAAAAAATATATTGTCGTTCAGTTGCTCAGTCATGTCCGACTCTTTGCAACCCCATGGACTGCAGCATGCCAGGCTTCCCTGTCTTTCACCATCTCCCAGAGCTTGCTGAAACTCATGTCCGTTGAGTCGGTGATGCTATCCAACCATTTCATCCTTTGTTATCCCCTTTTCCTCCTGCCTTCAATCTTTCCCATCATCAGGGTTTTTTCCAGTGAGTTGGCTCTTTGCATCAGGTGGCCAAAGTATTGGAGCTTCAGCTTTAGTATCAGTCATTCCAGTGAATATTCAGGGTTGAATTCCTTTAGGATTGACTCGTTTGATATTCTTGCAGTCAAAGGGACTCTCAAAAGTCTTCTCTGGCACCACAGTTCGTAAGCATCAATTCTTCAGCACTCAGCCTTCTTTATGGTTCAACTGTCACATTCATATGTCATTACTGGAGAAACCATTTATTTCACTATATGCAGCTTTGTTGGCAAAGTATATGAAACATATAGAAATGCATAAAATGTAAAATCACATTTCTAATTGATATGGTAATTCCTCATTTTTTCATTTCATTTCTGTATTTTATAAGGCATTAGGAATTCTGCCTAACGTAGCATGTAAGACATCATAAGAAGTAATCCTTGCAGCAGCCAACAGAATCCTGCAAAATCTCGCTGCTAAATATGTCTCAGCCTTTGATGATCTGGGTCTCTGCTCCTCCACGTGGATCATTAATATGTAAGTNGTATACATGTTTCAGTGCCATTCTCCCAAATCTTCCCACCCTCTCCCTCTGCCTCAAAGTCCAAAAGTCCATTCTATACATCTGTGCTGTGACATTCTTTTATAAATTCCTTCCATTCACATGCACACACATGTAGACATACCTAGACACACTGGTCCCTACTCTCCTGTCTGCTTCATGGTAGATGTATTGCTTAAAGACTCCTCCCCCAGCACCCCCAGCAAGATAAACCACAAGAGTTGCCCCTCACCCCTCTTCTAGTGGTGCTTCTTCAGCTTTGATCTTGAATGCCAGCCCAGGATACAAAGCAATATCAGTGAACTTAACCTTCACAAGGAAGTGAAGAATGAATAAGAACTCGGTAGGCAGCCAAAAAACCTCCTTTAAAGGCATTGGAATTTGTGTTTGTGGCAAAATTATGAATGGTGGGCTGTGTTGTATGGTTAGAGCATTAGCTGGAAAGATGCCTTAGACCTCCTTTGTGAAGAGATGTGGAATGCCATTGTTGGGGTTTTATATTCATTTGTAAGGGGACAATAGGGAAAGCCATTTTTGTAGAAGTGGGTGATGTTATCTCAGCTCTATTTTATATTTGTTTTTGTTGTTCAGTCGCTAAGTTGAGTCTGACTCTTTGCAACTCCATGGACAGCAGCATGCCAGGCTTCCCTGTCCTTCACTACCTCCCGAAGTTTGCCTAAACCCATGTCCATTGAGTCAGAATCGAACCTATCTCCTGCTTGGCAGGCGAATTCTTTACCGCTGAGCCAGGGAGATACAGTTGTACTTTACTGGGTTTCTGGGCAACAGAGGACCCGAGGCCCTGGCTCTGCACTTTCTGGTTTGTGTGACCAGGTTTGTGGCAACTTCACTGACACACAGGAGGTATGAGCCTCCTGTGATGTGGCGTTTGAGTCTCTGCAGCACAGCTGTGAGGAAAAGTCTAATAAGAACTTTAAAATATGACCCTCAAAGACGAAGAGAGAATAAGTGCCTGAGGAAATAAATAGAGCGTCAGCATAAAGCTGGAAATGGAAGACACAAGGTGGAATCAGATTTGTTTAGTCGCCTGACCTTCAGCTTTCTCATGTGAGAAAATGGGTTCTAGTTAAGATTCCACATATTGTCTCTAAAGACATCTAACTCATTTTTTAGCATTTCTTTCCTTTTAAACTATTTTATTATTGCCATTTTATTTAGTTTTATTTTTAGCCTGAGTGGAGAGGTATGTGAGATCTTAGTTCCTCAACCAGGGATCAAACCCCTGGCCCCCTGCATCGAAAGTGCAGAGTCCTTCCCACTGGACCACCAGGAAAGTCTCAAGACATCTAACTCCTTACAGATCAGTGACAGTTGACTGTTAACCAGATACCAAAGTTGTCATTTTGTAAGCTCCTTGGAGCAGGAAGTGGAAATGGGGGGAAACTGGAGATCGTTATTTATGGACGAATAAGGCATCAGAAATCTTTCCCATGATACCCCCCACAGGCCCCCAAATCCTGGTTCTTCCTCCAGCTCCCGCCTTGATTGACAGTCTTGCTTTTGTGATGTCACCAGCCCAATGAGGCTCTTTCTAGCCCTTCTCAGCGACTGTCGAATGAAGCGAATCCCAGCTCTTCTGAGTGGCTTCAGCCTCACTGACACCGAGGCCTCACACGACTTTGCTGTGGTTTCCTCCCCCACTTCCTGCGAGTCCTCTTGATGTTGTGCTCAAACCCCTCCTAGCTTTCCTCGACCAGTTCTCCTCCTCAGATCCTCATTTGCTGACTTCTGCGCGCTCAGCCTCTCTTCCTCTCCCCCACCAGACACTCTGTCCGCGTCCCTTGAATTCCCTGGGCCCCGAACACATCTCTTCTGGCGTTCATGGCCCGCGTACTAGGTATTTGTTGACGACTCTTGACAGGCAGCAAAGTCCAAGAGCATTTTCCCTCTTCTCAGTTCTTGCCAAGCCTGGGACATTTGCCTGCCCAGAGTGACGGCCTGAAAGCAGGTTTAGTGAATTAAACAGAAGCAGTGTTCTTAGGCAGGTGTATTTGGTTCAGCAGGAGAACTGGATCTGGGGTGCGCAGACCCACTGTCTCACGTGCCTAGATTTCCCTTTCTTCCCAGACATTGTCCTTCCTCCTGTACAGGCATCTCTTTGTTGGTACTCTGGGCAATGAACTTTAAGAAGCGGGGAGGGACTTCCTTGGTGGTCCAGTGGCTAAGAATCCACTTGCAAGGCAGGGGGCACAGGTTGGATCCCTGGTTGGGGGGCTAAATCCCACATGCCACAACCAAGTCCCTATGCAGCCAAATAAATAAATATTTTAAAAAATCTATCTACAAAAAATGCAAGAGTGGAGTTTGGTCCCTTTGAACATTTATCCTTCTCATTTCTTTGAAAGCCTGTGATGAAATGATTCACATCTTAATTTCAGAGCACTTCATGCTATATTTTATAACTCGATATTCAATTTTTTTGCTTGGTCTTTCATATTTAAACTATATTTAAAAATATATTTTAAACTAAAGTGGCTCACCAGCCAAGGGTACTTACCTATATAAATAGAATAACTTCATCGTGTGAGAATTTTTAATCAAACTGTCTTGATAGTCTATGAACACTGGTTATACAATCAGGGAGACAAGAAAACCCATAGAAACCCTATATCATCAAGAAATGCTCCGTGTGCTTTTCAGTCTAATTTAGCAAGAAATAGCAATTACACCATCTGAACATTTCAACTGAGGACCATCTTAAACATGAATCAAATATTAGGATTAATATTGCATGATTCCATTTTTTATGACTACTTGTCTAGTTTTATGGTAGTTTTATTTCTTCAGTGGAAACATCTTCAGGTGTAATAAATTTTTTCAAATATTGGAGAATTTATAAAGTAAAATAAAGTAAGTTCCTTGCTTTGATGTTACCTACAATAGCGTGTCTTGACTTGTTGGGCCATAAAAAATTATTAATGAGTTTGTGATTTGTCATGAAATCTATAGGACCCAAATAAATGAGTTTTAAGAAACAAATATGTCTTGAATCTTCTAGAATACCCTCTCCTCCTTTGTTTTAAAAAAGAGAGTAATGTATCCGTAATTGAGAGAGTTAATCAAGGTGAGTGGAAATAAAATTTCAAAGCAATGTGGGGTTCTTTCTGCTTGAGTAGCACAAAGATAATTATTTGTCATAACTGTTGTTGCCTAAGGGAATGATGGAATTAGAGAATTGTACTTTCAAATAGATATGGTTTATTACTTTCTGCATTATTTTAAGCTTTTTGTTGCTCAGTCACTAAGTAGTATCTGACTCTTTTGCAACCCTATGAACTGTAGCCCGCCAGGCTCCTCTGTCCTTGGGATTTCCCAGGCAAGAATACTAGAGTGGGTTGCTATTTCCTCCTCCAGGGGATCTTCCTGACTTCAGGAATTGAACCCATGTCTCTTACATTGGCAGGCAGATTCTTTACCAACTGAGAAGCCAATTTTATTTTAAGCTTGCATCAATCAGTGTGTATGTAAAGGAAAATTTTTTTTTTTTCTGGAGTGAACATAAATTTATGCACAGTAGCCACTATTCTATATTTTTTAAACTTTTCAAATTTCACCATCAGTTCAGTTCAGTTCAGTTCAGTCGCTCAGTCGTGTCTGACTCTGCGACTCCATGAATCGCAGCACTCCAGGCCTCCCTGTTCATCACCAACTCCTGAAGTTCACTCAGACTCACGCCCATCAAGTCAGTGATGCCATCCAGCCATCTCATCCTCAGTCGTCCCTTCTCCTTCTGCCCCCAATCCCTCCCAGCATCAGAGTCTTTTCCAATGAGTCAACTCTTCTCATGAGGTGGTCAAAGTACTGGAGTTTCAGCTTTAGCATCATTCCTTCCGAAGAAATCCCAGGGCCGATCTCCTTCAGAATGGACTGGTTATATCTCCTTGCAGTCCAAGGGACTCTCAAGAGTCTTCTCCAACACCATGTTCAAACCCATCAATTCTTCGGCACTCAGCCTTCTTCACAGTCCAACTCTCACATCCATACATGACTACTGGAAAAACCATAGCCTTGACTAGACAGACCTTAGTCGACAAAGTAATATCTCTGCTTTTGAATATGCTATCTAGGTTGGTCATAACTCTTCTTCCAAGGAGTAAGCGTCTTTTAATTTCATGGCTGCAATCACCATCTGCAGTGATTTTGGAGCCCAAAAAAATAAAGTCTGAATTTCACCATAAGTTTAACTAAAACACCTCTGAATTCAAATACATTAACACCTGGTATTGTATTTTAGGTCTCTGTTCACTAACCAAAATTTCATTGTGTGTCCAACCTTCTTAAAGACCCTGGGTCAGATGAGACTTGCAGAATTTTGGTTAGCACTCTGTCCTGAAGAAATTGCCAAATTCTGAGAGAACTAACCATTTTTTAAATTCATGTCCTTCCCCACTTGTCAAGGATGAAAGCCATGCCCATCAGTCTTCGAGAGCTTGTATTGAAAATCGGTTATTGACTCAAATTGTGGTGGATAATGTTTTGCCATCTCATGTTTTCGTAAAAGGTTTTCACTGTGTGTGAATTACTCATCCTTCAGTTATAATCTCTCTGAATGTTTGTCATCGGGATCATGGGAGGCCCCCTCTCATCCATTTTCTTGAGAGTTTCTGGGTTGGCAGCCAGTGTGTTTACTGAACTGTGCTTCATGGCCATTGTATAGACTCAGGGTAAAAACTATAGCATCATCTAGATGGTGACAGACATGCTATCTGTGTAACATACATATTTACACATGTGTATTAGAAATACAGTTATAGACATCTGTGTTTATTTGTCTTCATATGTATTGTGCCCCTTTATAAATATTTAATGAAATATTTAATCAGGCCTCATCAAGTGAAGATGTAGTATTATATTGGAAAGGGTGACAATTACATTGTACAAAAACAGTACTTGTTTTTTACATTTAGAACCTGAAAAACAGCACTCAGAAAGAAAGAAATGACCGAGGTGAACAGCCTAAAGTGAATTTATATTTATTTTTTTAATTTAAGGCGCTAATAGATATGTTTGTCTGATCAAAAACCTTAGACTATGTCAAAATTTAGAGTAAGAAGATATAAAAAAATCAGGGATCTCAGCTAGGTGATGAAAACTTTTTATCAGTTAATAACATTCTAATTTAATATCATTAGGATTCATGAAATATGCGTGTTAAGCCCATGGATATAAAATTCCCTATTATTGTAATTAGGCTTCCCTGGTATCTCACCTGGTAAAGAATCCATCTGCAATTCCAGAGACCCCAGTTTGATTCCTGGGTCGGGAGGATCCCCAGGAGAAGGGATAGGCTACCCATGCCAGTATCTTTGGCCTTCCCTGGTGGCTCAGATGATAAAGAATCTGCTTGCAATGTAATTAAGGTAATATCCTATCAAATTCCCAAAGTGAAGATGCCCCTAACTATAGTTCACAGGTCCTTCAGAGTTTCTGAAGGTCTTTGCTACGCTGTCTCTTTGTTCACACCCTGATCCAAACTTCTCTGCGAAAAGCCAAAGCACTATACCCAGCATTTCCTCTAGCAGCTTCAAAATATTCCTTCCTTGATTTGCTTAGAAACCATTATAATGGGCTGTTTAGATAAGGTGGCCCGGTTATCTGCAAAACTGACCTTACAAAGGAGCTGATTTGATTAAATGGCTTCAGGTGGTAGTCAATAAATAATCTTGGTGCTGAGGAAACCATCTTCAGCCAGCCCTTGGAGGAAGNGAAACCATTATAATGGGCTGTTTAGATAAGGTGGCCCGGTTATCTGCAAAACTGACCTTACAAAGGAGCTGATTTGATTAAATGGCTTCAGGTGGTAGTCAATAAATAATCTTGGTGCTGAGGAAACCATCTTCAGCCAGCCCTTGGAGGAAGGGCTGTTTCAAATAACAGATCAAAACTTTTCTCTCTCTTTGTTCCTTTCCACCCTCATATCCACATCTTCACTGTTCAATTAAGAGAGGACAGAAATGGGGATTTTCCTGGGGCCTCAGTGGTAAAGAAGCCACCTGCCAGTGCAGGAGACCCAGGTCCACCCCCTGGTCCTGGAAGACCCCACACACCGTGGAGCAACTAAGCCCATGCGCCACAATTACTGAGCCTGTGCTGGAGCCCGGGAGCTGCAACTACCGAGGACCGAGCACCCTAGAGCCCGTGATCCGCGATAAAAGACGCCAGCACAGTGAGGAACCCACATACTGCAGAATAGCCCCTGCTCACCGCAGCTAGAGAAAAGCCTGCCCAGCAATGAAGACCCCACACAGCCAATAAATAAATAAAATGGAAAAATGGAAAAAATAAAAATTTAAAAGAGGCCGCAAGTGCTCCATATCTGTAATAAAAAGCAAAAGCAAAACCAACAACAAGGTTCTTGAGCGTGCACGCACTCCTTGTTTCTTTTACAGACGTGAATGAAAGTAGAAGAGGCCCCTGTCACTCGTTCTTAAGCTTGCGTATCAGAATCTGTGTGCAGACATCGACTGCTGGGCTCACCCCCTAGAGATTCTGATTCAGCCATCTGGGTGGGACCTGGGTGTGCAGATCTCAGCACCCATGGGTGACGCTGCTGCTGCAACCCCTGGCCCGGGTTTGAGAATCACTGCTGACTACTTGCTGCTTCTGGGCTCCACTTGGAAACAGTCAGTTTTGTCTAGTGCTTTAAGAACAGTCACAGTTTTCGTTCAGTCACTAAGTCGTGTCTGACTCTGCCACCCCCTGGACTGTAGCCTGCCTGGCTCTTCTGTCCATGGGATTCTCCAGGCAAGAAGACTGGAGCAGGTTGCCATGCCCTCTTCCAGGGGATCTTCCTGATTCAGGGATTGAACCCCCGTCTCCTGAATTGCAGGTGGATTTTTTTATTGCTGAGCCCCTGAGGGAGCCTGCAGTCAAGAACTATATTCAATATTATGCAACAGCCTATAAGGAAAAAGAATCTGGGAAAGGTTATACATATATATAAGTATAACTGAATCACTGTCCTGATACCTGAAACTTACATGATATTGTAAATCTACTCTACCTCAATAAAAAAATAAAAATAAAAAAAAATGAGCAGTATTCTGTCTTAAAGGAAGATTTTTCATTGCTTCATTCCAACAAGGCATCACATAAATGCTTTTCATGCATTTTATNAGCCTATAAGGAAAAAGAATCTGGGAAAGGTTATACATATATATAAGTATAACTGAATCACTGTCCTGATACCTGAAACTTACATGATATTGTAAATCTACTCTACCTCAATAAAAAAATAAAAATAAAAAAAAATGAGCAGTATTCTGTCTTAAAGGAAGATTTTTCATTGCTTCATTCCAACAAGGCATCACATAAATGCTTTTCATGCATTTTATTTACTTTCGTGATGTAGATCTAGGTTGCCAGATAAAACATAGGACACCCAGTTAAATTTGACCTGAAGACAAACCGTGAATAGCTTTTCAGTGTAAGTAGGTCCCACGGATAGATTTGCTAAATTTAGAAACCCTACATTTGAGTCATGAAAACTCAGATCATGGCCTATTGTTTTGTCCTGAAGTATAATAATCTTTCCACTTAAGCAAATTACCATCTGAGCTGAAAAATGTACAAACTCTATAATGATATTAAAATGTCCATAATATCTGAAAGTATAAATAAAATCTGAGGTCATTTTGCATTTTAAATAATAATGCTGCAAATTTCGGATGATCACTTTTGGTTAATTATGATATTTCATTTTATTCCTTAAATGCCTTTTAAAAATGATTCTCTCTAAATTAAGGCAAGTGCTACCGTGGTGCTGTAGCTTTGTATTGAATAAATAGAATGAGAAAAACAGTGGGTACACGGGAAAGTCAGAGATGAGATCAGCTATGATCACAAGTCACTGTAGACTTTGAGGGAGCCAGTGGTCTCCGTTTTCTAACTTAGGAAGAGGATTGCCAGGGATCAAGGCTGCACATTTGGTAAATATTAGACTTCAGAAACTCAATGTTGAATTGGGGCTCCTTGATCACCATTGAGCTGATGGATGACAATCTAAGAACAAAGGTGTTGCCCATGTGGATTTCAAATGATGACTGAGTAGAAGACCCCGTTTCAAATTGATGCATGACTTCTAATAACGCTGGTTGGCGTTTTCGGTGTTAAGCAGCATCAGATCTAGGATTTCTCAAACGTATCAGAATTCTCTGGCAAAGCTCGTGTTCTCGTCTTCTTTTCTGTGCAAAAGAACCTTTCTAGTAGTCGGAAACTGATTGCAGTTCACTCTGGCAGGCACCCACGTGCTTCTTAATCATCACAAGAGGATGAATTGTTAGAAAGACAAGTGGCCATGGATTTGAGAGATTTCATTAATATTTTTTTTACTGCAACATGATTCCTTTAATTGTCCGACATGACAAAGACATGGTCTCCCATCTTTCCACACAGAGTCCACGGCACGTTATGTTCCTTTTGGCACAAAAACGAATAATTGAGTGCAGTATTCACTACTTTAAAATGTATCTCTGACTTTTTCCCTCCATAGTGCTTAAGGTTGATATAGCTTTTATTTTTACAGAGTGCAAATTTGAATTGCTCCCAGGTTGAGAAATATTGTCCATGAAGGACCATGGAAAGTAAAAGAAAAAAAGTGATGTTGACTTAGGTATTTTGGTACTTACACAGGAAATAAAGCTTTTAGGAGATTATCCCTTAAAAAAAAAAATACCAGCTTTCCAGGATTTCTTAGTAATCATAATCTAGCCTACAGTTTTTGAGAAATTTTCGGGCAAAAAAAAAAATGCCTCCAGCTTTTTGGACTGAAAGCCAAGTTGAGTGTTGTTTGGAACATCAGTCTTGAAGGAACTTTGCCACTAGGATTGCTGTAAATGAGGTGACGCTTGCCAGGCTGCTCAAGTAACACCTCAGCTAAACAAGTGTTCCTGTGTCTTTCCAACATTCTTATGAGAAAACAACCCATTTATTTCTTTGGCTGGAAAAAAAAAAAAGTTATTACTGCCAATTGACTCAATAAAGCAAGCTTCAGAGGAAAATTCCTGGTCAGTAAGAAGCCAGTTTCTTTCTTCCCTTTCTCCCTGAGTTCCCTGCAGTTTGGATTCTACCACCACCATCCCTGGTGCGCAGTGGGTACTGCCTGTGATGCCGCAGATGTGGCTTCAACTCCTGGGTCGGGTAGATCCCCTGGAGGAGGAAATGGCAACCCACTCCAGTATTCTTGCCTGGAGAATTCCATGGGCAGAGGAGCCTGGTGGGCTACAGTCCATGGGGTCACAAAGAGTTGAGCACCAATTAGCAGCTACTCAACAGTGTCTGCTGCTTTAAGATGTTTCCTTTTACTGGTTTCTGGGTTGTCATTCCATCTGGGTGTCTTCCCAGCTTCCCACTGCCCTTCCCTGCTTCCTCTGTGTATTTCTCCAACTCCCTGACCTCTACAAGGCTCGGAACGTGTACCTTTCTCCTTTGTCCTCAAGCCCTGGGTGATCTCATGGTTTTAACTTCCATTTATAGTTGTTTCCTATGTTTGTATCCCTAATCCAGACTTCTCCCTCTAGACCAAATTGTCCGACTAACTTCTTGACATTTTCACTTGATTCTCACACTGGAAATAGGTAATAGGGCCCTGATATTTCCTGATATTTGACCACACACACTCCTTACCCAACTCTTTTCAGGTAATGGATCCTATTCCTCCAGTTGCTCAAGCCATATGCCCTGGCATCAACCAAGCGTGCTGAGTCGATAAGTTGTATCTGACTCTTTGAGACCCCATGGATTATAGCCTATCAGCCTCCTCTGTCCTTTGGATTTCCCAGGGAAGAATACTGGAGTGGGTTACCATTTCCTTCTCCAGGGGGTGTTCATAACCCAGGGACTGAATACGTGTCTCCTGCATTGGCAGGCGGATTCTTTACCACTGAGCCACCAGGGAAACACCACCGTCCATGACACCCCTCTTTTTATTTTTTCTCATTCCTTGGGCCATCCTATTGAAAGATTCATCTCAACCGCAATCCTGGTATTTTATATTTATTTTTATTGCTTAGCATTCAGAAGCATTTAAACTCAGTGCACATGAGTTTGAGTGAACTCCGAGAGTTCATGATGGACAGGCAGGCCTGGTGTGCTGCGATTCATGGGGTCGCAGAGTCGGACATGACTGAGCGACTGAACTGAACTGAACATGCTACATATTTACTTTTCATCTCATTGCCTGTCTGTGTCACTGGTGGCTCAGACACTGAAGAATCTGCCTACAATGCATGAGATCTGAGTTCAATTCGTGGGTTGGGAAGATCCCCTGGAGGAGGGCATGGCAACCCACTCCAGTATTCTTGCCTGGAGACTCCTTGGACATAGGAGCCTGGTGGGCTATAGTTCAAGGAGTCACAATCAGACACAACTGCGTGACTAACACACATACACACACAACATGCTAGTGTTTACTTTTCATCTCATTGCCTGTCTCCATCCAATCAAGTTGTTCTATCAAGGCAGAGATCTTTGTTTTGTTCACTACTCTATTCCTAGACCAAGGACAGTGCCTGATGCAGAGTACCTGTTGAATAAATATTTATTAACAGTTAAATAGATAAATCCCAGTGAAGTAGGAAATTTATCTCTTTCAACCCCAGATACTGCAATGGGAGAAAAAGATGGTAAAAGNACTGGTGGCTCAGACACTGAAGAATCTGCCTACAATGCATGAGATCTGAGTTCAATTCGTGGGTTGGGAAGATCCCCTGGAGGAGGGCATGGCAACCCACTCCAGTATTCTTGCCTGGAGACTCCTTGGACATAGGAGCCTGGTGGGCTATAGTTCAAGGAGTCACAATCAGACACAACTGCGTGACTAACACACATACACACACAACATGCTAGTGTTTACTTTTCATCTCATTGCCTGTCTCCATCCAATCAAGTTGTTCTATCAAGGCAGAGATCTTTGTTTTGTTCACTACTCTATTCCTAGACCAAGGACAGTGCCTGATGCAGAGTACCTGTTGAATAAATATTTATTAACAGTTAAATAGATAAATCCCAGTGAAGTAGGAAATTTATCTCTTTCAACCCCAGATACTGCAATGGGAGAAAAAGATGGTAAAAGTTGGGAAGGATGAAGCAAGCCATCATCACAAACACAGATTAAAATGCTTCCATTGGGACATTGCAGATCATACTCCACCCAGGAATTATCTAACTTTGATTAAACCAGAGAATTCTATAAAATGTCTCATACGTATTTTATTTATTGTCACCATCTTTTTACAACAGGTATTTTTTCAGTGGGCATTAATATCCAAGAAGGTTAGTTTTTCTGACACTTCAAGGCTGTGTGGAACAGCAATTAGGCGGAGAAAGTGCTGAAATGACAGAAATTCAGCAGATGAAATCAATAAAATTTAAAGACAACTCTGAGATGGAACATGGATTGAGTACCATCTGCAATTAACATATCCACCCTTGTTAAGAAATCTGGCCAAGTCACAAGACCGGGAAAGCTAACAGTGAAACCAAGATGAGAAGAAAGACATTCTCAAGGCTGCACCTTTCTTTAGCGGCTGACCATTCCTTCCGACTTAATCCCCTTGTATTTATTCTTTAGTGTTCTGCTTAATACACTTGATCATAGCATTCCAGTGGTCTCAACCTTCTTGTCATACACGAGGCTTGGCTCAAAAGAGCATGTAAAATATTAAAGAGAGGATCTTGAACTGGGTATGTGGTTACTAACCTGCAGAAATTCAGGAAAGAAGGGGAAAGTACTTGCTTACAGAATGGCAACAAAATAAGACCCATGCGTGTGTGCTCAGTTGTGTCCAATTCTCTGTGACCCCATGGACTGTAGTCACCCAGGCTCCTCGGTCCATGGGATTTTCCGGGCAAGAATACTGGAGCGGGTTGCCATTTCCTTCCCTAGGGGATCTCTCCACCCGGGGATCACACCCAAGTCTCCTGTGTCTCCTGCAGTGCAGGCAGACTGTTTACCACTGAGCTCCATGGCAAAATGCTAATCTTCACTGATAGCTAGATTAGGACCAGAACTAGAGGCTAGAGCCATATACATTCAGTCTTATCCCGTGCTCTCCCTAGGACACTGTAGGAGCTGGTGTGAGTGAGAATATGAAAGTAGGAATGTTGGCCCTTAAGTCTGAAGACTAGCGATTAGCTTTAGTTGGCACCCAGACTGTTTTTCAAAGCAAGGTAGATTAGGTTTGGAAAGGAAGCTGGGTTTACCATGGCAACAGGCCCTGTCTGCATTTCCCTGCTTCCCTGGAGATTATGTGGATTTTCCTTCTACCTGTATTCCCATGGCCTCCTGCATGATGAGATCTCTTTCCAGAATCACTGTTTTTGGATATGAGCATGGCAAACTGTTCTGGGATTTCAGCAGTAGAGAAAGAGAAGCTACCAAAATAAACCTTAAGGGAGGGGGCATTGTGCCTGTGAAGGCAAGAGAGTGATTGATGTTCTGTGATTTTTTGTCATCATCCTAAACTCCACCAGTGAGTCAAGATAAAGCAATCTGGGCCAAATGACATGCATGCATTTGAACATTGTCTCCATGAGAAAGAATATCTTAGGACCAGATACCTCAGTATTTTGAATAATTCTTTAGAAGACCCATGACTTCTATCTCATCAGTAAAACAATAAGACAGGAGTGTTTCTCCCAATGTTTTCATAAAGTAACCAACCACGAAGCCCAACAGGCACACGTCTTCCCATGTTTCTACCTTCTTCTCTTCATCTCAGTCTATCTTTTTTTAAATTATTTACTTGTTTATTTATCTGGCTGTGCTGAGTTTTCGCTGGTGCGCAGGCTTTTTGCTAGCTGCAGAGAGCAGGGGCTGCAGAGAGTTGCGGCGGGCGGGCTTCTCATTGCTGTGGCATCTGTTGCTGCAGAGCCTGGGCTCTAGGAGCGTGGGCTCCCGTAGTCGCAGCTCATGAGCTCAGTAGAGGCAGCTCCCAGACTCTCCAGCACAGAATCAGTAGTGGCGGCTCATGGGCTTAGCTGTGCGATCTTCCTGGACCAGGGACTGAACCCACGTCTGCTGCAGTGGCAGGCAGATTCTTTACCACTGAACCACCAGGGAAGCCCAGGCTATTTGTTCTGACAGGCAAGGGGGGGTTAGTCCCCCACTTCTCAAAACCCCTTCACTTCATTTAACAGGTTCTTTGGAAGAACTGGGCTCATGGAGGTGATCGGTAGTGGAAAGTCTACTCCTTAAACCAGACTTCTTTCCCTTCTCTTTCTTTCATCTCCGCCACCATCAAGCTCTGCCACGTTGCTGTGTGTTGTACTCTGCATACAGAAGGCGTTTAGCATATGCATTTTGTTGAGTATTTAGTGGCATCCGTGAGGTGTGCTGCTGCCATGATTGCTGCCAGTAGAGGAGGAAAAACGAGAGGGTGCTTTAAACAGTAACGTGGCAGCGTCACAAAGTTCATAGATACATTTTCCTGTTGAAACATTTCTGAATTAATGCGTGACACTTCACTGGGTATCATTTTGAATGTAGCGATAACTTCTGAAGAAGATAAATCACGGGACCAGACAACGCTTATTAGCCTGTGTGCTGCTATTTCCTAAGCCCTCCTTCCACGTGCGATGAAACAGGCAGCCAGGGGAGATAAGGGGAGTGTTTAGAAGCGTCTTATCCTGGGTCCCAGATGAATTGCACAAGCTCAGTGTGTATTCCACGCGGGATGCTGTTCTTTCATTTTGCTCTGATGTTTTACAAAAGTGCTGCTTTAAAAATACTAATTATCTTTCCTCCAACTCTGCTTAATGAAAACGTTTCATGTTGGTGAGAGTAAAAGGAAAAAGCGACGTTTGTTCACTGATTCTCCTCCTTCCTTTCAACTAGCTCCTGATGTCCACAAATTGTAAATTTGTTTGTCTTTTTTCCCTTCTACGTTCTATGATAATTATGCTCCTGGCCACTCTGCCTTCTCCCCCATCATGGGCGGTATATCCACGTTTTATGATAGCCTTTCTGCTGCACTTAAGGAAAGATAAAAGAGCCTGTCTCCTGCAGGAGGTGGGCTCATGCATCCGGCGTGACTCTGGGGTGGGTCCTGTGGGGACTTGCAGTTTCTAAGACTTAGTGCTCTTTCCCACCGCTCCCACTTTCCTTGTGAACTTGCTGAAGAGCCCTGGGGGGTTGGTCTTTGCCTTGCGGCCAGATTTGCAAGCTCAAGCAGTGTATAGTGTTTCAGAAGCCACAATAGGGGGCAAGCAAGAGGCTTGCCTGGTGGTCTGTGCCTTTCCTGATCACCCCTCTCCTCCTCCCAGGGGCCCAGATGTCCCTTTATCACCTTGGCAGTCCCTCAGAGCCATCCAGGAGGAGAATCTTGCAAACATCCCATTTTCTGGCGCACCGTTCCCCTTTTCCCTGCTTCCTCCCTACCTCATAAAACTGCTGGGATCCGCGGAGATGAAGCGCAGATGCTCAGGGATAGCTGGAATGATCCCTGATTTGGGGCTGGAGAGGGAGGGGGCACCTGGTGAGTTTCAGTAATCGTGAGGAGGGGTCCTACAGCAAGACCCCTTTCTCCTCCATGACCATTCGAAGTGAGACGGTTCAGCCACCCTTGAGAAGAAAAATGTAAATCCAGGAAATTAAGCAGCTACAGATAAGAAGCTTTCATCTTCATCAAGAATGTATAAACTGCCATAGTCTCTCTCTCACATTTCTAAAAGATGACCATGACCTTTGCCCTTTCTAGGAGAGTGGACGGTGACTTCCCCTGGCAAGCTTGATCCATCACCTCCTCCTTCTTGCATCTCTGGCCTCCCAGATAGGATTTGCTTTTGCAACACTTTCAGCTTTCTGTGGGTTTCATTTCAAATTCAGAGCTCTCTCTACTTTAACCGTAAGCATTGCCTGATGCATGTTTTGTCTGAAACACGCTACTGAGGATGGCAACCTTCGGATGGTTCTTCCACATCTACAGGGGGATGGAGTTCCTTGCTTCCGGTCTCATGGGCTTTGTGGGGGTGCTGCTGGCATCTGGGCAGCACAGCGAATGCCCCACAAACCCCCTGGACTGAGACTTTTGTTCATTGGTTATTCAGAGCACAGAGCATGCTGGCTCAGGAGAAGCTGGCCTCTGTGGAAGTCATCCTTGTCGGGACTGCATCGAAGCTAAGATGGCTTAGCAGGACACCCAGTGAATAACAGCACGTCTCTACTTTCTTTCGCATCGCAGCTGGGAGGAATCAGCTCGTCGTACAAGCCCAGGCTGTGCTGGCCAGTTGGCGGGGAGCACCGCAGAGCGAGTGCCAGATACTTAACAGCTGTATCACTGCTTATCCATCTGTAGCAGGAACCATATGCCAAACCCCAGAGTAAGTGGGGAAGGGGATCCCTTGAAGAAGAGGTTTTTCAAAGCCGCACAGAAAAAGCATTTTCCCCTCTAGCGTACAGGCTTTGATCTCATCTTCTTAAGCTCCTTTATCTGTTCTCCACCCAAGCTGGACACCCCGCATCCTTTAGCATTCATGCAAAACAGGAATGGGACGTTTTGCTTCGTCATCTTCAGGAAATCAGCTTTTAGGTAACTTGCAAAGAAACCTAATGCCTGTTTGCATTTTGTTTTTTAAGAATCATGTAATCGTTTAATTCATTAAAAAAAACTTCTCATGATGTTTAAAACACTTTATCTCCATGTTTCATCTGAATATCCCATTTGGAACTGTCTTTGAAAAACACAGAGTGAGTACCTTTAGGAAATATTCCAAGGTTTTATTCATCCTAGCAATTTCAGAAGTTCATAATCGACAGTTCAGGAACACATCCCAATAAGACCATCTAGTCCCTTTCTTCCTTTCCAAGGTCGTGGTGGATCGTGAGAACTGAACTTGGGAGACAGTCTGATCAGATATTTCATTTTATAAAAGGAGATGCCCATTTAAGTAAATGTGAATTCTAGAATGAGGACTGTTTAGAGTAAGTCAATCAGCTACAGAAATTATTTCCTGCTGGAAAAGAGAAGAAAATATTTTCCCACTCTTTTGCAAAGATCTCAGAATACAGATGGCCAGGGGCCAACAGCCACGAGAATATGGAAGGGCTCCCTGGGTCACTGAGAGATGGCAAAGCCACTCTCCAACTCAGAAGCCGGCTGCCTTCGCAGTTGGGGGTGGACCTCCCTCGCCGTCCTCAGTTCTCAGGGTAGTCCTTGGGAGGCGGCTGAAAAGCTAAATCTTCATTGTATTTCCCCCTTTATCTACTGTTCACTTTGATTTCTAGGTTCCCCTCATTACTACAAAGAACGACATTTCACCTCTAAATACTGCTTTATTGTTTAAATAGTGTCTACTCACAAAATAGTTCATTTAAAGAGATGCCCAGTGCAGAAAACTGCAATGTCCTTTGGAAACTGACCCATGCTGAATGATCAGGTCAGCCCTATTTAGAGACATTTTTATATTATCCTAAGTATAAACCAGGGAGCCACATGGGAGAGTCTTTGCATGGAGCCGCATTTGGAAAGGAGTCCAGCCACTGAGCAGCAAATAAGGATTCTAATATTTACTTTGATTTTTCAAATAGCACAGTAAGGGATCCATGTTCTAATTTTCAGCAATATTTTGTAAGAACTCTCTCCATTTTCCAATTGTTCATTCATTCTCAATTCTCCAGATTCTGAATCACCAAGAGCCTAATCTTTGGCTGACATCATAGGTATTATGTATGTGTGTAGTGTATACAGCATGTGCTTATACAAATACATGTTGCTCCTTGGAAGAAAAGCTATGACAAACCCAGAAAGTGTATCACAAAGCAGAGACATCACTTTGCCAACAAAGTTCCATATAGTCAAAGCCGTGGCTTTTCCAACAGTCATGTACAGACATGAGAGCTGGACCATAGAAGAAGGCTAAGCACTGAAGAATTGATGCTTTTGAATTGTGGTGCTGGAGAAGTCTCTCGCATGTCCTTTGGACAGCAAGGAGACCAAACCAGTCAGTGCTAAAGGAAATCAACCCTGAATATTCATTGGAAGGACTGATGCTAAAGCTGAAACTCCAATACTTTGGCCACCAGATGTGAAGAGCCGACACATTGGAAAAGACCCTGATGCTGGAAAAGAATGAAAGTGGGAAGAGAAGAGGATGACAGAGGCTGAGATGGTTGGATGGCATCACTGACTGATGGACATGAGCTTGAGTAAGCTCCTGGAGATGGTGAAGGACAGGGAAACACTTACAAAACACATATCCACTATATACATACATATAATATTCATGAACACAGAACAATACATGCATATACATATACATGCAAATATATGAACACGTGTGCTTCAAGTTAAGCATGCATATGTATGTTTAAAAGACTAGAAATAATCTTAGAAACACATACTTGTTATTTATCTAAGGGTAGTGGAATTATAAGCAATTTATTTAATTTCTGTTTCCATTTGTTCTCCAAAAAGTCTGTAAAGCATGCCCCAAATAGCGTTCACTTGTGGCTTGGCTGGTAAAGAATCTGCCTGCAATGTGGGAGACCTGGGTTCAGTCCCTGGGTTGGGAAGATCCCCTGGAGCAGGGGAAGGCTACCCACTCCAGTATTCTGGCCTAGAGAATTCCACGGACTGCAAAGAGCTGGACGTGACTGAAGGACTTTCACTTTCACTTTCAAATAGCATTATTGCATTTTGTCCTCATCAGGAGCCACCAGAGTTTAGAGTTTCGAGGAACAGCTCAACATGGCCAGTCTGGTCATCCCCAGTGAAGGAGGGATCCCCACCCAGGCTGTCTGGAAGAGGTTTATTGCTGTAGAGAGGGGCAACCATGACAACTGCAACAAGGCTGCCTTGCTAATCTGCTGGGATTGCCACGAGAAAGTACCATGGACGGGGGTCTTAAACCATCACCACTGATTCTTTTCATAGTCTGAGGTCCGGAAGTACCAGATCAAAGTGCCAGCAAGGCAGACTCTGGGGAGGGCTCTATTCCTAGCTTACAAACGGCTGCCTTCTTGCTGTGTCCTCGTAGTAGTGGAGACTGAGAGAGAGAGGGGGTGATAGAGAAGGAAGGAGTTCTCTGGTGCCCCTTCCTTGTTGTTATTTAGTTGCTCAGTCATGTCTTAATCTTTGCAACCCTATGGACTGTAGCCTACCAGGCCCCTCTATCCATGGGCTTTTTCAGGCAAGAGTACTGGAGTGAGTTGCCATTCCTTTCGCCAGGGGATCTTCCCGACCCAGGAATCGAACCCGTGTCTCTTGTGTCTCCTGCACTGGCAGGTAGTTTCTTTACCAATGGACCACCTAGAAACCTCTTCTTATGTGGATTCAAATCCTATCATGAGGGCCCCACCCTCCGACCTCCTCTAATCTTAATTATTTCCCTGAGACCCGGTCACAGTGAGGATTAACAGTTCACCATAAGAACTTGGGAGAGACACTCAGTCCCCAGCAGTGGCCATCCGCTGATTTATTTCAGTAAGTATTCCAGACTGATGAAATAGCTCCAGGGAGGTTTTCAGGGACACAGGGCTTCATTTTGGTCCCTTGAGACGTAGGTGGCTGCATGGCAATGACCACACGATCCACAAAGACATAGCTCACATGCCCTTTCAGAGTTCCCAGGGGTGAAAGGTAATATTACCCTAGAAATGGTGCAAAAAAAAAAAAAACAAAAAAAACCCTTCCACTCAACGTGCTATTTTCAATTCAGTACAGATGATAGGAAAAAGGCATACACAGAAATTAAAAGAAAAACAAATTCAAAACAGATGTCAGGAAATACTTTGCTCCCCAGAGGAGGGAAAAAAAAAGATAGATGAGAAGAATATTTAAACAAGGCAGTTTACTGAGCTAAGACACCAGGATCATCCTTTAAAAATAGAGACTGGGCACTGGGCTGGATGCTAAACTTAGAGTGAGAAGCGCGACCTTCCGTCGATGAAAACTGACCCGGTGCGAGCTGGCCGGTGGACCGTGCCCTCTGCCCCACGGCCTTTGTCTCTCCCTGGGTGTTTGAAAGGTGTGTTCAAGTTGTGCTTATGAGACAGGAAATGCATGTTTTAGCAGGAAATAAATCTGTCCCTGCACACACAGATGGCTGTGTATTTCATTACGTTGGGAGCCAACGGTGCCCCTTTCACCTGCGTTTCTACTTCTGATTCTCACATCGACAGAACCCCCAGACCAAGGTTCCATAGCTGGTTTTCTGAACGACTCCAGGTCACGTTTACAGAGCAAACTTTCCTGAGTGATTATCGGCGGGTAATTCCTCATTCAGAAGCGCGGTTAACAACCTCTCTCGTTTCAAGGGCGAGAGTCACAGTGGCTGACAAGCCGAGAGGAGGTATGGGGCCAAGACATTTTCAGTTCATTTTAGAAATACGAATCTGAGGAGAGGCCGAGCGGCTTAAGCTCCTCAGACACGTTGTTGTGGGTTTCTTCATTCTGCATCATCGAGTCACTCAAACAAGAGCAACGAGTCAGACGACCATAAAAAAGAATGAGATAATGCCGTTTGCCGCAACGTGGATGGACCTAGCGATGCTCACGTGAAGTCAAGGAAGTTGGACCGAGAAAGACGTACGGTATCACTTACTTGTGGAATCTAAAATGCGACACAAATGAGCTTATCTATGAAACAACTCACAGCCACAGACAACAGTCTTGTGGTTGCCAAGGGGGAGGGGACGTGAGGAAGGGAAAGGCTGAGAGACGGGATTAGCAGATGCCAACTATTCTCTGCAGGCTGGATAAGCAACAGGTCCTCCTACTGTATCATGCAGGGAACTATACTGTATTTGCTATCTTGTAATAAACCATAATGGAAAAATATGTGTGTGTGTGTGTGTGTGTGTGTGTGTGTGTGTGTAACTGAATCACTTTGCTGTACCGCAGAAACTAAAAAGACTTCTGTGGTGGCTCAGGCAGTAAACTGTCTGCCTGCAATGCAGGAGACTCAGGTTCGATCCCTGGGTCGGGAAGATCCCCTGAGAAGGAAATGGCACCCACTCCAGTATTCTTGCCTGGAAAATCTCATGGACGGAGGATCCTGGCAGGGTACAGTCCATGGGGTCGCAAAGAGTTGGACATGACCGAGCGACTTCATTTCATTTCATTTCAATTCATAGAAACTAATAAAATATTGTAAACCAACTATATTCCAATTAAAAAGAAAGAAATCAGGCTGCCTGATGATGATGTTTAAAATAGAGGAAAGTTTACAAAGACAAGGTTTTGATAAATTTCAGTATGAAACTAAAAGAGAAGTAGTCCCTGATGTCAAGATGTTCACAGTACACTGAAAAGTCAGTGGAGTCATGGCAAATATCATACAAAGTGCTGTCTCCTTCACTGATTCGTTCTCAGCATCTAGAAGAAAGCTCACCATGGCTTTGTGCTCGGTAAGTCACGTGGAAGGAATACACAGCCCCTACTTTCTTTGTTCAGATTATTCCCGCCTTCCCTCTGTCACGAAGCACACCATTATTATAACTAACACTGTTAGTATTGGTTTACACACCTCTTCTGGAAGCATCTCAGATAAATGCCTGCTACCACGACCCCTACCCTGCAAAATCTCTTCCGCTTCTCTGAGCTCTCATAAACCATTGTGCATGCTATTATCATAACAATGATATTGTTCTATTGTGATGACGTATCTGTTTGTCTCTTGCCCTCAAAACAAGCTACCCCTCCTTGAGATCAGGAGAATGAGTGACTACACTGTTTATCTTTAAACCTTGGCGCATGTCCTAGCATAGAGTCCATGGCCAATAAGAGTTTAGTGACCTGGGAAATTATCTTAGTTGGGGTTCACCCCCCCAAAAAAGAGCTTGACTTGAGGTCTCGGGTGCAAGTGGTCCATTTGGAGGATGATTCCAGCCATGAGGGGGCTTCCCTGATGGCTCAGATGGTGCAGAATCTGCCTGCAATGTAGGAGACTCAGGTTCAATCGCTGGGTTGAGAAGATCTCCTGAAGAGGGAAATGGCAACCCACTCCAGTGGAGGACTGAAATAGGGGAGGAAAAAGCCAAGGGAAAAAATAATGCGCCAGTAAAGGGTGTGTCTGCTGTGAGTAACTGGGGCTCAAGCCCTCTTGAGACTCCCTGGGAGATCACATCGCGTGCAGCACAGACTTTTCCTCCAGAGGGAGAGATGTCATGCGTTTGCCTACCCGTCTCTCCGTCCATGAGTAATGGCTGTCTGGGGACAGCACCGAGGCTGCCCGGCCGCCCAGACTGAGTGCCTGCCACTGACAGTAGCCTCTCTTGAGGCCTATCATTTTAAAAAAATGAAGAATTTACAATAGGAGCTTTACAACTGCAGGTGCAGGCATCACACAGATAGGAGGAACAAAGACGCCTTGCTCACTGTGTCAAAGAATACACGCTAGCGTGTCTTAACGTTTTCACAGGCTTCTTAAAAATAAACGTTTATATTGATGTATTTATTCGGCCGCGTTGGGTTTTAGTTGCAGCTCACAGGACCTCCAATCTTCCTTGTGGCAGGCAGACTCTTAGTTGCGGCATGTGGGGTCTAGATCCCTGACCGGGGATCCATCCCAGGCTCCTTGCATTGGGAGTGCAGAGTCTTAGCCACTGGACCACCAGGGAAGTCCCTGCAGAGGCTTTCTTAAACTTGAAGTAGAGTTATTGCACAATGGCCTTCCCTGGTAGCTCAGATGGCAAAGCGTCTGCATCCCCTGGAGAAGGCAATGGCACCCTACTCCAGTACTCCTGCCTGGAAAATCCCGCGGATGGAGGAGGCTAGTGGGCTGCCTCCGTGGGGTTGCAGAGCTGGACACGACTGAGCGGCTTCACTGGCACTGTTGCACAACAAAACAGAGGCTCACAATTTTTTAAAGTTATGCTTCATTTGTGTTTATTGTAAAATACTGGCTATATTCCCTGTGTTGTACGATATTTCCCTTATTTCATTCTCTTCGTGGCTGAGCAGTGCTCCATAGTGGGTATTCTGAGTCTGCTGATGCACACTCAGGTTGTTTCCATGTCTTGGCAATTGTAAACGGTGCTGTTATGAACTTCGGGGTCCAGGTATCTTTTCAAATTAGTGTTTCTGTTTATTTCAGATATTTATCCAGGAGTGGAAATGCTGGGTCACATGGTGGTTCTGTTTCTAGTTTTTTGAGAAAGCTTTGCACTGTTTCCCACAGTGGCTGGAATAATTTGCATTCCCACCTCCAATGTGCGAGGATTCCCTTTTCATCACTTGCTTTTATGAGCTCTGACATAACCGTAGACTGGTAGGGCTTTGTGTTAAGTTGTAGAAGTTATATAAAAAATCTGAGGCTGATATATTTGAGAACCCTTAGATATTTACTGACTAATCCTAACCATGTCCTCTCTGGGACAGAAAATTCATTTTACAGGTAGGAACTGTCTGATACAGAAACGAAAGGATTCACGATTTGTGATGGTGAGGGAAACACATTTCCTGACTTTTAACTTCAACACTGTCTACTAAACTAAGCAGCAGTATTGACTGTAGCAAGCACAGCCTTTCCTATAAGACGAAGTGAGGGGACTTGTTGAAGATGAGCAACGAAAATTATCACACGGATGGGAAACGTCTAAAAAATTCATGGCACCCCTTTGTGGCAGGATTCAATCATATTAGTTTATTTGTAGATTTTTTTTCCCCCTCAAATGATGTTTGGCTTTGGAGTGAGAGGAAACTTGGTATTTTGCTCGGTAGAGAATTAATCTGACTTAAAATTTAAAGGTTGAGAGGACATAAAAGAGCATCAGGGACATTTAAACAAAAGCGAGGATTCCACAACTTTGGAAAGTTGTCTAATTGGAGATATAATGCTAGTTTTTAAAAACCAGCAAACTTTGTGTTTTCAGTAAAGAATCTTGCAGTTAATGCCTGTTGGTCATCTTCAGGGTGAAGCTGAAACAAAAGTTTACATTGTGAGTAAACGGGACGCGTTAGTTGCTCAGTCATAGCTGACTCTTTGGGGCCACGTGGACTATAGCTCATGGGATTCTCCAGGCAGGAATACTGGAGAGGGCTGCCATTCCCTTCTCCGGGGGATCTTTCTGACCCAGGGATCGAACCCAGGTCTCTTGCATTGCAGGCACATTCTTTACCATCTGACCCACCAGGGAAGCCTGTTTTGAGTAAGGTCACATCATATTCTGGGGAAGAGTACTGTGCAATAGTGACTCACGTTAGGTCACTTTAGGGTCACAAACGGATCCAATCTAATATGTGATGTATAACTGAATAAGAAGACCCTATTTATGAACAGGTTGTCTCAAGAAATAAGGAATGAAAGTGCGAGGAGTTAATTCTGGAAATTCACCTTTGAAGGTTTCTTCAGTTGTCAGCGGGGTCAGAACAGCTTTACTGGTGGGAAACTTCAATCCCGTCTAATCACATTCTCAGTGGTGACCTTCTCATGGATAAACCCAAGCTGTACAAATAATGATGTACTAGGTAACAAAGATTAAAGCTATTTAGAAAAGATAAATTCCATGGTATCAGGGCAGAATAGTCAATAATTTATTTGGTCTGAAACACATTGTGCATGTCTGCAAAGTCAAGTAGGGTAAACTGGGTTTGCGGGGGGGGGAGGGGTTGATATTTATCCTGTTCTTAAGAGAGCAAGATGTTGGGAAGATGTTTGTAAAATGGTATTGAGTTATTCAGATGCACGTGGAACCTGGTTCATCCTTCACTGGCAAGACCCGTTTCCCCCACCTTCTTTCATGGGCCAGAGAGAAAAAAAAATAAAATAAATGGTCATTGTTAAGGAATCACAGCCTCTCAGGATTAGAAGGGGATGTTAATTTTCAAGTTTAATTGTTCTTATGAGACTTAATGCTTTTCTATTCTATTCTTATCAGTGGTCTTTAGGTCTGTGCCTGAGTTTCAGCATCACTGAGGCATCTCAAACTTCTTCAGATGGTTTATTCTGTAGAGAGATGTGTGATTTCCTGATAGCTTTCCTAGATATTCTTAAAATGCAGTCTCAAGACCTTCCAAAAATGATCTTAAGTACAGAACATGAAATCCATCATTTAATAAATTATGCAACTCTTAATGCAGCTGAAGATCAAACTGGCTTTGGTTTGGCAGTTAGTCATACTACACTGTTGATTTATAAAAAGCTTAATCCACCTAGGACCTCACAAGGCTCATTTATGCCTGCTACCTCCAGGGCATAAATTCTCAGTTGTCATCTTGTAGAAGAAGCTTTGAAAATTGAAGGTGGACTACGAATTTTGAATCCAGTGGGTAATTATTCCATCAGAGGCTTCTCCGGTGGCCAAGGCAGGCGATGAGAGTTAGATTCCTGGGTTGGAAGATCTCCTGGTGTTGGAAATGGCAGCCCATTCCAGTATTCTTATCTTTGAAGTCTCACAGACAGAGGAGCCTGGTGGGCTACAGTCCATGGGGTCACAGAGTCCAACGTGACTTAGCAACTGAACGAGTCCATCAGATTCTAGGTAGATGCTATGGCCGTCCTATGCCTCCTTCTGAGCTCACTGGCCCGGGACACCAAGGTCACACAGCAGGAATGTGGTGTGGGTGTATCCCTTCCCTGTCAGGGTTGCCTTTCAAACCACTGCGCCTGAGTGTGTGTACAGCAGTGGTTTTCAAGCGGCTGGGGGGAGGCAGTCTTGCTCTGCAGGAGACACTGGGTAATGCCTGAAGATGCTTTTAGCTGTTGTAACTGGAAGAGAGTGAATTGACCCCAGGAGGATAGAGGCCAGGACATTGCTAACACCCTACAAAGCACAAGATGGCCCCCCAACAACAAAGAAAATCAGACAGCCCTAATGTCAGCAATGCCGACTTTAGAACTCCCAAGGGTGACCATCATCGTTATTTACAAGATCGTTCAGCGCCCTTCTGCCTGCATTGCTGAGCAAGGGAGCTGGACTGAGTTGTTCTCCTCGAGGTTTAGTCGCTGAAACAACTCAATCCTGATCCACGGAGTGCAGAATGTATCGAGGAAAAACACAATCATACCTAGAAGCATGTTTATCGCTGTATTTCTGACACGTTTACCAAGAAGAGCTGTGACAATTTCTTCTGGGAGGTTAGGTGTCAGAAGTTCATTACATTAGATTCATAGTTACACCCACGAAAGTAAGAAAATGTGAACCCAAATGTGAATCTTGAGGGCCACTTTCTACAGGGTGGACCAT
Organism: Neotragus moschatus; assembly: GCA_006410615.1. Classification (NCBI taxonomy): domain Eukaryota; kingdom Metazoa; phylum Chordata; class Mammalia; order Artiodactyla; family Bovidae; genus Neotragus; species Neotragus moschatus. Next base: position 331,669 of record SJYA01001712.1, on the reverse strand, counting down.
ATTAGGGCTTATATCATTCAAGTTGATGCAAGCTGTTAATCCTTCCAGTTAGGTTACATTCGTTGCAATTCCAGGAGGATAAAGATTTGTGTAAGGCTCTCCTACATTTATTTATATANAATGATGTACTAGGTAACAAAGATTAAAGCTATTTAGAAAAGATAAATTCCATGGTATCAGGGCAGAATAGTCAATAATTTATTTGGTCTGAAACACATTGTGCATGTCTGCAAAGTCAAGTAGGGTAAACTGGGTTTGCGGGGGGGGGAGGGGTTGATATTTATCCTGTTCTTAAGAGAGCAAGATGTTGGGAAGATGTTTGTAAAATGGTATTGAGTTATTCAGATGCACGTGGAACCTGGTTCATCCTTCACTGGCAAGACCCGTTTCCCCCACCTTCTTTCATGGGCCAGAGAGAAAAAAAAATAAAATAAATGGTCATTGTTAAGGAATCACAGCCTCTCAGGATTAGAAGGGGATGTTAATTTTCAAGTTTAATTGTTCTTATGAGACTTAATGCTTTTCTATTCTATTCTTATCAGTGGTCTTTAGGTCTGTGCCTGAGTTTCAGCATCACTGAGGCATCTCAAACTTCTTCAGATGGTTTATTCTGTAGAGAGATGTGTGATTTCCTGATAGCTTTCCTAGATATTCTTAAAATGCAGTCTCAAGACCTTCCAAAAATGATCTTAAGTACAGAACATGAAATCCATCATTTAATAAATTATGCAACTCTTAATGCAGCTGAAGATCAAACTGGCTTTGGTTTGGCAGTTAGTCATACTACACTGTTGATTTATAAAAAGCTTAATCCACCTAGGACCTCACAAGGCTCATTTATGCCTGCTACCTCCAGGGCATAAATTCTCAGTTGTCATCTTGTAGAAGAAGCTTTGAAAATTGAAGGTGGACTACGAATTTTGAATCCAGTGGGTAATTATTCCATCAGAGGCTTCTCCGGTGGCCAAGGCAGGCGATGAGAGTTAGATTCCTGGGTTGGAAGATCTCCTGGTGTTGGAAATGGCAGCCCATTCCAGTATTCTTATCTTTGAAGTCTCACAGACAGAGGAGCCTGGTGGGCTACAGTCCATGGGGTCACAGAGTCCAACGTGACTTAGCAACTGAACGAGTCCATCAGATTCTAGGTAGATGCTATGGCCGTCCTATGCCTCCTTCTGAGCTCACTGGCCCGGGACACCAAGGTCACACAGCAGGAATGTGGTGTGGGTGTATCCCTTCCCTGTCAGGGTTGCCTTTCAAACCACTGCGCCTGAGTGTGTGTACAGCAGTGGTTTTCAAGCGGCTGGGGGGAGGCAGTCTTGCTCTGCAGGAGACACTGGGTAATGCCTGAAGATGCTTTTAGCTGTTGTAACTGGAAGAGAGTGAATTGACCCCAGGAGGATAGAGGCCAGGACATTGCTAACACCCTACAAAGCACAAGATGGCCCCCCAACAACAAAGAAAATCAGACAGCCCTAATGTCAGCAATGCCGACTTTAGAACTCCCAAGGGTGACCATCATCGTTATTTACAAGATCGTTCAGCGCCCTTCTGCCTGCATTGCTGAGCAAGGGAGCTGGACTGAGTTGTTCTCCTCGAGGTTTAGTCGCTGAAACAACTCAATCCTGATCCACGGAGTGCAGAATGTATCGAGGAAAAACACAATCATACCTAGAAGCATGTTTATCGCTGTATTTCTGACACGTTTACCAAGAAGAGCTGTGACAATTTCTTCTGGGAGGTTAGGTGTCAGAAGTTCATTACATTAGATTCACAGTTACACCCACGAAAGTAAGAAAATGTGAACCCAAATGTGAATCTTGAGGGCCACTTTCTACAGGGTGGACCATATTAGGGCTTATATCATTCAAGTTGATGCAAGCTGTTAATCCTTCCAGTTAGGTTACATTCGTTGCAATTCCAGGAGGATAAAGATTTGTGTAAGGCTCTCCTACATTTTTATATATATATATATATATATATATATATATATATATATTTGCAATCTCAGCACTCAGATTCTGTGACCTACACCTTGTACTCAATCGCAACATCATGTCTGACTCTTGCAACACCATAGACTGTAGCCCACCAGGTTCCTCTGTCCAGGGGATTCTCCAGGCAAGAATACTGCAGTGGGTCACCATTTCCTCCTCCAGGGGATCTTTCCAACCCAGGGGATCGAACCCAAGTCTCCTGCTTTGGCAGGTGGATTCTTTGCCACTTGAGCCACCTGGGAGGCCGTCTATGTCTTAGGTAACTCCTAAAGAAAGGGATGGTTTCTATTAAAATATTAGTTAATTACTCATGCAGTAATAGATTGGCCTGATTTGTAAAGTAACTTGATGTACTTTATCCTTCCCAAGTGAGGCCTATGTTTAGTGCAATGTGTATTTCCTCAAGTTAAAATTTTGAGATTAGCTCTCAGATACATTCATCTGGCCTGACCTCTTCTGATCGCCCTTCCTCCTACAGTCTCCATAACAGTTCGGCTCACTGTTTTCCTACTTCCCATTTCCTGCACTGTTTTAAAGCAAATGGGTCTGGGACATTGTGCTGTTCACCCTCCGCCTCTCGTCAGCTACTTGAATAAGTATCAGTTAATACCGAATAAAATATTTTATTCAAAATATCGAATAAATAGCAGTTAAAATATAAACATATTCAAACATGTTGCATATGAACCGTATTCATAAGTTCTTGGCCCTATGGGGAGCACGGATCCAAGTTGAGTCCCAAGGCAGAAAGTCCTTCTGGTCAGAACAATTACTTGCCCACTCAGTACATCACAATCTTTAAGGGTTATTGAGTATGTACTAGGTGAGAGTCACTAAGGTTTATTGAGCATGTGCTATGTGAGAGTCCCTTGGACTGCAAGGAGATCCAACCAGTCCACCCTAAAGAAAATCAACCCGAATATTCACTGGAGGGACTGTTGCTGAAGCTAAAGCTCCAGTACTTCCGGCCACCTGATGCAAAGAGCTGACACACTGGAAAAGACCCTGATGCTGGGAAAGACTGAGGGCAGAAGGAAAAACGGGCAACAGAGAATGAGACGGTTAGGTAATATCCCTGACTCAATGGACTCGGATTTGAGCAAACTCCAGGAGACAGTGGTGGTTAGAGTAGCCTGGCAGGCTGTGGTCTATGGGATTGCAAAGGGTCGGACATGATTTAGAGACTCAGCAATAGCAACAGTTACATGCTGCGTGCTAGTTCAAGTGCATTCCAGGTAAGAGTTCACTCAGTTCTCATGACTTCCAAGAAGGTGGGTACCATGGTGATCTCCTTTTTACAGTTCAGGCACAAAGTAAATAACTTGCCGGTCTACCCAGGGGAAGACACTGAACCCAGCACGAAGAATGCAGATGAAGTGGTACAATCTTTGGTCCTGCCCTTAAGGCACTGAGAATCTACAAATAAGCAAGCAAGGAACACTTTACACCATGGCGATAAAAGTCAGTAGAGGCTGTAAAGATGCTACAGGGAGGCGTAACCAACTCAGACTTCAGAGTTCATTGTCAGCCTGCTGCTAATCTGAGGCGTGAGGATTAAGGCTCCTGAGAAGGGGCTGGGCATCATAGGGGGTGACCTGGAGAGTCCCAGGACTATAAAGAGGGCAGCATGACTGCACCACAGTGGGGTAGGGGGCAGCGGCGGGAGGGGCTGGAGAGGTGCCAGGAGCCGACACCACTGACCCACCAGATGCGTGAAGGAGTTTGCACTTGACTCTCAGAGCAGTGGGGAGCCGTTGCAAGGTTTTGCTGTTTCCCGTTTTAAAGTTTTCAGGGGAAGAATGGCACGATCGTTCCTCAGTACTTTGTAATAACCTGTAAGGGGAAAGAATCTGAAACAAACAAACGAACAAGGCACGTATGTATGTGCGACTGAATCAGTTTGCTGTTCACCTAAAATCAACACATTGTAGGTCAACCACAGTCCAGTCAAAAAAGAGAGACATCGATGGATGCTTTGGTTTATACTTAAGGAAATGGCTAAGCACAAGCATAGCTGATGTGTGCATGCAGGCTAAGTCTCTTCAGTCGTGTCTGCCTCTTTGTGATCCCGTGGACTGAAGCCCACCAGGCTCCTCTGTCCATGGGATTCTCCAGGCAAGAATACTGGAGTGGGTTGCCATGCCCTCCTGCAGGGGAATCATCCCAACCCAGGGACTGAATAGTGTCTACCTACTTTGGCAGGTGAATACTTTACCACTAGCACCAACCGGGAAAACTTTGTCATGTAAAACGTAGTATAAATTTAATTCTATCCAATGAATCGTTTCCCAATCTGTTAAAAAATATTAAATAGCAATAATAAAAAAAACCTAGCATGCCTTTTTAGATTTTAAGAAGTGTCAGATAAAGCCAAATGTCCTATAAAGGCACTCTCATGGGGTCAAGACTATGTAAGGGAGGCAACAACATCCATTCAGTCCATCACAAACCGACTCGATGGACAGGAGTTTGAGCAAGCTGGTAATGGACACGGAGGCCTGTCGTGCTACAGTCCATGAGTCCACAAACAGTCCGACACGACTGAGCAACTGAACTGAACTGATCAGAAACTGAGGGATGTATATTTCCTCTGCAACTTTCCTTAAGCCTAACACAGGCAATCTGCTTGAATTGTCACTAGTTTAACATGTAAACTTCTAAAACCAAAGCTGCCCGGGTTGGCGGCAATAGATTGGAGGATAAAGACAGGAGCTGCTTTTTTTTTTTTTTTTAAATCACTTGGAAGTTAATCCTTAGAGTTGCACATTCATGGATTAGAACACATGGTGAAAATAAAGATTGACTAGCAAGATTTCTTGGATAGAAGCAAATTAATACGTTTTCCAAGGAGCCATGCAGAATATGAAGAATGTTCATTGTATGGACTGTTTCAGAACACTGCCATAAAGACTGGTAAACTAACAACCTATTGTTTGACATTTGCAGGAAGGATGTTGGATGGAGTAGCTTTCCTTGGCCTCCTCGCCGTGGATCTGAGGCCTTATTTGGGCATTTTGCTCTGCGCTATATGAGCAGATGCGCTGAGAAAGTAAATAAAACTCTTTCCTCCTGGTGTCTGGGTCAGGATGCAGCTCTTTTAACCTTTACACGGGGCACAGCAAGCGCTGAGCGTAGTAGAATGGGCCTGCAGGTAAGACAACAGGAGCCATCTGGAGTGCAAAGGGGCAAAGTAAAGTATCTTAGTCAACTGTGCTGCCATAACAACATGCCTTAGACTAGAACAGCAACCCACATCAGTATTCTTGTCTAGAGAATTCCATGGGCAGAGGAGCCTGGCGGGATACGGCCCATAGGATCACAAAGAGTCAGGCACTACTGAACTGAGTTAGCACGAAATACCAGGGCCTTAAGTAAGAGACCTTTATTTTTCGCAAGCTGGAAGCTGGAAGCCTGAGGGTGCCAAACAAGGTCAGGTTCCTCCAGGCTGGTACGTGGCCAGCCTCTCGCCTTGGCTTGCATGGTGGGGAGAGAGTGCTGGTCTCTTGTCCTCTTTTTATAAGGGCATGGCTTCCTTCATGGGACCCCGACTCTCACAACTGTACCTAAACCTCATCGCCTCCCAAAGGGCCCTTCTCCAAATATTAAGACCATCACAATGAGGGTTAAAGCTTCAACATGTATAGTTAGCGGGGACAGACATTCAAAGCACAACAAGAAGCAAGTTCAAAAATGAGAAAAAAGCTCTACTGAACCTGGGACTGCCCATCTGTTGGATCTCTCCATTTTGATAAGAAACAATTCTATTGCTTATTGCTTTGATTTTCTTTTTTTCTCTCTCTAGTTTTTTTTCTTTCTTATTTTATTCCTTCTCTCCTTCTTGTTGCTGGCATCAGCAATTTGCAATTAATGGACTAAAAGTTGTTCTGTTTGTGTTTTCTCTGAGGTCAAACCCATTAATGGCAATGGGCTTTAGGCAGCCCTTCATCCAACTGTAACTTAATTTGGAATTTTCTATTTCTAATTTAGAAAAAAGCCCTATATGCAGAAAACTGAATATGAATTAGATAATTATTTCCTATTAAAAGATGAAAGTTTAAGGAATAAAAGAATCTAGCCTGTCAAATTAGAAGTGAAGGTATATACCATCTTAAATAAGTGTTGTTTCAGCTGTTTAATAGAACCTACCTGGGGGTACATGAGATGTAGGTGATAATAGCTAATATAGCACTAATAATTTAGCTCTCCAAAATGAAAGTTTTAATTGCACCTTAAAAAAAAATTGACGATCAACTATTGCAAAAATTTCCTCTAGAAGACACACACGTACATTTCTTTATGTAAGTTTGACACTGGCCAAATAATAGGTCAGTAATTAGATGCTTGGCCATTTATAAAATAGGGGAAAAAAGACATTTAAAATCATGTAGTGTGCATTAGCCCAGGAAGCACGATATTACGTTTTGCTCCTTAAATTCCTACATATTTGGCAGGTTATTTCACTTACTCTCAATTATTGATATTGATGGAACACTCTGTATTGTAATGTGGCAGGTCATTAAATCTCAAGGCCACTCATCATAATTTATGTTGCCAAAGTTTGAAATACTGCAATCAGGATTGGTACTTAAGATATTCTCGTTTGTGGGACAGGGAGGAATGAATAGCTTTTTTCTCACTGAAAGGACTTCTTTCCCCTTCTGTCTAGGAGAGGCCTGGCTACACCAGACCTTGGCAAGGCATTGTATCTTTCTCTGCATCTGATGAGACCCTTTGCAAACTCCTCCGGTTGCTCTCCATGCGTGCTCAGTTGCTTCAGCTGTGTCCAACTCCTTGTGATCCCATGGATTGTCGTCCACCAGTCTCCTCTGTCCATGGGATTCTCCAGGCACGGATTCTGGATTGGGTTGCCATGCCCTCCTCCAGGAGATCTTCCCAACCTGAGGATCAAACCTGCATCTCCCCTGTCTCCTGCATTGCAGACCAATTCTTTACCACTGAGCCACTGGGGAAGCCGCATGTTGCTTTGGCTTTATTTAGTTCCCTTAGTCCCGTTTGCCAAAATAGTTTATCTTTCTGTATACAGTCCCCATTGTTTCCTAACTGTTTTAATCACTTCCAAGTCATTCTAAAAAGAAAATAACTGTAATAAAATGCAGTTATCAATGCTGGCAATATTGGCTTTTCAAAGAAGTAAAGCTCCTTAACTCATAGCTCGTGAAACAGTCTTTATTTTGTACGTTTTTGTAACTTTATCCCAGTACAGAAAGCATCAGCATGAAAGATCATAAATAAGGAGAAATAATGAAATACTAGTTTGAGCCAACCAGGCACTAAAATAGCCAGATTCCTGACCACTTGCCCCCTGAGACTTGCTCCTCCCATGGGTCTTCTGCTTTCACAAATGGCAGGGGTTCTTTCCAGTTACTTAGGCCTCAGATCCGGTTATTTGTGGTGTCTTTGCCTCAGAGCAAATCCTGCTGCCTTGACCTTCAAAAGGTCCAGGACCCAAGTCTTTTCTCCACCTCTGCACACACCACGCTGGTCCCAGCCACCGTGACACTGGCTGGACCCTCAGAGCCGCCAGGCTCTTTCCTTGGCTTCCCCCTTGGCCCTCTAGAATCCTCACTCAATAGCTACGTGAGAGGACCTTTTATTCCGGGGGCGGATTGATGCCCTCTGCTCAGTCCTGAGACCCTTCACACCAATTCAAGGAAACGACAGAGCCTCAGAATGGCAGCCTGGCGTTCTGACCTCACCCGGCCCCCTCGAGTTCTCGCTCTTTCCTCTCCAGCCACCCTGGCCCCACACTGATCTTCCCAGCTCAGGGCCTTGGTGGGTGCTGGTCTTCCCACCTGGGCACGTTCCTCCCTCATTTCCCCTTAGAGCTTCTACTTCACCACTTGCTGGTCGGTTGCTACTCAGATATCTCGTCATGAGGCCATCCTGACCACTTGATTTAAAAGCTTCAGCCCTCCCATGACATGCTGTGCACACACACAACGTACATCGTGTATTTGTTGGGTATCTGTATACCACTCCCACAGCAACCACCACAGAACGTGAGTCTGTGACGGCTGAGATGCGCCTGTGAGTGTTTAAATTTGTCATTATCGTTGCTGTCATTTTTCATCTCTTGACCATGCCTCCAGACATGAGGGATCTTAGTTCTGTGCCTGCGTGCATGCTAAGTCGCTTCAGTTGTGTCCACCTCTTTTGTGACCCCATGGACCATAGCCCATGGGCTCCTCTGTCCACGGGATTCTCCAGGCAAGAATACTGGGGTGGGCTGCCGTGCCCTCCTCCAGGGGATCCTCCCCACCCAGGGATCAAAGCCGCATTTCCTGCATCTCCTGAACTGGCAGGTAGATTCTTTACCACCGGGCCAGTTGGGAAGCCTAAGTATTAGGTCTTGGTAGCACAGATACAACTACCCTCAGATCGAACAATCCCCTTCTGACCACCAAGTCCTCTTTTTCCACTCTATTACTTACGTACATTAATCTTTCTCACCCTAAACTGTCTGCTTCTTTGAGGAAAGGAGCTACATATTTCTCCCCAATTCAAATCTTCCTGGGATGCTCAGTTCTAAGTTTTATCTACGTAACTTGTTTCCAGAACTGGAATAGATTGATCTCAATCGTTTCCTGAGTTTATCTGCTAAGAATTCCCTTAATTCTTGTGAGTTTCAAGTTGACCCCACTGCAGTCTTATTGCTTCCTACTCTTTTGGAGTTCTTGGCTAAGTGCATACAAGGTCAGAAACAAATCTTTTAATCATATACTTCTCCTGTTCTTTTTTTTATAACACATGATGAAAATTTGTTTATAAATACGGGGTTTAACTATTTTCATTTCAACTGACAAGGACTGCAGGTAAGAGTTCACTTTTATAAAGTCACTATTTTTGGATTCTTTTTAATATATTCACAGTATTGAGGCTTAAAAAAGTTTTCTGGGGGAAGTATCATTACATACCAGTGCTTGGAAGAATTCCTGGGGGAAATGGATGCTTTAGATCCACAGGGGATGGTGTTTGTTAGGGAGCCACCTGGTGCGGGGGGAAGAGTTCAGCCTCTGATGTTTGTTCCCAGTCTCCCCGCTCACCTCGTCCACCAGGAAGGGCAGGACTCAGCCCTGGATGGGTGGAAGCCAGGTGCTCCCTCAGCTGTCATCCAGCTGCCTGCACGCTCAGCCTGAGCCGGTGAGGTGTGTAAGCCATTTTGAACTAATTGTCCTTTTACCTTGTTGGAGGAACCTCCACAGCTGCACTCACACGTGACCTTGGACCGCGTCCTTCTTAATGGCTCTCATGCTCGGACAGAGATGGGGTATGCACAACACAAAAGTGTGGTGATGACGCTAATCCTCAGCTGCTCCGCATGGTGGGAGAGGATGGGCCTTGTTAAGGTCTGTGCGAAAGCAGGGGTGGAAAGCAGAAACCAGCCTCACATTTGTTTTCGTTTCTCTTTTTCCTATTTCTCCATATTTAGTTTAGAACTGACAGTGGACTCTTAGATAGCTCAATACACGAGTTGCTTACAGTGTAGAGCCATCGCTTCTTGGCAAATAGATGGGGGGAAAGTGGAAACAGTGACAGATTCTATTTTCCTGGGCTCCAAAATCACTGCAGGCAGTGACTGCAGCCATGAAATTAAGAGGTGCTTGTTCTTTGGAAGAAGAGCTATGACAAACCTAGACAGCTTATTAAAACACAGACATATCACTTTGGTGACAAAGGTCCATAGAGTCAAAGCTATGGTTTTTCCAGTAGTCACGTATGGATGTGAGAGCTGGACCATAAAGAAGGGCAAGCACTGAAGAACTGATGCTTTCCAACTGTGGTGCTAGAGAAGACTCTCGAGAGTCCGTTGGACAGCAAGAAGATCAAATTAGTCAATCTTAAAGGAAATCAACCCTGAATATTATTTGCAAGGACTGATGCTGAAGCTGAAACTCTAATACTTTGGCCACCTGAAGTGAAGAGACAACTCATTGGAAAAGACCCTGATGCTGGGAAAGATTGAAGGCAGGAGGAGGGGGGTGGGCAGAGAATGAGATGGTTGGATGGCATCATTGACTCAATGGATAAAAGTCTGAGCAAACTCCGGGAGATAGTGAAGGACAGAGAAGCCTGGCATGCTGTAATCTGTGGGATATCAAAGAGTTGGACATGACTTAGCAATTGAACAATAACAACAAAGAGCTATTGGCTAACTTTGTTTTTTAAGGAACCACGACATCTTGGCTTGGGGTAGCGTCCGTTCCTGGGTGCCATTCAGCACCTCCCTGCCCTGTGCCTGACAGGCGTGTGACAATTTTGGATCTTGTGCAGCATAAAAGCCACCAAGCCCCTACCTTCTACCTTCCAGCCTCTGAGGTCTATGTTAGCTCAATTGGAGAATAGTTAATAAGTTGTCAGAAAGAATTTACCCATGGGTATTTCAGTTATCTTTTATCATATCCCCATGAACTGTAAAGCGATAAAACACAATAAAGTCATTCTAATCGTACTTTAAATGATTTTAGAAACAATAGAATTCACTGGCCAACTGTGTCAGAAATCTTTTGGTGAAAAAGTGTGGATATCCTTATCTTGATTTTTTTCAATTCATTTTTCTTGAAGCTTAGGAGTGTTATGAATGTATATTGAAATGTAACTAAGGAGTTCCATTGCCAGTTAAAAGATACTTCAGTGGATGCATGTATAAATAACCTTCAGTGAGGACATACTTGACATTCTATTTGGGGTGCTAAATACAGAAGAAACTCCATTGAAACACTAACTCCTGGGGCTAAGATGAACTTAAGTCTTTTCCACAAAGGACCAAAAAGCAAACACTAACAAGTCTAACAAACATAAACATTTACTGAATTTGCTCATTTGTGTCCCGCTTTTTGCAACCCCAAGGACTGTAGCCTCCAAGCTCCTCCGTCCACGGGATTTTCCAGGCAAGAATTCTGGAGTGAGTTGCCATTTGGGTCTCCAGAGGATCTTTCCAACCCAAGGATCGAACCCAGGTCTCCTGCACTGCAGGCAGACACTTTACCATCTGAGCCACCAAGTAAGCCACCAGGCAGTTAGTTTAAGGGTGAAATGTAAAGTCTGTTTTATGAGCCCAGTGTATTTTCTTTGGCAAACCGTTTACTTATCAGACCAAAAAGCTAGGGAAATAGATTTCTCAACACAAATTATATCACCAGGTAGAATTCTATTAATATAATGAGCAACACATGAGTCAAGTGTAGAAAGAGTTAAACCAAATATAATAATTCAAAAGTATTGTTGCTTTAGATTTGGGAAAAAATAGAAATCAACCTGAATTATTCATATTTTGCAAGATATATGCTTAACATAGAATACACACATACACATATTGTGTTTTATTGCTTTATAGTTTGTAGGGACGTGATAAAAGACCATGAAAATATCCGTGGGTAAATTCTTTCTGGTAACTTATTAAGTGGGTTTTCCTGGTGGCTCACATGGTAAAGAATCTGCTTGCGATATAGGAGACCCGAATTTGAACCTGGGTCAGGAAGATCCCCTGGAGAAGGAAATGGCAACCCACTCCGGTATTTTTGTCTGGAGAATCTCATGGACGGAGGAGCTTGGTGGGCTACAGTCCATGGGGTCACAAAGAGTCAAATAAAACTGAGTGACTAAGCACACGGTCATACACATACACTTTCAGCAAATATGAAACCCATACATCCATGCATGCAAGCAAAGCAAGGCACACATATAAAGATGCATTACACACAGTGTACATTTGCACGCCAACTGAATTTACTCTTATGTTCACTTTTGGTCAATAATACATTACAGACCAATTTTTCTTTGTTTTGAATGGACTGTATGTTTGTTCCGTAGGCCCAGGCACAAATGAGGGACACTATTTTCTAACTTTCACTTCACTGAATTGAATGAGTTCAGCACTGCGTTAACAGAATCCCTGCTTTACGGGAACCCACTCACATCAGATAGTAGGGAACTGAACCAAGTCAATTCTCATTGTCAAATGCTCTCCCTGGTTTCCAGGGTACCTTCAACACTTAGATGCAAACGCAGGGGACAGAATATTCTAAGCTGGTAAAAGTGTGTTGATCCTTGCCTTCTAAGGTAACACCTTTAAAAAACAAAAATGAGTGACTATTTTGATTCCCTTTGTCTTGTTTTATTTTTGGCTTCTCTGACACAGTATCAGTTTTTCTAATAAATCTCCAGTACAGAAAGGAAACAATACCCAAATCCTGGAAGTGGGACAAACTGTTAACTGAACAACTAAAGCCAAGCGCATCATTTTGCCAAAACTGGGGGAAAGTTAACAAGGAAAGGGGACAAGCTAAAACAATTCTTAGGATTTTGTTCTGTGAATTTCCAAACTGGGCCTTCACTTCCACCTAAAGGCCTCTGTAGAGTCTAAATTTCTCTTTCAAAGTGTTCCTTTTTAAATTTTTTTCTCATTGAGGAATAAACAGATGACAGAGAGGGCTTCTGTTTTTGCTCTTCAGGTTAAACCAGCAGACGCAAAGGGCCTCTATTTTCCTGAAGTGTGACCGCTTCTGCGTGGAGGCAAGGAAGGACAAACTGGTCTGAAGTGACCTCTTCTGGGCAGGATGTGGAAGGCTGATGGGTCTTCTTAAGCAAGACCTTCCAACATATCTAATCTAAGGTAAATAATGTTCCAATATCCTCAGGTGAAGAACTCACATTCCTAAAGGCTTTCCTGGGCAAGGAAAAGGTCAGCAAAAATAGCCCAAATAAAACGGCAAACCAGATAAGATTATCACACAACAGACCTAAGAACTGCTCGGTGGTGATGGTCAATCTCTGCAGAAATGTTCCGTCAACAAGTGAGCCATAAAAGGAGCCGGGGTACGTGGAGTTTATTGGTCTCATGGGAACAAAATATTGATCAGACAAGGTAGTGCCACTTGATAATCTTCAAACGCTGCTCAAGTAACTGGTTACTGATTTGAAGAGTATAGCAGATAATTTTTAAATAATTTCTAAAGTGTGAAAGGAAAGCACCATAAAGCAGGTGAAGAAATATGAAGTGCTAATTCAGGTGATTTTATGGTAGAGTCATAATTCCCTTTTAAGATAGAAACCTTGATCAGGGAGATGATCAGTGTTGGGTCTTTGCCTTTTGAAACTGTAAAAACAGATGAAGAGCAAGGCAAATGTAAAGCAAGTTATATACACACAAATGCCCCCCAAATAGGTATAGTCACAGAGGTTCATAGACTTTTCCTGCAATTTTGCATTTATCAGAAAGAGTGGGGGAGTCTTGAGTTTTAACCACACAGCGGATTTGACTCTACTTAGATTCTAAGCACAACTACACTTTTTCCTGCAGATGTAACACTTTCTGAAAAGGAAGTCCTTTTGAAGTCTAGGAAGAAAGAAGAGACCCTAGGTGAATGGTTTTTCTCTGGGGACTGATCTTACAATCCTTAGATAATATAGACCAGGTAAGGCATTTCCATAAAAACTGGGGTAGTAATGATTTTCAGCTTGCTTTGTAGAATGAAGAAAATCAACAATGCTATTTTCTGACATACAAAGACCATCCCTTTTCCCACCATTAAATTATCTGTCAAATTTTAGAATCATTTTGGTATTTACCAGACACCAAACTACCTTCAGAAGTTCTCTACTTTCTGCGTCTCTAAGCTGCTCCCGGTTTACTCTGTGTTCTGAATTTGTGTAGAGCTGCCAACTGCCTGATAAAAAAAAAGGAAAAAGTGAAAAAGAGTTTGTTTTTGCTTCTTTGGTTTCAATTAACATCTGCCATCTCCCTGACCTGAGTTCTGACAACACAATTGCTATGAAATATTGGTTCGAACTTAAAACCAGAAATCTTGAGTGTAGGTTTCTGCCAAATAGGTGCTAGTTAGAACCAGCTGCCTGGAGCGGAACTGCTAAGTGCTTGAAGGCTGCCTCTGATCTGAGCCAGTCTCCCCAGCAGAGCCGTTTCAAAGGAGAATCTGCCAGAGTGGATTCGTCTCCAAGATGGATGAAGATTTATCTATAGCCCAATCAACGTGTCATTTCTCTTCTTGTTTAGTTTATCATTGGGTGGATCCCAAAGTTAAGCCGAAATAATGAACGATAGCTATATTTAGAAACTTAAAGCAATTATCTGGGGATTTAGATGGTGGTGGGAAGGTGTGTGCATTTGAGGGTGTGAGAGAAAAGAGATGGAATATCAATAAATCTGCAGACTACAGTCACGGAACACGTGTTTGGGGGAAGTGGCCTGAATTGTGGGTGTTTGATGGAAATTGCAAGCCGAAACAGGCTCAAATCACTTCTCAACATACCTGCACCACAGGTGACCCCGGATCATCAACAGCAATCAAAAGCTTAAGTAATGGAAACAATTCTCTGTGGGGAGAATTGGCCGTGGTCATCTCATTAAGCACACAGTTCTGTTTTCAACGTAATTAGTCATTTAATTACTCATGCATTCATATGCCTAATTAATTATAATTTCATTCAAACTACGCTGTTGGTAATGCTTTTGTTCTCTGTTCCAACAAATCAAATGGCGGCGGAACGTATTTGATCTGGAAATTGGTTCGGGTTTCGTCTCATCATAAACATAATAAAACACTAATGAATAAAACAGTGAGAGTGTTAATATCCACAATAAAGATCACACCCCCTCAAATAGTAACTCTTTCTAAGGAACAGCAGTTTCAAACATTAGAGCTATTTACCTCCCAGAACCTCAGATTGAAGGTCAAGGTCGAAAGAACAAGATCTGAGTTCAGATACACCCATTATTAAGAACGGAGTTCCGAGCACGTTTTCCAGGTGGCTAAGTGGTAAAGAATCCGAGTGCCCACGCAGGAGCTGCAGGAGACCTGGGTTCCATCCCTGGGTCAGGAAGATCCCCTGGAGAAGGAAATGGCAACCCACTCCAGTATTCTCGCCTGGAGAATCCCATGGGCAGAGGAGCCTGGTGGGCTACAGTGTGTGGGGTTTCAAAGAGTTAGGCACGACTTAGCAACCAAGCAACAACAACAACCTGTGCACGGAGGAATGCAAATTAGTGTATAGCACAGAAAACCCAGGATGTGGAGGGCTGTTGGGTTTCTTATGAACAAAACAGACTATACACGATTTTTTGGTCCACTGTTCATAGCTGAACCAGGTAAGATTATTCAGAAAAGATAGCTTACTGTATAGCACAGGGAACTCCACTCAGTGCTCTGGGGTAACCTAAATGGGAAGGAAATCCAAAAAGGAGAGGATATATGTATACATACAGCTGGTGTGCTTTGCTGTACAGCGGAAACTGAAACAACATTGCAAAGCAACTGCTGCTGTTCAAGTCGCTAAGCTGTGTCCGACTCTGCAACCCCACGCAGCACGCCAGGCTCCCCTGTCCTTCATCATCTCCCTGAATTTGCTCAAACTCATGTCTACTGAGTCCGTGATGCCACCCAGCCATCTCATCCTCTGTCTCCTGCTTCTCCTCCTGCCCTCAGTCTTCTCTTCTTTCCTCAACTGGGATCTTTTCCCAGGAGTCACCTCGTTGAATCAGGTGGCCAGAGTACTGGAGCTTCAGCTTCAGCACCAGTCCTTCCAGTGAAAGCAACTATACTCCAATAAAATTAATTTTAAAATAATAACAGATTAAAGTAAAAATAAATAAGACCGTCTAAAAGTTGTTTGATGGTCCATCTACACTTTTAGTGTTTTTCCCCAGAAAAGTGGTAAACAGCTGGTTCTGCAGGATGGATCATCCCCTAGTCACTCGTCTAGGGGCTTTGCATTTTGACT
This sequence comes from Neotragus moschatus, assembly GCA_006410615.1. NCBI lineage: Eukaryota > Metazoa > Chordata > Mammalia > Artiodactyla > Bovidae > Neotragus > Neotragus moschatus. The sequence goes on along the minus strand of SJYA01001712.1, from coordinate 315,917 downwards.
CATTTAGTCCTCTCAACTGACCATTGAAGTGGTCACTGTATTGGCCTCGTTTCCCAGAAAATGAAATTGAGGCCCAGAAAGATTAGATCACGTGCCTGAAGCCACCAAAGTGGGGCAGTGGAAAATGTTCTCGTAGGAAACCAACGGTCACGTGATCTGCTATGATTTTTGTCCCAGAAGCATGGTAGAAATAAAACACCACTGACTATGAAGGTTGAATACAAAGAATATTAATAAATATCGGCTCTTTTTTCCTTTTCTTTTTGGACCATACTTGTGACCTGCATTGACTTTCAAGCTCGACCATGGAAAAGGCGCCAGACAGATGCCCACTGCCTGCCTCAGACTCTGTGAGTGCTAATGGGACGGTGTGACATTGTCAGCTCAGCTCTCAGAAAATATAAAGGGCAGTTACTGAGATGCGCTGCTTTGAAGTAAATTTGAATTCTTGTAGGGGATGAGAAGATGAAGTGAAGAAGAGGGTGCTAGCTGCCCTCAGCCAAGTGCGCTCAGAAGGACAGGAGTTTAGGATCGCTTCTTCAGGATCAGTTACTAGTTACTAACCTGGCAAACTGTCCTAATTCCTGACACTGGGATATTTTGGGATGGCTTAGGGCTGGCCCTGAATTCCCATCTCTCCCTTTCCCTCATGGAGTGTCCCCTACATAAGAATGAGTCCTGTTCCAAGAGCCTGTTCATAAGTCCAACAAAGTTAGGCTAGGAACCCAACTAACGGACTTCCCAGGTGGCTCAGTGGGTGAAGAACCTCCTGCAGTGCAAGAGACCCCGGAGATATGGGTTCAGTTCCTGGGTCGGGAAGATCCTCTGGAGGAGGGCACAGCTACCCACTTCAGTATTCTTGCCTGGAGAATCCCATGGACAGAGGAGCCTGGCAGGTACAGTCCATGGCGTCACAAAGAGTCGGACACAACTGAGCGTGATTACAGCGCACAGTCCTCAGCGAACACAATCGTCTTACAGTCCTGTATGGTAATAGGTTTATGATACTTTTCACACAAATAATACATTAAAAAACAAACACAAAAAATAAAGAAAACATTTTTAATCTTCCAGTAATGTACCTTGAAAAGCACAGCAGCCCAGCATAATAGCTGGCACACGGGGCTGGAGCCAGTGAAGAGGCAGGAAGAGCCCCAGGCTGCAGGAGGGAAATCGAGCTGGGGGATCGTCTGCACCAGGAGACGGAGGGCAAGCTTCGATGTAGACGGAGGGGAAGCTGTGGCGTCGCTCACACCAGACCCCGGGGGAACATACGTCCCCATCTTTGACAGTTCGGAACTTGAAGTTCTGTGTGTAGGGGACTTATTGACATTTGCAGCTTTTCCGGGATTAGTCAACACCATCCAAAGCAGTTTGAACACAAGAGTTTGCTGCTTCGTGACCTGGTTAAAAAGAATGCCTGCATGCATGCTAAGTCACTTCAGTCGTGTCTGACTCTGTGGGACCCTATGGACGGCAGCCCATCAGGCTCCTCCATCCACAGGATTCTCTAGGCAAGAATACTGGAGTGGGTTGCCATTTCCTTCTCCAGAAAAAGAATGCAAATTGGTGTAAAATACATGTATTTCCATGCTGGTTGGATCATTGTGGGAGTAAATAAAAGTTAGCTTGGGCTGGTGGCCAGAGCACTCTAAAAGGCCTGACTTCTAGGCCCAGATTGGCTCCTAGTTTGCAATGTGACGTGGGCGAGGCACCTAATGTCCCCGCATCTCTGTTTCTCTTTTATAATATGCACGGATTGACTTTTTTCAGGTCTGAAAAGAAATGACATGAATGACCTGGCAAAGACGATTTAACTTCAATTGCTTTATGCACATACTAGTAATAAAAATAGAAATAATGATGAACACTTCATAACAATAAATAACAAGCATGAACAACAGGGATGGCTGCAGGGCAGTAAGCGAAATGATGGCTTTGATGATATAAACGACTTAATGAACGGGGTGACTCTGATGTGTAAGCGTGTAGATACCCTTCCCTCCCTGCCTCTCTCAGAATTAGCAGCTAAATGCATTCCCTGGATGCTTTATACACAAGAGGAGAGGCTGCACTTTTAACTATACTGTAAACTATGTTAAAAAAAATCTACTTTTTAAAAAACTGGGCCACTGACTCATCTTCATATTATGGTTATAAAAGGAAAAATTTAAACTCCTCAAGGGAAAGAGACTCAGCCAGAGAACCCAATTACCTGGCTGAAATTGTACAAATATCAGTTCGCACACCCAGCCTCAGAACAATAGCTATTGTAATGAATTACCTTTTTCCTTGAAAGGCCTCTGCTTCTATCCCCGGGTTTGCTATTTTCTCCGAAGGTTGCTATCCCGTCTGAGCTATAAAGACATGATGCATGGGTCTCCTTTCTTTGTCTCCACCTTTTGAATTTGGTACAAAAACTAAACCATTCATTTTCATTTTTCTCAGGAGTTTTCTTGCCTTAATGAATGTTTTTATGAGAAAAAAGGAAAGGAAAGATAAAATATGCCAGCAGACTAGAGAAAAATCTTAAAGGGGACAAAAAAAATGAGAGAGAAAAAAGGTGAGAAGGAGAGAGAAGCGAAGCAAGGAGTCAGAAAATTGGAAGGGAAGAGAAGGGTCCAGTCTGCGGACTCTGTACTCCTCTTTCTTTATTCATTAGTTTCCATCTTCTGCTGCCCCCGCTTCCATCTTCTCCCCCTCTGCTTCTGCCTGTGCCCTTCAGAACTCAGCGGAACTAGAAAGGCTCCTTGTCTTTCTTCCCAGATCCTCTTTGAATGATGAAATAAGATCAAGTCTATTCATAATTGCTCTGTGCTGTTCAAAAAGCATTTTCCTGAAGGGAGCTTTCTACTTTATTCATTTCAGCTATTAATGTGTATATAATATGCCTTCATTCCTAATTACTTTGTCACCATTTTGTTAACTGTCCAGGATCTGCATTTGAACTAAGACACTTTAATTATCAAATTAACACAATTTCATGGTTGATATGTTCAATTTCTCACCACTGGACTTTTTAATTTTCTTTCTTTCTTTTTATTTTATTAACTGGCTCCTTTCTGGTCCTTTCCCCTAATCATCCAAAGAGGTGTCTAATACCCTTGGTTAGCATTCATGAATACTTTCCATAAATAGCCAGACATTAAGGGTTGCAAAAGAGGGCCTGTTCTTGCAACACGGTTTTCCTTGTAGTCTTTCTTCATTGATTTCTAACCCAGTAATGACATTTATTTATTCACAGGTTATGATCTTCAGTTCAGTTGGAAAAAGAAAAATTCTCCTGGCTTTTTCTACCGCTAATTGCTTGAACTCAACAGCCTCAGGTGCAAAAATAAAGGCACTTGGCTTTAATGAAAAGAAAGGAATGCCTGTATTGTAGTTAACATTAAATTATGAAAAGAAGAGAGATAGGTTACTTTTTTAAGTTGTCAAACACAGATGATAGAAATGAAGAAGTAACGGTGGAATAAAAGAGAAAGTCATTACAAGATCCAGAATAAAGAATTTCTTAGCTTACTCGTTGTGAAGTCCTTTGCACAGTTTCTTTCATGGATTAAGGGCCATGAACGCACTGGTCTCAACCCAAGAGGACGGCAGCTTTTGTCCCGTGAGACTGAGTGCTGATTCAGAGGCAAAGTAGCCATAATAATTCTCACATTCAGAAATTCATCTCCCCCACCTTAAAACATTTATAGTTATAGAAACCCATCTTGATGACTCCGGACCGGCTGAGATGGACTCCGAACCATCTCAATAAGCATCTTTATTGGGGTATAATTTATATACCATAAAATCGACCCTTTGAAATATATATCAGAATGACTTTTAGGAAATTGACAGAATTATGGGAAGCTTTCCACAATCCAGCTCTAAAACATCTCCACCATCCCCCAAAGACCCTCTGTATCCATTTTCAGTCAATCCCCATTTCTGCCCTCTGGCCCCGGGCATCACTAATCTTTCTTTATATATTTGCCTTTATAGACACTTCGTGTAAACAGAATCGTGCAATGTGTGGTCTTTTGTGTCTGATTTCCAGCACTTACCCTCAATTTTACTGTTGCAGCGGGTATTCCAACAGGTTTGGTGTAAACTATGGTCCCTCCTATTATCAGCTTTGCCGAGGTCTGCGTTATTATGTGGTACCTTCACGGTTATAAAGATGAATCACATCATGCTGAAGGGAAAAGATACCTTTCTAAACGATCAAAAGAATATCACCAAGAGTAGGAAGTGAAACCAAGCGCAACTGCAAGAACGGGTTGCTTGTAAGTATAAGACATTTATTTAAAAAGAAAAATAAGGGTAGCATTAAGTGTACATTTAGTGTGTTAGCGTTTTTAGAGAAACAGCAAAGATGTAACACTGAAACATGACTTTTTAAAAACACATTTTAATACTGTACTGTTGCTTTTAATTTAAAAAATAAAGTTATCAGCGATTTTTCCAAAGTATTATTTTATAGTTATTGAACTTAAAATGATCTCTTCTTAATAGATGGTGCTTGAGTCTTTTTTGAAACAAAGTTTCCATTTATTGAGGAAATCGATGGCTCAAAATTATAGCATACTGTCCTCTTTTATACAGATTCAGAATTATTTCTGGGGAGAAATCCTGACTGAAAGTTTGTGGAAACACATCTGCAGTTTTGAAATAATTGTACAAAATATTGGGATTTTTCTTTCCAGTTGCATGGGGATGTAGCCAGTGTTGACCACCCCATAGTGAAGCTCAAGGTGACCAGTAAAGTGTGTGCCCTTGTGTTCATACTTGTCTTAGTTAGAAAATAGAGCTTATTTTTTAAAGCCGTTTTAGAATGACACAGAAAGTACAAAGATAATCCAGAGAATTCCCATAGACCTCCTCACCCACTTTAGCCTGTTATTAACATCTTACACTAGAACTGTAGATCTGTTACAATTAATCAGCCAATCTTGGTATACTAGGACTAAATAAGGCCCATAGCTTATTCAGATCGCCAGAGTTTTTTTTTTTTTTTTTTTTTCATTTATTTTTTGCTGCACTGGGCTTTTTTTTTTTTTTAGAGCTTTTCTAAGCTGCTGAGTGGGCTTTGCTCTAGCTGTGGCTTGCAGGCCTCTCTCTCTTTGCAGAGCACAGGCTCTAGAAGGTGCAGGCTTCAGTCGTCGCTGCCCTGGGCTCACTCGTTTCAGCTCCCCGGCTCTAGAGCGGGCGCTCAACAGCTGCAGTGCGCGGGCTTAGTTGCTCCACCGCATGTGGAATCTTCCCCGACCTGGGATCGAACCTGTGTGTCCTGCATCGGCAGGAGGATTCTTAACCCCTGGACCATCACAGAAGTCCTCGTTTTCACCAAATGTTCCCTTTCTAGTCCAGGATCCTGCCCAGGATACACATAACACGTCACCCTCTTGTTTCCAGCAGCTGTGATAGTTTCTTAGCCTTGTTTTTGATGCCCTTGACCATCTCAAGAAGGACTGAGCAGATATTTTCTGGAACTCTTCCCTGGAGAAATTTGTCTAGTGTTCTGCCCCCCTGCCCCACTGCCCCTGCTAAGATTTGACTGGGATAATGTGTTTTGGGGAGGAAGACCACAGAAGTAAGATAAGTCCCATTCTTATCTCAAATCAAGGGCACACGTTGGCCACATGAATTAACTCTATTGATATCGACCTTGACTGGAGGACTGAGTTCGGAGCTCTCAGCTCTTCCCACTGGAGAGTTACTCTCCCTCTATTTCCATACCATCCTTTTTGAGAGAAGTCACACTCCACAGCCCATATTTAAGCAGAGCGAGCTTATGTGCCACCTCCCTGAGTGTGGAATACCATGTAGGTTATTTGCATATTTGTCTATTCTTCCTTATTTATTTAGTCACTTATTTATATTATTATGAGCTCACTGATGTTTGGATGTTTATTTTGTGCTCTGGGATCCCCAGATGACTCAGTCTACAAGATCCTCCGTTGTGAAACCAACACAACACAACGTTGTGAAAGCACAGCTAGCGCTCAGAAGGGAAGTTTCTAATGATGGTGCCCAGCAAACAACCTTTCTTTCTGTATCTAAAGCATATCTACACGCCCAAAGCACACACAGCAGGGGCTGGCAGGGATCAACCCCAGTTGACCGAGAAGCACGGTAAAATCCACGGTGAGCTCAGAGCTTCGCTCGCTTGTAACTTCACTCGCTCACACATGCGTCAATTCATTATCACATTCAAACGGTGTTTGTGAGTGCTTTGTTTTTCATGAAATATTATGTAGTTTATTTTTAAAATTTGTATATTTAGCACAGCTGATTGACAACATTGAGTTAGTTTCAGGGAAGGGCTTTCTTGATGTCATGTGATGGTTTGCGTTCCAGGCCTTTAAAGCGGATACAGGTGGGAGATGAAGCAGTTCAAGAGATAACAAGACAGTAGACCTCCAGGAGGCTTCCCTGGTGGCTCGGTGGTAAAGAATCCGCCTGCAAGGCAGAAGATGCAGGTTCCACGCCTGGGTTGGGAAGATGCCCTGGAAAAGGAAATGGCAACCCTCTCCAGTATTCTTGCCTGGGAAATCCCATGGACAGAGGAGCCTGGTGGGTTTATACTCCATCGGGTTGCAAAGAGTTGAACTGAGCGACTAAAAAACAAACAACAGGCTTTTAGGAATATAATGGGAGTTAGGTGGGGAGGATCTTGGCTCACCTTGCGGTAGAGGCAATGGTGATGCATCACAAAGGATGAGAGCAGCGCTGGAGAACCTTCAAGGCAAAATGAGACGTATACGCGACAGGCACAGGCGGGGCCTTTGTGGGGCTAGAAGAAGGTGGTTGGGTGGGGTGGGCACAGCATCTCTGCGAGATGGTGGGAGAAAAGATGCTGAAGGGCAAAGAGCCAGGCCACATCCGAAAGGGTCTGAAAACCCTCTTGAAAAGCTTTGTTTTGATGTTTTCTAAATAGTGTGGTGACTAGACGTCAGTGTCACGCGGTCTGGCAGTGTTGCGGGGAAGAACTGCGGGGAAGAACTGTGGGGAGTTTTGCTTGGAAAGAGAGAAATCTCTCTGTATCTATTGTCCCTTTCATTCATGGACTTTAGACTTCAATTGTGAACAGAGGTGTGAACTTGACTCTCAAGGCTGGGCAATACCATCCACATCCCTGAAATAACTCAGCAATGACAGACACAGCTATTGATCAAACCACAAGTCACCTTTCATGGGAAATAAGCCAGCCTGGAAGAGGATAACTCAAAAGAGAAGCTTGAGATGGACGCAGCCCGTGGACAGCATGCTCACCTGTGGGAGGGAAGGGGAGGTGCGTTTAGAATAGGGTTTTTAAAACTGCTGTTTTAAAGAGCTTTAGAAGGCAATTTTTAAAGCACTTTAACTTTTTGAAATGCCAGCATTTTTCATTTGATCCCAAGCAGTAGGAAACAAGTGACCACCAATGTATACACCACGTGTATTGAGGTGCACCAGATAAATGGCCAAACATGTCACTTTACTCTAAAATATCTTTCCCCCCCAAAAAACAGTCTTTTGGAAAATTTTCAATGCCAACTTTTCAGGAACAAATCTACTTCAAAGAAATGTAGGAAAGCACCAGAGGCTGATTTATCACATGTGAAATGATAAATGTGCAACCCTAAATGTGTTAGTCTTATGACATTTTTTCAGACTCGACTTTAGGGTCATTCTCTATTTTTTTTAAATATTATTTTAGTTTTAGGTTCTTTAAAAAATTTGGTACTCTTTTTTTTTTTTTTCCCAGTTGGAAGGATTAATTGCAATTGATTTCTCTGAACACTCTTTAGTGGTTAGGTCGTCACTGAGCCTTTTCTCAATATAAATCCTTTAGGCCTTTTAATCACAAGATGTGTTATATTCTGCACACCCTAAGGAGAAATAATCTCCTTACCAGTGTAGCCTCCATCTGCCCAGCAGGCATTGTGAGCAAAGTGAAATGAAGGGGAAGACAGTCTAGGGTTCCCTTAGTTAATTCCCTCATCTACTGCTGTTTGTGTGGAGAAAGTCAATCACAACCTAGCTCTGGGAAAAAAAAAGTTCAGCCTGGAATTCTAGTGAATTTAAGAACTGAGCTAACTGCTACAAAGACCTAAGACCATCTTTATTCTAGAGTCATAAATTTCTTTATAGAGTCTTATCTACACAGCTTAGTGATTTTGGTAGATTGTCAAAAACTATAGAAGCAAATAATTTTCACTTAGATTTTACAAGTAATTACTTATTTACATGCAAACATGATGCTGAATCTGGCCTCTGCAGACCAGCCCCAAATGAACTCTCAGAGAGGGTTTTGGGTGAAGTAGGAAAGGATAGCATTATTGTTTTGCCAGGCAAAAGGGGTCACCGCGGGCTATTTTCCTCAGAACTGTGTGTTCCAACCTGAAGGGGGTNGGATGAGAGCAGCGTTGGAGAACCTTCGAGGCAAAATGAGACGTATACGCGACAGGCACAGGCGGGGCCTTTGTGGGGCTAGAAGAAGGTGGTTGGGTGGGGTGGGCACAGCATCTCTGCGAGATGGTGGGAGAAAAGATGCTGAAGGGCAAAGAGCCAGGCCACATCCGAAAGGGTCTGAAAACCCTCTTGAAAAGCTTTGTTTTGATGTTTTCTAAATAGTGTGGTGACTAGAAGTCAGTGTCACGCGGTCTGGCAGTGTTGCGGGGAAGAACTGCGGGGAAGAACTGTGGGGAGTTTTGCTTGGAAAGAGAGAAATCTCTCTGTATCTATTGTCCCTTTCATTCATGGACTTCAGACTTCAATTGTGAACAGAGGTGTGAACTTGACTCTCAAGGCTGGGCAATACCATCCACATCCCTGAAATAACTCAGCAATGACAGACACAGCTATTGATCAAACCACAAGTCACCTTTCATGGGAAATAAGCCAGCCTGGAAGAGGATAACTCAAAAGAGAAGCTTGAGATGGACGCAGCCCGTGGACAGCATGCTCACCTGTGGGAGGGAAGGGGAGGTGCGTTTAGAATAGGGTTTTTAAAACTGCTGTTTTAAAGAGCTTTAGAAGGCAATTTTTAAAGCACTTTAACTTTTTGAAATGCCAGCATTTTTCATTTGATCCCAAGCAGTAGGAAACAAGTGACCACCAATGTATACACCACGTGTATTGAGGTGCACCAGATAAATGGCCAAACATGTCACTTTACTCTAAAATATCTTTCCCCCCCAAAAAACAGTCTTTTGGAAAATTTTCAATGCCAACTTTTCAGGAACAAATCTACTTCAAAGAAATGTAGGAAAGCACCAGAGGCTGATTTATCACATGTGAAATGATAAATGTGCAACCCTAAATGTGTTAGTCTTATGACATTTTTTCAGACTCGACTTTAGGGTCATTCTCTATTTTTTTTTAATGTTATTTTAGTTTTAGGTTCTTTAAAAAATTTGGTACTCTTTTTTTTTTTTTTCCCAGTTGGAAGGATTAATTGCAATTGATTTCTCTGAACACTCTTTAGTGGTTAGGTCGTCACTGAGCCTTTTCTCAATATAAATCCTTTAGGCCTTTTAATCACAAGATGTGTTATATTCTGCACACCCTAAGGAGAAATAATCTCCTTACCAGTGTAGCCTCCATCTGCCCAGCAGGCATTGTGAGCAAAGTGAAATGAAGGGGAAGACAGTCTAGGGTTCCCTTAGTTAATTCCCTCATCTACTGCTGTTTGTGTGGAGAAAGTCAATCACAACCTAGCTCTGGGAAAAAAAAAGTTCAGCCTGGAATTCTAGTGAATTTAAGAACTGAGCTAACTGCTACAAAGACCTAAGACCATCTTTATTCTAGAGTCATAAATTTCTTTATAGAGTCTTATCTACACAGCTTAGTGATTTTGGTAGATTGTCAAAAACTATAGAAGCAAATAATTTTCACTTGGATTTTACAAGTAATTACTTATTTACATGCAAACATGATGCTGAATCTGGCCTCTGCAGACCAGCCCCAAATGAACTCTCAGAGAGGGTTTTGGGTGAAGTAGGAAAGGATAGCATTATTGTTTTGCCAGGCAAAAGGGGTCACCGCGGGCTATTTTCCTCAGAACTGTGTGTTCCAACCTGAAGGGGGTGTTGAGGGAGCTTTCTAAATTTAATCAAGTAACTAATTTTTGGTTGTGCTGGGCCTATTGCTGCCTGGGCTTTTCTCTAGTTGTGGTGAGTGGGGTCTACTCTCTGGCTGAGAAGCGGTCTGTAGGCTTCTCAATGGGGTGGTTTCATTGCGGAGCACAGGCTCCCAGGCTCTAGAGCACAGGCTCGGTAGTTGTAGGGCATGGTCTGGGTTGCTCCAAAGTATGTGGGATCTTCCTGGACCAGATGAACCAGTGTTTCCAGTACTGGCTGGCAGACTTTTTACTGCTGAGCCACCAGGGAAGCCTGAGGAGTTTTACAGTGATGGTTCAAAGAGGGCATGATCAGCTCATGGACATGCTTCTGATTGGTGGGTGGGGAGGTAAGGAGGAGTCAGCATCTTCAGCCTTCTGGTGCTGACTAGTCTGGAGTCCCAGTGCTTATAGGCACTGTATTCTTGACTTCTCCCAGCTGGTGGGGGTTTTAGTATCTGCAAAAAGCTTAAAGATCTTGTCATGTGTATGGCATCACTGACTCAATGGACATGAGTTTGGGTAAACTCCAGGAGTTGGTGATGGACAGGGAGGCCTGGTGTGCCTTGGTCCATGGGGTCGCAGAGTCGGACATGACTGAGTGTCTGAACTGAACTGAGCCCTTGAGGAGGAACGAAGACCTTGCCTCAAGACTGCCCTATTGTTTCTTGAATGTTCCTCCCTTGTCTCTAAATTCCCTCCTTTCTCTAATTAGCAGCTGTTTCAACCTGCCTATTGGAACTCAGGAAGATAAACGAGGCTGAATGAAACCTATTTCCTGTAATCAAGAAATGGGGGACACAGAAAAGCTTTTGGGAGCCCCACAGGGTCCGGCTTGGTATCAGTACAGCATACAAAATTTGCAAATTGTGCTTTTTGTCTAACCAGAATGATGCTCTGAATTTTATCTATCAGTATAAATATAAAGGTTGACATATTTACACGTCTATATACATTTATGTCATATATAAATATATACAAATATATATATATATATATATATACGATCAATACCAGGGGAAACGATGAGATGAACAGTAGAAACATTGAACAGTATATTCAGAATTTTGTAGAGAAGTTAAGAAAAATAAATATGGTTTCAACTTTAAAACCTGCTAATTGATAAGAACATTCTAAGATTTTCTTCACATGAAATAAAGCTTAGGTGACAGTGAGTGAGTGTTTAGGTTAAGAATACTCTATTGGGGTCTTCGGGTAAAGGTGGCAGAGCATGGTTACAGCATTTCGCTGACTACATTCAGCCCGTCTGGTAAACTTGTCCAGATAGAATATGCTTTGGCTGCGGTAGCTGGAGGAGCTCCTTCAGTGGGAATTAAAGCTGCAAATGGCGTGGTCTTGGCAACTGAAAAGAAACAGAAATCCATGCTGTGTGATGAGCAAAGTGTCCACAGAGTAGAACCAATCACCAAGCATACAGGTTTGGGGTATCGTGGCAGGGGCCCAGATTACAGGGTACTTGTGCACAGAGCTCAAAAACTAGCTCAACAGTATTATCTCATATACCAAGAACCCACTCCCACAGCTCAGCTGGTCCAGAGAGTAGCTTCCGTGATGCAGGAATACACCCAGTCAGGCGGTGTTCGCCCATTTGGAGTTTCTTTACTTATATGTGGTTGGAATGAGGGGCGGCCATATTTATTTCAGTCAGATCCATCTGGAGCTTACTTTGCCTGGAAAGCCACAGCAATGGGAAAGGACTACGTGAATGGGAAAACTTTCCTTGAGAAAAGATATAATGAAGATCTGGAACTTGAAGATGCCATTCATACAGCCATATTAATGCTAAAGGACAGCTTTGAAGGGCAGATGACAGAAGATAATATAGAAGTTGGAATCTGCAACGAAGCCGGATTTAGGAGGCTTACCCCAACTGAAGTTAAGGATTATTTGGCTGCCATTGCATAATAATGCAAATAATGAAGTGACTGAAAATCCAGAATTTTAGATAACTTCTTTACTTACACACGTTTAAAGTATGTTTTGTTTTGCAGACTTTTTTCTGCATGGTTTGATGGACTGATGTTTTTAAAATGAGACTTATAAATCATAATAAACTTAAATTAAAAAAAAAAGAATGGTCTATTAAGGCTTTAAAGAAGAGAAGATAGTCGAGCATGTTTTCAAGATGGGCAAACTTTAGGAGTGCAGGAAAGGATGCTCCTCGATAGCTTTGGGGTTGAGGGAAGAGACACGAAGCCAAAGCAAATGAATAAAAGTGCCCTTGTGAACCAGGACAAGATGAGAAATGGTGGAGGCTGAAGGATCGTCACTGATAGGAGACGGAGGGCAAGCTGCAGTTTCATTCACGCCTGACGGTGATGGAACGCACGTTCGCATCTTTGAAAGTCTGAGGCTCGAAGGTTCATACGTAAGGGACTTACTGTAGTTTATTGCACTGAAGACCTCAGTGTAACGCGGATCCAGAAACCTAGAGGGCACGTTGATTTTTCAAAATAACCACTTCATAATTTTTCTCACATCTTCTTTGCTCCCAGGTGATAAGTGTATTTATGGCAGAAACCTGTATTTCATCTTTGAATCTCCAAATGCCTGGCCCAGAATTTGACCGACAGATGGTTGGATGGCATCGCCGACTCAGTGGACCTGAGTCTGAGCCAACTCCAGGAGATGGTGAAGGACAAGGAAGCCTGGCATGCTCCAGTCCATGGCGTCTCAAAAAGTCGGACCCGACTGAGCGACCGAACAACAAAAGGTGTGACAAAAGGTTCGTTGAATGGGTGCACAAACCAGGCAGATGTCAAGATAAGGTTCCAAGAACCTGAAGCCAGGTGACCTTAAAGTCTCACTTACAGTCTACACTTCCCAAAGGTTATCTTTTATCCCAGACAAAGCTCATGTGGTCTGTGAGCCTGCTTTTCTCTGCATCGCTCCTCCCATAATACATGTGGAACACAACCAAAAGGAGCTGAAAAATAAAATGTATTAAAACACAGATGGAGAGTCTAACATTTGACTGATTTGGTCAGCTGGGTTAACTGAAACAGGCACGATAGTAAAAATTGATACAACAGCGAAACAGCAGTTTGCTCTCGGGACCATAATCTTACTGATTCCAAAGTGATGCTTCTCGAACTGTGGCTGAGCCTAGCAATAGCGTAAGCCATCAGTATAAAGGCTGTAGTGGGCTTTTTTTTTTTAAATTAATGGAATATCGGTGAAGGAAGGTCGAAAGGTAGAAGCAAATTGGGAGTTTAAGATGGACACATACACACTGCTGTATTTAAAATAGTGAACAAGGACCTACTGTACAGCCTAGGGAACTCCACTCAACATTCTGTAATAACCAAAATGGGAAAAGAATGTATTAAAAAATAGATGTATGTATACGTATAACTGAATCACTTTGCTGTACACCTGAAACTAACAAAACATTGTAAATCCACTGTAGTCTAATATAAAGTAAATCTAAAGCAAGAGATAAAAGAAAATTCATGAAACTTAATACATTCCTATATTTGTAAGTGATTGGTCACGGTCACATACAGGGATGTTAAAAAGGCTTGAAAAACATGGATGTGGAGGAATGCTAAAATAAACGATGCTTTTAGGATGAGAAACTTACACTTTGCTGGATAAAAAGCACAGGGGATTTTTCGTGATCATCTCCGGCAGACCACATCTGAGCTCTGAGAAGTCACTAGCAGACCGATGCCGTGAAATCACTGACTTGGCGTGACTATCGGCAAAGCCTCACCATATAAAAGTCACTGCCTTTCGGGTGGCATTTAGAAAAAAAATGCTGTAAAACATCACTCGCTGCAGGAAGGTCAGGCTGATTCAATCCTTTCACGGAGAAGCTTGTTCTGTTGAAAGATCACATGAAAAAGAAAAGCACCTTCATTCCGTTCTCACCCCGCGTGGCTCTGGGCTGACAGGGAGCGGCTTAGCACATCTGCTAAGTGCTTCACAGAATAACTTGGAAGCAATTGTGAGGAGCAAATTAATAGTCGGAATGCAAATTGGGACTGGAATGGCTTAACAAGAATGTATTGACCTTTGCTGCAAAAATGTTAATTCATTGCCTTTCATTTTCTTAGAAGACCCATTTTCACATAGCTCACTATTAAACGTGCTCTGTCTGCGTCCCCTTTATGATTTTGTTGTTTATGTTGATAGTATTTCGTCAGCATACATGCACTTGCTCATTCATTGATTCACCTTTAGTGAATTTTGACGGTGTTCCAAATTGTGTGCTTAGATGCCAGGGAATAAGGGAGGGGACAGTTTCTGCCTGTTAGGAATTTTGCAGTTTCATGGGGGGAGAAAGACAAGTGGATGGGGGGTTAGAGTAGACTGTGATAAATTTCTCAGTAGGATGCTATGAAAATACTGAGAAGGGATATTAAGATTAGACCAGATGTCAGGAAAAGTTACCCTGAACAGATGATGCCCAAGATGAGAATTAAAGAATGAAGAGTTTCTAGCTATAAGAAGAAGAGGATAATTGATGGGGTTAATTGATTGATTTTTTCTGCACCATCATGCATTTATTCACACAGAGGAAGAAGAATCAGTACAAATACAAATAAAATTTGCTTTAAATACAAATAAATAGTTCTGGTTTCTAAAGGAAACAACTCTAGGTAATTCAAAGTTAAGTATTTTCTTAAGTTCCTATTAAAAATAGAAGACTATTTTGCATAAAGTCCTATTCCACCATAACTCTTAGAGGAGCTTAAAGGTAAAGCACTGAATTCTGTATTCTTAGAAGTTACCAGAAAAATGGGAGATAGTTGATTGGGTCCGAGGTGGTAGAATGGCTGAAGGAAGACTGTAAAGATCAGACCATTTAGAATACATCCCATCCAAGAAGTCACCCTCATCCCACCTTCTCTCAAAGGCCAGCAAGCTGGTTTCCTTGACACCAGTTTCCCTATGGTTTATCCTGTATTCTACGAGTATTTAACATCCCAAAGTGTCTGTTTCATTTTATCCCTTCCCGCAGGGAAGGAGGGGCTTCCCAGGTGGCTCAGTGGTATAAAAACCACCTGCCAATACAGGAGACTAGAGTTTGACCCCTGGGTTGGGAAGATCCCCTGGAGGAGGAAATGGCACACATTCATGCATACTAAGTCGATCAGTAGTGTCTGACTCTTTGCAACCCCACAGACTGTAGCCCATCAAGCTCCTCTGTCCGTGGGATTCTCCAGGCAAGAATACTGGAGTGGGTTCAACATTCTTGCCTGGGAAATCCCATGGACAGAGGAGCCTGGCAGGCTACAGCTGAGCATACAGGCAGAGAAGGAGGATGAATATTATCGTGACAGCTAAGATCACCACCGATCAGCGCATGTCTCTTTCTAACCTGTCTCCTCCTAGTCTCATGTGTGAACTGCGTGTGTCACTGATGCTGGTTCCTTGACGGCCTGATTTCTATTCTCACATTCAATTAGTTTGAGACTTGCAACAGAGGATGTAGGGATAACGAAACATGCCAGCTCTACTCTCTTCCTCGCTACAATTTTGGCTGTGTCTGCACTCAGCCCCTAGTTCCACCCCTCCCGTTTCAGGGGAAAAGACATATTTTCTCTTTCACCTTCCTGACCTTTTCTTCGTGCTCCCTGTGGACTTGTCCTCCTCGTCTCTCTCCTTCTCTTTCTCTCTCTATTTGCTGGACAGTTTCATCCATACGTGTGGCTTCCTACTTAATGACTGAGAACCCGGAAGCCAGGTCCAGCTAAGACTTGCCCCGCCAAGTTCCCAATCTGTGTTTCCAGTTTCCTGCCAGACCTATAACCTTATTCAAAGAAGCGCTGAGACTGGAATTAGCCCTACTCTTCAGCTTGAAGGCAATGGTTTTAATTACTTGAAAATCAATTCATCAACTCTCATCCATGCAATAATAAATGGTCATCAACGCCAGTGGACTCCTGAGATCTAAGAAGGGCCAAGCATGCTTTTCAATCTCATATAATCCTCATGACAACTCTGGGTGGTGGTGTGATAGCTCTCCTCGTTTCTGCATTCAACACATAAGTCACTAGTATTTCAGAGGTTAAGTTATGATTTCCTCCAGGCCAAATGTCTCCTGCTTAACACATCCAGTCAGAGGTCTAACTATACTTCAAAATCCTTGCTTTTGAATATCTCATATGCTGCTTTCAAGTAAAAATGCTTTTTCTTTTTTTTTTTTTTTTTAAGCATTCTGCAGTAATCTGTGTTTGCCTCATTAAAACTCCCACGGGTAAATATGTTGTTTATTCTTCTGTTTTGCCAACTAGAAACTAGAAGACAAGGAACATGA
Source organism: Neotragus moschatus (assembly GCA_006410615.1). NCBI lineage: Eukaryota > Metazoa > Chordata > Mammalia > Artiodactyla > Bovidae > Neotragus > Neotragus moschatus. Next base: position 299,541 of record SJYA01001712.1, on the reverse strand, counting down.
AGAAGCTCTCAAATTGTGTGTTCACAGGGTGATCGGCTGGTCTAGGAATTAAATTCAAACATAGTTACGGGCTTCCCTGGTAGCCCAGTGGTAAAGAATCTGCCTGCCAAGGCAGGAGACGTGGGTTTGATCTCTGGATTTGGAAGATCCCCTGGAGGAGGAAACGGCAACCCACTCCTGTTTTCTTGCCTGGGAAATCCCCTGGACAGAGGAGCCTGGTAGGCTATAGTCCATGGAGTCTCAAAAGAGTCAGACATGATTTAGCAACTAAACGGCAAAGCGCATTATAGCACACAACGAAGCAGAGAGCACAGGCTGAAACCAAAGTCAAATCATAGAAGTCTGACTCTTGCTTCTTAATATGTATTTGAAATTTTCAGAAAGTTTAAACATGGTCTCCAATATTGATATTAAAATATTGTTTACCATAGTTTTCTAAACTGCTGTAGAAGCAGGACCTCGCATTTCTCAAGGTCGTGAATTAAGATTGCCTTTCTCTTTCTGTGTTTCACTCAGTTGTGTCCTACTCTTTTTAGCATTCTCTTTTATTTCTGTTTACCTCCTATTAGTTTTTAGCCTTTTTAGTATTATTTCAAAATGAGCATCCTTAGAAATTACTCTCTTTTCATACATTATAAAGCTACCGCTCATCCGTAATCTGTTATCTGTGATGACAAAATGAAATATTATTGCACGGTTCCCTTTATTCTCTAAAATGAGAGTTAACTGCTGAGACAGCTCCCACGAACAGGCAGATAACACAGGCTTCAAATGACACAAAGAGCAAAAAACCAACATATCAAATCCCTCACACACTTAAGCAAAGAAAGATAATTTTGTTCCTGAATAATCAGAAGGTCATGGAAGGAGGCAGCATTGTGCTGACTGCTTAAGGTCGATGTAGAGAACGGGTTTTACCCTTGCCGACAGAAATCTCTACTCCAGTCCTGTGAACTCTCTCATCGGGTCACTGGGAAGAAGGTCTTATCCCATGTTGTTGACAAAAAAAAAAAAAAAAGTCTCTAAAGAAGTGACTCTAAGCGACAAAGTAAACAGGAAGAAGGTAAAATGACAAGTGTTAAAGTTGAATAAACTCTTGGGTGATGGATTTTGAAGTCGTTTATGAAAAAGTTCCTAGCTATTTTCAAAGATCACACAAAGTGATATGATTTCTCAGTTTTCCCCCAGAAGTGACTTAGGAAGCATAGGCAACAGCAAATATAAGCTTCCATTAGTATTCATATTATTTTGTTCTCAAAGAAAATATTATTAAGATTCCCTGATTTATACCCTCTCCCACCTATTGCTTCCAGAACATTCCAGACAAGTCCTGGTTGACTCTCCTTTACTTTATTGTTGTTGTTGCTCACTCTCAAAGTCCTGTCTGACTCTTTGCAACCCCAGGGACCCAGGCTCCTCTGTCCTCCACCTGGAGTTTGCTCAAATTTGTGTTCATTGAGTTGGTGATGCTTATCGGATTTCAGCAAATGTCCTGCCATTGCTTACTGCGGTCACAGCATTCTAGGTTTGGACTGAGAATCCCTGGGTGGCTTGACTCTTGATGAGTCAGCCTGCCACAGACCACTAGCTCCTGACAGCCAGTCTCTGCTGTTGAAGGAGTGATCCCTGGAGCAGAGCTGCACTTGTGACAAGTTCTCACTCACGCATTCCAGTGCTACTTCGTCGTTAACTCTGGCTTCGTCTGCAAAGTATAGATACAAGGTTCTGTGCTCCCAGCCCTCCTTCTCATTTTAAAGTCGTGTCTCCTGGTCTCGACTGTGGAACTCGTGGTCTCACTTTGCTGCATGCAAAACCGTGTGAGCAATTTGAAATGTGATTTGGAGAAAGGTGATAAAATCTTCCTTGAAAGTTGTTCTTGAGCCTTTTCTTGGAAAAACTGAATTTAGATCCTGATCAACAGATCAGAAAGTCCCAGTGTCCTGTCTGAAGTAGTTTGGGACCTAGAATTGAAGGAAAACTTGTGGGAAATGTTATCGTATAGCCTTAGCTAACAACTGATTGAAATGCATCTTTACAAAAGCCTTATTACTTCAAATTAAATAGAATTATAATCATTCCATTTCACAAAAGTTTTAAGTTTTTCCCTTTAAAAATTATCTCTAATAATTTATTGTAACTTAATATCCAAAATGTTAATCATGATGGAATGCTCTTGAAATCGCTAATACTTACATTTAGAAAACAATTATCAGCTTAACAGTTACGGTCTTTAGAAAAAACTGTGAGCCCTCACAAATAAAACATTATCCCCTGATGCCTATACATCGTAGGTTAGTGATTATTCCTTTTTTAAGAGAGTTGATTCATTTGGGGATCTGATTAATGGGATAACACCATCCTTAGAAAGGATCTTCTTTGAACTTCTACAGTATTTTTTTAAAGTACTTTTTAAAGCTGTTTAAACCATTATCTCCCCACTCTTTGGTCCTTTAGTTGTGGTTCTGCTCTTACTAGCCACTGAGACTAAGAAAGTGAAAGTAAAGTCGCTCAGTGGTATCCAACTCTTAGCGACCCCATGGACTGCAGCCTAGCAGGGTCCTCCATCCATGGGATTTCCAGGCAAGAGTATTGGAGTGGGTTGCCATTGCCTTCTCCAAAGAGGTCTTAGTTTATTTCCTCAGAAGGAAGAAAGCTGACTCGATTTTGGAGGTATCTCTCTGAAGCCTGCATGACATCATGACAACAAAAGATCATCTTAAAATGCAGATATACAGTCAATTTCTAGCCTGGTGGTGGTGGTTTAGTAGCTCAGTTGTGTCTGACTCTTGGGACCCCTGCCAGGCTCATCTGTTAATGGGATTTCCCAGGTAAGAATATTGGAGTGGGTTACCATTTCCTTTTCCAGGGAGTTTCTAGCCTAGAAAGATGAATTCACTTGAGAATTTCAAACTAGCCTTGCTGTTAGCTACTAATAGGATTTACTCACATTTCATCCATCAAAGCAAAATCGTGGTTACTGTTTATTGAGAACTTTTTATGTTATGTGTTTCATATTTATAGCCTGAGATCTACAAGACATTCCATCAGAGTAGTTGGTATTACACCTATTCCATACACGGGGAGCCCGACTGAAAGGTTTACATAACTGCTCAAAACCACAGTTAATAAATTGTTAAAATAGGGGTCAACCCCAGGATCCTGATGTTACAAAGGTCAAACTCAAAAATGCTTCTGATCACATGACAATATTTGAGAGGTAGATAAATGGCTGTATTAGGCAGGGTTTTCCATGCAGTTATGGAGGCTAGCAAATTCAGAATCTACAGAGGAGGCCAGCAATCTAGAAACTCAAGGAAAAGTTAATGCTTTAGTCTTAAACCCAAAGGCAATCAGGCGAGGAATTCCATCTTCCCTGGGGGACCTCAGCCTTTTCTCTTAAGACCTTTAATTGGAGCAAGCCCACCCAAATTATGAAGAGTAATCCGTTTTACTCAAAGTCAATTGATTTAATGTTAATTTCATTTAAAAACTGCCTTCACAGTAAGATCTAGTGAAAGTCGCTCAGCCGTGTCTGACTCTTTGCGACCCACAGACTATATAGCCCGTGGAATTCCCTAGGCCAAAATACTGGATTGGGTAGATTTTCCCTTCTCCTGGGGATCTTCCCAACTCAACCCTGGGGTCGAACCCAGGAAATGCAGAATCTCCTGCATTGCAGGTGGATTCTTTGAACCACAAGGGAAGCCTTGTGAGATCTAGACTGGTGTTTAACCAGATACTGGGTACCATGATCTAGTCAAGTTAACAAGTCACCACAGTGATGATTAGACAGGAATGTAGAGAAGCGTCAAGGATCTGATTGGTGATTGTCAGCTTTGGGACCTTTCTGAGGTTCCACAATTTTGTTCTTCTACCCATGAGGTGGAATAACACCTCAGGTGGTATGGATGGTTATATCCATGCTAGGTGACATGTCCTCCAGAAGTTCACCATCAAACCAGAGACTCATCATGGAAACCCCATTAAAGAAGAAACTCATGAAAAAAAAAAAGAAATAAACAAAAAAGTTCATGAAGCGGCTTCTTGATTCTTATAAATAGATGATGGACACTCGCCAAAGTTTTTTGGGCCTGACCTCTTTCCTGAGCTGCAGTGGCTGACCGGTTCCCAGGATAAGGAAGCAGAGATCAGAAAGGTCAATATCATAAGTCAACAGGACTGAGACTGAGCTGAGATGTATTATCTGACTCCCAGTCCTTTTCCTGCTGTCTTGACTTCTGCTTCTGTTTTATCAGTACTGTGCAGTTGGGTTACTGAATAATTCTGGGCGTAAAACCAAAATCTGTCTATAAGTCTGCTCTGTACTTCTGGTGGAGTTGCAGGGCTATTTAAACCTTTCTGACCACATATCGACCCTCTCGTTTTAGCGACCCTCTGTGTGTTTTTATTGCACGCTAACCTTCAAGAGAAGAACATGGGGAGTGAGCAGTGAGGAAGGAAGCCCTCAAAAAGAGGAAGACCACTGTGCTGACTCTGGTGCGACAGATGCTGCAAGCAGGTGACCTTTGTGTCCCTGATCTGACCTTGACCTGTGATGCTCCCATGGAAGAGGGTTTTGCTTGTTCCCTGGAAACCCTTAATGAAAACCCAAACCCTGCATGCATTTCAAGTATCATGTCAGTTTTCATCAAGTTTGATTGATATACTTCCCCATCCTTGCTTGATCCCAAATTATTCTTTCAAGACATTGCAGTGATGGCTGGAAAACAAATAATCCTCTTTTATTCCTAACCAGATTAATTGTACCACCTGGTTTATACTCCCTTCATCTTGTTAAAGATGCCAAATCGTGACCTGAAGAACAGCAACAAAATTTTACTAATAAAGTTTTTTATAAACATTTTAAATGTACTTTTAAAATGAATAAGACATTAAAAATCAAGCCAGTCTTCTGGATAATAAGTCAGTCCCCAGCACCTTAAGAGTTTCCAGTGTAAAGATAAGATTTCAAAAGCCAACTTACTTAAAAATCTGAACGGAAACTTCACACCTGCAGATCGTCTTAGAAATGTGTAAAATGCAGACACATTTTTAACAAATATAGAAATAACATCCACACATTAGAAATAGAAACTGAGAAACATGAAACCTTACAAACTTGCAATAAACTTTAGAGATGAAAAAATTAAATGGCCCCCAAAAGAACAGATCGCTGACTTTTTATCACTCTAATGCTAAGATAAGAAGCCATTTGCAATCTTTCCTAACACATTAATTTTTACATGAAGACATTTCAAGAATTGCTTAACTGAAAATATAAATTTAAAGCATTAAAGATTTTTCTTAGGCGGGAGGCTTTTCTTTTGCAAAACTTGAATGTTGAGATTAATGGCATTAATTTTATGACATTATCCTATCTTACATTTGTTCTCTTTTCTTCTGTTTCTTAAAATCTCTCAGTCGTGTCCGACTCTTTGTGACCCCATGGACTGTAGTAGTCTGCCAGGCTCCTCTGTCCATGGAATTTTCCAGGCAAGAATACTGAAGTAGCTAGCTGTACCCTTCTCCAGGGGATCTTCCTGATCCAGGAATTGAACCTGGTTCTCCACATCGCAGGCAGGTTCCTTTATCATCTGAACCACCAGGGAAGCCCTATCTTATATTAACCCATGCCTAACTGCAAACTTCGTAACCATCATAGTGATTATTAGAGAATTATTGGGTAGCTAAGAGTCATTAGCAAGAAATAATTAGGAAGGAATATACGATCAGGTATTAAGTAGTATGCTAAGGTCACCGAATGCACTAGCTGTTTAGGTGAAGAGAGGCCAGTGGAAACAACCAGGGGGAAATCAAGGTAAATTCAAAATTTTCACAAAAGAAATGAAGTATGCATTGGATCCAGCTGGCATATATAGATACAGCAATAGTGACTTGCTCAGTGGCTCAGTGGTTAAGATTCTAGTTCCAGTGCAAGGGTTGTGGGTTCGATCTCTGGTCGGGGAACTAAGATTCCAATGCCATGGCCATGGCATGAAAAATAAGATGCAGCAACTTCAAGTTTATTAGGTTTTTGGTAAAAAAAAAAAAAAAAAAAAAATGGAAAAAATGCTTTTTCAGTTCTTCAAAATCGTATCTGTATTCTATGGTTTGATAATGTTAACTTAAGAATTTACTATAGTCACTCAATAAAATTTGAGGGAAAAGATATGTAATTTTCAGTACTTCTGTCACTGGCCCTGAACTTTAAAACATCAAATAATCAGCAAGTTCAATCTCTTTTTGTCACCCAAATATCGCTTATCTTGCTCCCACTTTTCCTTCCCGCTGCCCCCACCCAAGGTTGGCCCCTACACAGCTCCGAGGGCAGAGTCCGAGTGTGTTCCCCTGGATGGTGCCCTTGATTCCCCTGAGTGGACCTTCTGGAGCAATGCTAGGGCCCAGATTCTTCCTACCATTCCTTCCTGGGGCTCTGGCTCCTTAAAACAAACAAACAAACAAAAACCCATCTAGTTACCTCCTTTCTGATGCTTTTCCATCCAAAACTACTTTGTAAACTGATGCAACAAATTATCTTCTGAACATTCTAATCTGGCTGTTCTAATTCCTTACGTCCTTCCTTTATTCATTCATCAAAAAACTACCAAGTTCCTTAATACTCACCATCTTTCCTAAGAACCACTGCACTTCTCAAAACTTAAAGTAAGTGCCATACCTTTTTTCCTTCATTTCAACAGATATATGATTTTCATATGTGGGCACCATGTCTGACCCAGGAGCACTCAGAGCCTTTCTGATGGGACCTCCCACCTTGCCAGCTGCCCGGCTTTACCTGTTGGTTACCTGCCAGCACTTTTTAAGGACTTGCAGCTATTTCCTGTAAACTGGAGGTTATTTTCTGACCCTTGGCTTCAGCATGTGCTCCTACGGCTGCCTGAAGTTTTGTTTATGTCTTTTCATCCTTCGTGGCTCGCTAGAATGTCCACCAAGCTATGGGATGGCAGGGGTTCTGTTTTTTTTTTTTTTTTAAAATTTCTATATACTTATTTTTAATTTTAACTTTAAAAAAAATTTAAAGTAATTTTTTTAAAGGAGGCCTTGTTCTTTGTTCCCTGGGATAATAAAAGCACCTAGGGGGCTTTCCTGGTGGCTCGGTGGTGAAGAATTATCCAGTCAGTGCAGGGGACATGAGTTCAATCCTTGGTCTGGGAGGATGCCACGTGCCACGGAGCCCGTGTGGCACAGCTACTGAGCCTGTGCCCTGCAGCAAGACAGGCCACGGCAATGAGAAACTGGCTCACCACAGCTGGAGAAAAGCCCACACAGCAAGGAAGACCTCGCACAGCCAAAAATCAGTAAATAAACAGCAGCTAGAACCTGGCATGCAGTAGACACTCAGTAAATACTTGTTGAATGTCTGAATGAATGAATGAAGTGAAGGCCCAGCTCAGATCACTTCTTCTGGAGAGCACTGGGAGTTTCTTAAAGCAAACACTCCAGCGGCTAAAAGGGGTGATGTTGGGGAGGTATTTCAAGGCACACGGGGCTTCCTGTAACAGAGTGAGCAGATGGGAGCCAGGAACTTTCCCAGGAGGACTGGCCAATGAGTTGCTCCTGAAAGAAGAAGGAAGTGGCAGATATTAGGAACCGGGGCCTTGTACCAACCCCCAGAGAATTTTCCTTCCTTCTGCTCACTTGGTTTTACTCATCTGTGACTCAACCTTTGCTGAATCACACAAAGCACGTCTAGCCTCTCTGAGTGGGATGGACACATGCGAAATTGAACAAACACACGAGGAAAGCGTAAAATGAACCTGTAAGAACAATGTCAGGAAAGGCTCAAACCCATGACGAACGAAGTTCATGAAGAATGCTAGAAAAACCATAGACCTTCTTTTCTGTTTGAAGCGACAAGAACAAAGAAAGAATAGGTCCTCGGGAACTATGACGTCATGTTGGCCAAAGGCAGAGAACTGTTTCCCAGATGGCTCTGGTGCCTTCAACTCAGAGGACGGGCTGGTCCCAAAGTGCACAGGGTCAGGCCTCTCGGGGAAAAAACAAAATGCAAGTCAGCTGTAAAGAATCTTTAAACAAAACTGACCAGTCTCAATACACTCAAGTCTTTATATGCATGAGAATTCTATCTGAAAGTGTTCAGTGGATATGAGTAATCTCAGAAAAACTATGAGTTAAAAAAATATATGGATTTTGTGAGGTTTATTTATTTATTTATTTATTTTGGACTGAAGAATGGCACCTAGTGCAAATTTTCTGGAATTTCCAGAAACAACAGACTTTTGTGAATTGTGGCCAAAATAGACAATTAAATCTTTTCAGCAGGTTGTCTGTGAGTATTTAGAGAAGAATCTGGTGATTGTGTTCACTAGAAACACATCAAGGCAGACCAGAGAAATGTAGTATTTTTTGTTAGGGTTACTACGCACATGTTTCAGAGCCAGATGCAGTTGACAGTTACTCTCATATTGTTGTGACTGTGATATTGGAATGTTGAAGGGACAGGAGACTTGGGGCTGAACTCAGAGGTATAACATCAGGCTGCCATCTGCTGTTTAATTATCTGAGGCCGCCATGGAGTTCAGAAGTTCAACACGCTCCTGTCTCGAGATCCGTCTTTCTCAAGATGTTTATTAGTAGCTAAAATGAAGGCATAAAAAGCAGGCAGATCTACTTTAGAAAGACAAATACATCTGAGGAATATTTGACATACTGTACTGAGCACACTGTGTGGCTTATTATTTCTTTTGGAATATCTGGGATGTGGAAGACAGGCATGTTTGGGGGAGTTGCATGCAATTCACCACGCTAGAGGGGCTTCCCAGGTGGCTCAGTGGTAAAGAATCTGCCTGCAATGTAGGAGACCCAGGTTCTATCCCCAGGTTGGGAAGATCCCCTGGAGAAGGTAATGACAACTCACTCCAGTATTCTTGCCTGGAGAATCCCATGGACAGAGGAGCCTGGCAGGCTACAGTCTATGGGGTCACAAAGAGTCAGACATGACTGAGTGCTTAAGCACGCACCAGCCGTGCTAGGTGACATGCGCCATCTAAGATTTCTGAAAGCTTGAAATACTTCCATGATGTTATAGCTCTTAGGGTGTTAATAAGATTTTTTCCTTACTGCACGCTGTTTCAGGGCCTAGATTTGGATCTGTAAATGCGAGACCACCTTTATGACCTTTAAAACCATGACAAGCGTTCCTAGATCCTTGCACACCTCTCTGTGGGGTCTGCTAGATGCTGGGCAGAGTTGTTCTCCTCAGTCCTGTTCTCTGGGTCTTTCTCGTGTGTCGTAGCTGGACTTTGGTAGGAATTTCATGAAGCGGAAACTGACAACACAGAAACAGTATTCAAATATAGGACTCGGTGGAAACCTTTTTTTAGGGTTTACTTCCTGTTAAAAGCAGAGACATTACTTTGCCGACTAAGGTCCGTCTAGTCAAGGCTATGGTTTTTCCTGTGGTCATGTATGGATGTGAGAGTTGGACTGTAAAGAAGGCTGAGCACGGAAGAATTGATGCATCTGAACTGTGGTGTTGGAGAAGACTCTTGAGAGTCCCTTGGACTGCACGGAGATCCAACCAGTCCATTCTGAAGGAGATAGGCCCTGGGATTTCTTTGGAAGGAATGATGCTAAAGCTGAAGCTCCAGTACTTTGGCCACCTCATGCGAAGTGTTGACTCATTGGAAAAGACTTTGATGCTGGGAGGGACTGGGGGCAGGAGAAGAAGGGGACGACCGAGGATGAAATGGCTGGATGGCATCACTGACTCGATGGACGCGAGTCTGAGTGAACTCCAGGAGTTGGTGATGGACAGGGAGGCCTGGTGTGCTGCAATTCATGGGGTCACAAAGAGTCGGACACGATTGAGCGACTGAACTGAACTGAACTGATGGCTTCCCTGGTGGCTCGGCGGTTAAAGCGTCTCCCCGCAATGCGGGAGACCTAGGTTCGATCCCTGGGTTGGGAAGATCCCCTGGAGAAGGAAATGGCAACCCACTCCAGTACTCTTGCCTGGAGAATCCCATGGACGGAGGAGCCTGGTGGGCTACAGTCCACGGGGCTGCAAAGAGTCGGACACGACTGAGCGACTTCACCTTCACTCTCACTTTCCTGTTAGAGAAAGACAAGCCATAGGTCCCAGTGAGGAGGCACAGTGGCGTTGGAAGATTTGGGAGAAATGAACCAACAAAAGGAAAAGTCGTTGACCCTACGTCAAAGAAAGACGAGAATGTGACTTTTCAAGCAAAATTTCAGCAGCAGGGACAGCATATACATTGAAAGTGTTAGTGACTCAGTTGTGTCCGACTCTTTGTGATCCAGTGAACCGTAGCCTGTCCGGCTCCTCTGTCCATGGGATTCTCCAGGCAAGAATACCGCAGTAAGTTGCCATTTCCTCCTCCAGGGGAACTTCCTGACCCAGGGATGGAACCCAAGGTCTCCTGCATTGTAGGCAGATTCTTCACCACGGAGCCACCAGGGAAGCCCATATACATTGGAATTGAGACCCAATTCTGGAATCACCTCCTGCCCACATGCAACTCTAGGCTCCAGCTCCCTCATCCGGTTGATGGAGAACATTGTGTAACATGGTAGGAATATGCAACGGGTATAGCATTTATATAGGTCTGGAGAGTGTCGCCACATGCCTTGCCTACTGTATGCAATAACCGTACGAAGAATTCTTATCTGAAGGCCTTGCAGGGTACTGTGACGAAGCTGCCCCCGTGTGTTGGCTTCAGGATTGAGGCCCAGGAGTGCCAGGCGGCCCAGGCCACGCTCCCGCCCCTGCTTGAACACCACCAACCAGGTTTTTGACAGGTGACGTCCCAGCACCAAGCTCCTTCTTTCTGAAAAGAGAAGGTTGAGAAGGCTAACTTCCCCGATGGCTCAGTGGGTAAACAATCTGCCTGCAGTGCAGGAGACACAGGAAACACGGGTTCGACTCCTGGGTCGGGAAGATCCCCTGGAGGAGGAAATGGCAACCCACTGCAATTTTCTTTCCTGAAGAAACCCATGGGCCAAAGAGCCTGGCAGGCTACACTCTCTGGGGTCACAAAGAATCTGATATGACTGAGCATGCATGCTTGCGTGTACACACACACACACACACACACACACACACACACACAACATTCCTATAGCCAACTCATCCAACCATTTTTGTATCAAAAATGACATTTTTTAACTGTTTTAACTTATTTGTGTTGGCACAGCATATTAGCAAGTCTGAAATATAGTAGCATCACAGAAGATGAAATATCAGTACCTACTCATGTGTCTTCATTCTTTTCCACCTGCACCCAGTTTAAGGGTAGTTTTCCAAGAACATTCTAAGAAGCATGCCTGGAAGCTGGTTGCTGTTCCTGTCCATCTCTCTATGACCTTGCTCTTTGAAGTTCTGACCCGCATTTTAATTTCCATCTCAAAAAAAGTGGTTGCTTTGGTACATAGTGGATCCTACACATTTTTTTTTTTATTTTCCAGTTTAAAAATCTACTAAAGTTTCAGGGAAAAAAAAAAAAAGAGTGCAGACTGTTCAGTTTTATCTAAAGCAGCAAATCTGTTCCTAGGAAGTTCAAATAGAGGCTAGCCTCTCCAGAAACAACTTTTAAATAAACTTAGAAACGGAACGATTTAGACTTTCCATTCTTGGCAAGTAGTACTTTTGTTTTAGCAAAGGGAAGATAATGAAAACTTTCCAAGGAGGTTGGAGGTGGCCTTCCCTACTCTTAACTCGATCCTCCTCAACTGAGGGGCACTCTTTGCCCCTTATGCACAGTTTTCAGCAAACACATTCTTAAAGATTTTTTCAACTCTCTGGTTTCAATGAATGGTGAGTGGACACATATGCTAATGAAGTGTGTTTACTACCAAAGCTGATGCTGAAGTAAAACAACTGGCCTGCCTGCCATGTCCGTTTCTACCTCTATTGCCGGCACGATCGACTAACTTCTCTTGTGTGTGTTCTCTATGTTCCATTTCCCCCACCCTTTCTTCTTCTGTTCCAAGGAGACAATCCACACTGACTTTGCTATAATTTTTGCTCAGCCCTGCCCTGCTTCCTGGGTGGCCCCCATGCTCTAAATCGTTGTTAATGTGGTAGAGATGTTCCCTTCCCGAACCCATCCCTTCAGCTCCCGATTTTTCAAAGTTCACATTTTGCNTTCTGTTCCAAGGAGACAATCCACACTGACTTTGCTATAATTTTTGCTCAGCCCTGCCCTGCTTCCTGGGTGGCCCCCATGCTCTAAATCGTTGTTAATGTGGTAGAGATGTTCCCTTCCCGAACCCATCCCTTCAGCTCCCGATTTTTCAAAGTTCACATTTTGCCAAAGTGTTCTTTGCCTCTGGTCTCAGTTCAGTTCAGTTGCTCAGTCATGTCCAACTCTGTGTGACCCCATGGACCACAGCACACCAGGCCTCCCTGTCCATCACCAACTCTCGGCGTTTATGCAAACTCAGGTCCTTTGAATTGGTGATGCCATCCAACCATCTCATTCTCTGTCGTCCCCTTCTCCTCCCACCTTCAATCTTTCCCAGTATCNGGATGACCCAGAGGGATGGTACAGGGAGGGAGGTGGGAGGGAGGGTCAGGATGTGGAACACACGAACACCCGTGGTGGATTCATGCTGATGTACGGCAAAACCAATACAATATTGTAAAGTAACTAGCCTCCAATTAAAATAAATAAATTTAAATTAAAAAAAAGAAACCAGACCACAGAATCTTGGTTTCTGATGTTTAACATGCATCTATAGTATCAACTGTGCTGAATATTACATGATAAGTTTCATAACTGAAACATTTAAAATTCTGATTCATTTCTATATAACTAGGGCTCAATATCCTCTTATTATATGACTGATATTACTTACCATTATAGTTGATAGAAAAGTCAAAAATTTTAACCAGATTATGCATTCTGTTCTCCTCAAAGGCCAGAACATTGATTGCGTTTGTTAATAACATGCTTCTTAACTCATTTTTACTCACAAGAAGTACAGTCAGTAGAAATTCCATCTTGACTGACCTCTGCTTTGGCATTCACACTTTATCATGTGGCCTATTTATTTTGCAATTCTGCATGTCTGCACACCTTCACAGAAACCCTGGAGAATGGGTGTCAGACACGTGTCATCCGCTACCATTCAGACCACATGTTTTCTCCTGTTTGTGGCCTCATAGTTGCAGGGAACTTAGCAGTTTTGCTCATCCTTGTATCCACAGCACCTAGACATAGTTGCTGCCATGGATTAAGCACCTATAAAATAGTGGTTACAAAAAGTTCAGTTCAGTCACTCAGTCGTGTCCGACTCTTTGTGAGCCCATGGACTGCAGCACACGAGGCTTCCCTGTCCATCACCAACTCCAGGAGCACACTCATGTCCATCGAGTTGGTGATGCCATCTAACCATCTCATCCTCTGTTGTCCCCTTTTCCTCCTACCTTCAATCTTTCCCAGTATCAGAGTCTTTTCAAATGAGTCAGTTCTTTGCATCAGCTGGCCAAAGTATTGCAGTTTTAACCTAAGCAGCAGTCCTTCCAGTGAATATTCAGGGTTGATTTCCATTAGGATTGACTGGTTGGATCTCCTTGTAGTCCAAGGGACTCTCAAGAGCCTTCTCCAACACCACAGTTCAAAAGCATCAGTTCTTCGACACCCAGCTTTCTTTATAGTCTAGCTCTCACATCCATACATGAGTGCTAGAAAAAGCATAGATTTGACTAGATGGACCTTTGTTGGCAAAGTAATGCCTTTGCTTTTTAATATGCTGTCTAGGTTAGTCATAGCTTTTCTTCCAAGGAGAAAGCATCTTTTAATTTTATGGCTGCAGTCACAATTTGGAGTGATTTTGAAGCCCAAGAAAATAAAGTCTCCCACTGTTTCCATTGTTTCCCCATCTATTTGCCATGAAGTGATGGGACCAGATACCATGATCTTCGTCTTTTGAATGTTGAGTTTTAAGCCAACTTTTTCACTCTCTTCTTTCACTTTCACCAAGAAGCTTTTTAGTTCCTCTTCACTTTCTGCTATAAGGGTGGTGTCATCTGCATATCTGAGGTTATTGATATTTCTCCCGGCAATCTTAATTCCAGTTTGTGCTTCATTCAGCCCAGCATTTCTCATGATGTACTTTGCATATTAAGTATGCAGGGTGACAATATAGAGCCTTGATGTACTCCTTTTCCTATTTGGAACCAGTCTGTTGTTTCATGTACAGTTTTATCTGTTTCTTCTTAACCTGCATACAGATTTCTCAAGAGGCAGGTCAGGTGGTCTGGTTTTCCCATCTCTTTCAGAATTTTCCATAGTTTGTTGTGACACACAGTTAAAGGCTTTGGCATAGTCAATAAAAAGAAATATATGTTTTTCTGGAACTTTCTTACTTTTTCAGTGATCCAACAGATGTTGGCAATTTAATCTCTGGTTCCTCTGCCTTTTCTAAAACCAGCTTGAACATCTGGAAGTTGACGGTTCACATATTGTTGAAGTCTGGCTTGGAGAATTTTGAGCATTACTTCGCTAGCGTGTGAGATGAGTGCAGTTGTGCGGTAGTTTGAGCATCCTTTGGCATTGCCTTTCTTAGGGACTGGAATGAAAACTGACCTTTTCCAGTCCTGTGGCCACTGCTGAGTTTTCCAAATTTGCTGGCATATTGAGTGTANGAAGCCTGGCTTAGAGGATTTTGAGCATTACTTTGCTAGCATGAGAAATGAGTGCAATTGTGTGGTGGTTTGCGCATTCTTTGGCATTGCCTTTCTTTGGGATTGGAATGAAAACTGACCTTTTCCAGTCCTGTGGCCACTGCTGAGTTTTCCAAATTTGCTGACATACTGAGGGCAGCACTTTCACAGCATCATCTTTTAGGATTTGAAATAGTTCAACTGGAATTCCATCACCTCCACTAGCTTTGCTCATAGTGATGCTTCCTAAGGCCATCTTGACTTCACATTCCAGGATGTTTGGCTCAGGTGAGTGATCACACCATGGTGGTTATCTCAGTCATGAAGATTTTTGTATAGTTTTTCTGTGTATTCTTGCCACTTCTTCTTAATATCTTCTGCTTCTGTTAAGTACATACCACTTCTGTCCTTTATTGTACCCAGCTGTGCATGAAATGTTCCTTTGGTATCTCTAAATTTCTTCAAGAGGTCTTTAGTCTTTCCCATTCTATTGTTTTCTTCTATTTCTTTTCATTGATCACTGAGTAAGTATATGTTATCTCTCCTTGCTATTCTTTGGAACTCTGCATTCAAATGGGTATATCTTTCCTTTCCTCCTTTGCCTTTAGCTTCTCTACACACAAAGGACAGGAACAAATGGGTCATAAATTGTCCATCCTTATGTGTTATATAAATGCTGAGTATTTTTCAAAACTCTTGACCCACTGGATTCAGGTTGGCTAAGTGAAGCCAAAATGTCTCATTTAAACAATCTTCCTATAGAACATGCACTTATAAACACATTAAATAGTCAATCTTGACCAGCATGTCTACGATATTTATCACCTTTGTTCCAAGCAGGAGGATGAGCACTGCAGAGAGCACAGTGAAAATGGAACTGTATGAATACAGTTCCAGTTTTTGTCTTCAGTTTCTCTGAAGACAAAAAAAAGTACTGTGAGGTGGATCCAGCATTATGAGGCAACCAGAAAATTTGCAATATCAGAAATAACTGAAGTCTTGGCCCAGAGACTGGTGAACGCATGAGGTCTGTCTTCAGTCCTTATGGCACTACCATTTGGTGTCCTGTCACTAATATTTAGGTATGTTTCTACCATGAGTTAAGTTCGGACACTGAGAATAAGTCTACACTAGTGGAGAATTAGATGGCTTGAGGATTAAATGTTTAATCCTCAGAGATATAAGAGGTATGAGTTCAGCGTCACTGGAGTGTTCAAGTTTGGGCCTGGCGTACACTCAGTGGAGATGGTGGAGAAGCTCACAGGTCATACTGGGGCATTGCTGGAACTACTCAGCCTTCAGTATCTTCCCAAATCTGGGAACTTATAATTTCGTGAGACAAAATTCCAAGCATTATTAAGCTTTAAAACTAACTGTGGTGCTAGGTTTATGAAGAAAATGTCAGACAGGGCAACAGACTTCAGGGTAGCTCTGAGCAGAATCAGCAGAAGGGTGCAGTAGAGGACTTGGGAGGATGTTTAGGACTGGGAGAATGTTCTGAGGAAACCTGCAGAGGAGGAGAAAACCCTGGAACACACTCAGAGGTCAGGTTGACTAAAATTAAGGTCCCTATAGAACTGTGTTGAAATTGGGCTCTGTGAGGTGCAGTGGGAAGAGATAACATGTTGCCAATTGAGAAATACCATGCTAGCCTTCGGTACAATATTATCCAGTTTCCATCTAGAGATTTGGATGGCCAGGTGGAATGTCAGGTAGCTTGGCAGGAGGTGATGCTCTCAGGTCCAAAGTTAGCCCAAAGTGTGAGTCCCCAAAGAAGCAGAGAGCTCTGAAATGTATCTCAGTTTCCAGGAAACATGCAACCATGAAGGCAGTTGGCATCACAGGAAAGATCTCTGGATTCTGAAGAGACCATTAAGAGAACGGGAACACTCAAACCCCAAAGAAAAGATATATCCCCAGCAAGCAACCAAGACAGGACTTCCTGAGTCCCCTGAGTTTTAAGAGTCCCCTGAGTGGTTAAGACTTTGCCTTCCAATGCAGGGGGTGTGGTTTTGATTCCTGCTCAGAGAGCTAAGATTCCGTATGCCTCATGGCCAAAAATGTCGAAACATATGACAGAAGCAATATGGTAACAAATTTAATAATGATTTTTTAAAAAGACAGACACTCAGATATGGCGCCATGTGCAGAGGATCCTAAGGCATAAATCAACAAGCCAGTGCGTAGAATGAAGACATGAGACCAGAAGGGGAGCCCATGAAGAGGCCGACTTGTTTCTGAACCTCTAAAATATTGGCATGAGGTTCCCTCAACTTGTATCCTTGCTGGGAAGCTTGACCTCAGGGTTTGGGATGAACCTGAACTAGAGACGGAAGTTAAGGAGTCTTGGCCACAAGGTTTGGAAAAGAGGGGAAGAAAGAGACCACCAAGAACAGTAGATATTTTTAAACCTGATGTCCACTCTGATCATATTCTTCCCTGGTGGCTCAGACAGTAAAGAATCAACCTGCAGTGCAACAGATCCAGGTTTGATCCCGGGCCGGGAGGATATCCCCTGGAGAAGCAAATGGCAATCCACTCCAGTATTCTTGCCTGGGATTCCCAGAGAATCCCAAGGGACAGAGGAGCATTCTGGGCTGCAGTCCTTGGGGTCACAAAGAGTTGGACACAACTGAGCAACTAACACACTCTGATCAGTTGTCCAAGCCACTTGCTGGGACGTGGTACTGAGAAGGTTTCAGAAGATATGCTACTAGGTCATGTAAAAAAGAATGCCAGAGCCAAGTGATGGAGCCTCCCAGGAGCATGGAGTGGAGGTCAACACAGGCATCACGTGTTCAGCATTCTTGTCCAAGGGGCATCCAAATTAATGATGAGGCTCTGGACTGAATTAGCATCAAGCAAACCTCGATTACCAGACTGAAGAGCCATGATGTTATCTGAGAGCCAAGGGACTTCACTGAGAGGTCATGGCTAGCGTTGCTGTGCACGTCTGGTGTTAGATCAGAACAGGTTTGCGGAGAAGCTGTGTTGATCAGGAGAGCAGAGACTCTCCAACGTCTGTGTTTGTGGCTCTCAGCTTCCGGCCTAGTGTGAGACATGAAATTCTGTGCCCTCACGTTAAGTTTTCTGTGCGGTGAATTGTAGAAGCCATTGCCAGTAAGAACTATTTCATGTACACATAATCCCACGTGCAGCCTGCTGCAAACTTATTCATGATCTTCTCCAGCTAATAGGAGGAAACTCAGTGGCCGTGCCAAAATGACAGGATGATTTATACATAAAACTGAAATCCACTTTCAAATTCTTTGACTTGATCTTTCAAGTAAAATACAAGGGGTATTTGGAAAAAAAAAAAATCTTTCCTTAGTTCTCAAATAATTTAGAAGATGATTCCATTGTTTTCTGATTCATACCGCGCTTTAGAAAAATCAAAAGTAATCCTTCTAAAGGTAAGATGTGCAGGGAAATTAGCATCATTGCCTACATAAAGTAGAATTTGTGTGCTGCTTAGCAATGTATGGGACAAAGATGCTGGAGGAATGACGCCGAAATTAATGTAGAAACTAAGCAAAATTATAGAATTGTAATCTGAACATTTAAAATATTTATGCATATATATTTTAAATGTTCAGTTAAGATATATATATATATATATATATGTATCCTATAGCAAGCACATTTTATAGGTGAGGACAACGAGACCTGGAGATGGCAGAGACTCATCAAAGGTTCGTAATGATTAGAGGTAGGAATAGGACTCGATGAGACCTGCCAAGAGCAGAACCTTTGTCATTTCCTCCCCATCATAATGCATTTTGAATGCTCTATCCTTTACTTTTTAAAATTATTTTTTCAAAAAGTACCTATTTATTTATGTGGCTGTACCAGGCCCTTTTAAAAAATTTTATCTTCAAGAAAATATTTATTTCTTTGGCTGTGCCAAGTCTTAGTTGTGGCGAGCAGGATCTTGGGTCTTCTTTGCAGCCTGCGGGATTTTTTTGTCTGTTTGTTTAGTTGTAGTCTGCAGGGTCTTTAGTTGTGGCACGAACTCTTAGCTGTGACATGCAGGTTCAAGTTCCCTAGTCAGGCTCCCCTGCATTGGGAGCTCAAAGTCTTAGCCACTGGACCACCAGGGAACTCCAAGCTTTCCTTCAGAGCTCCATCAATTCCCCGCCACTTCAAGGATGAAGAGTCTCAGGTTTGCTAACCTCTGCCCTCCTCCCGGCCCCTGGGTACCTTCCTCCAGGGGCCAGTACTCGCCCTGTACCTCTCCTGTGGACCTCTCCCTGCGCCTGCCTCTTCCTTCCTCACTGTGCTCTTGAATTTCTCAAAGGGACTCACTGTCAGTGCTCTCATTCACTTGGTGGCTTAAAACATTTTCTTTTTAAGTTTTATTTTTTCTTCTTTGTTAGAGTCCATAAACAGGCTTCTCTGGTTGCTCAGATGGTAACGAGTCTGCCTACAGTGTGGGAGACCCGGACTGGATCCCTGGGTGGGGAGGATCTCCTGGGAGAGGAAATGGACAGCCCACTCCAGTATCCTTGCCTGGGAAATCCCACAGAGGAGCCTGGAGAGTTGCAGTCCATGGAATCCCAAAGAGTTGGACATGACTGACTAACACTTTCATTGTTCATACATTGCCATCAGCTTTAGGTTTGCTTATTTTCAAATTTCTTTTTGTTGTGGATCATTTTAAAAGTCTTTATTGGATTTATTTATTTTGCCTCTGGCCGTAAGACATGTGGGATCTTAGCTCTCTGACCAGGGATCGAACCCACACCCTCTGCACCGGAAGGTGAAGTCTCAGCCACCAGACTCCCAGGGAAGTCCCAGCCTTAGGATTATTAAACATGTTTTATAACATCACTCACAGGCTCAAAGGCCTTCAGTTCAGTTCAGTTCAGTCGCTCAGTCATGTCCGATTCTTAGATTCCCCATGAACTGCAGAACACCAGGCCTCCCTGTCCATCACCAGCTCCTAGAGTTCACTCAAACTCATGTCCATTGAGTCGGTGATGCCATCCAACCATCTCTGTCATCTCCTTCTCCTCCTGCCCTCAATATTTCCCAGCATCAGGGTCTTTTCCAGTGAGTCAGCTCTTCGCATCAGGTGGCCAAAGGACTGGAGTTTCAGCTTCACATCAGTCCTTCGAATGAACACCCAGGACCGATCTCCTTTAGGATGGACTGGTTGGATCTCTTTGCATTCCAAGGGACTCTCAAGAGTCTTCTCCAATACCACAGTTCAGAAGCATCAATTCTTCTGCACTCAGCTTTCCTTATAGTCCAACTCTCACATCCACACATGACCACTTGAAAAACCATAGCCTTGACTAGACAGACCTTTGTTGGCAAAATAATGTCTCTGCTTCTTAATATGCTATCTAGGTTGGTCATAACTTTCCTTCCAAGGAGTAAGCGTCTTTTAATTTCATGGCTGCAATCACCATCTGCAGTGATTTTGGAGCCCCAAAAGTAAAAGTCAGCCACTGTTTCCACTGTTTCCCCATCTATTTGCCATGAAATGATGGGATCGGATCTTAGTTTTCTGAATGTTGAGTTTTAAGCCAACTTTTTCACTCTCTTCTTTCACTTTCATTAAGAGGCTCTTTAGTTCTTCTTCACTTTCTGCCATAAGGGTGGTGTCATCTGCATATCTGAGGTTATTGATATTTCTCCCAGCAATCTTGATTCCAGCTTGTGCTTCATCCAGCCCAGCATTTCTCATGATGTACTCTGCATACAAGTTAAATAAGCAGGGTGACAATATACAGCCTTGACGCACTGCTTTCACAATTTGGAAACAGATTGTTGTTCCATATACAGTTCTAATTATTTTTTCTTGACCTGCATACAGATTTCTCAGGTTGCTGGTCAGGTGGTCTGGTATTCCCATCTCTTTCAGAATTTTCCACAGTTTATTGTGATCCACACAGTCAAAGGCTTTGGCATAGTCAATAAAGCAGAAATAGATGTTTTTCTGGAACTCTTGCTTTTTCCATGATCCAGTGAATGTTGCCAATTTGATCTCTGGTTCCTCTGCCTTTTCTAAAACCAGCTTGAACATCTGGAAATTCACGGTTCACGTATTGCTGAAGCCTAGGTTGGAGGATTTTGAGCATTACTTTGCTAGCATGAGAGATGAGTGCAATTGAGCATTCTTTGGCATTGCCTTTCTTTGGGATTGGAATAAAAACTGACCATTTCCAGTCCTGTGGCCACTGCTGAGTTTTCCAAATTTGCTGGCATATTGAGTGCAGAACTTTCACAGCATCATCTTTCAGGATTTGAAACAGCTCAACTGGAATTCCATCACCTCCACTAGCTTTGTTCATAGTGATACTTCCTAAGGCCCACTTGACTTCACATTCCAGGATGTCTGGCTCTAGGTAAGTGATCACACCATTGTGATTATCTGGGTTGTGAAGATCTTTTTTGTATACTTCTTCTGTGTATTCTTGTCACCTCTTCTGCTTCTGTTAGGTCCATACCACTTCTGTCCTTTATTGTGCCCATCTTTGCATGAAATGTACCCTTGGTATCTCTAATTCTCTTGCAGAGACCTCTAGTCTTTCCTATTCTATTGTTTTCTTCTATTTCTTTGCATTGATCACTGAGGAAGGCTTTCTTATCTCTCTTTGCTATTCTTTGGAACTCTGTATTCAAATGGGTATATCTTTCCTTTTCTTCTTTGCTTTTCACTTCTCTTTTCACAGCTATTTGTAAGGCCTCCTCAGATATCCATTTTTCTTCTCTGCATTTCTTTTTCTTGGAGGTTGTCTTGATTCCTGTCTCCTGTACAATGTCATGAGCCTCTGTCCATAGTTCATCAGGCACTCTGTCTATCAGATCTAGGCCTTTAAGTCTATTTCTCACTTCTATTATACAATCATAAGGGATTTGATTTAGGTCATACCTCAATGGTCTAGTGGTTTTCTCCACTTTCTTCAATTTCAATCTGAATTTGGCAATAAGGAATTCATGATCTGAGCCACAGTCAGCTCCTGGTCTTGTTTTTGCTGACTGTATAGAGCTTCTCCATCTTTGGCTGCAAAGAATATAATCAATCTGATTTTCGTGTTGACCATCTGGTGATGTCCATGTGTAGAGTCTTCTCTTGTGTTTTGGAAGAGGGTGTTTGCTATGACCAGTGCATTCTCTTGGCAAAACTCTGTTAGCCTTTGCCCTGTTTCATTCTGTACTCCAAGGCCAAATTTGCCTGTTACTCCAGGTATTTCTTGACTTTCTACTTTTGCATTCCAGTCCCCTATAATGAAAAGGACATCTTTTTTAGGTGTAGGTTCTAGCAGGTCTTGTAGGTCTTCATAGAGCTGTTCAACTTCAGTTTCTTCATTGTTACTGGTCGAGGCATAGACTTGGATTACTATGATATTGAATGGTTTGCCTTGAAAATGAACAGAGATCATTCTGTCATTTTTGAGATTGCATCCAAGTACTGCATTTCAGACTCTTTTGTTGACTATGATGGCTACTCCATTTCTTCTAAGGGATTCCTGCCTGCAGTAGTAGATACAATAGTCATCTGAGTTAAATTCTCCCATTCCAGTCCATCTTAGTCCGCTGATTCCTAGAATGTCGACGTTCACTCTTGCCATCTCCTGTTTGACCACTTCCAATTTGCCTTGATTCATGGACTTAACATTCCAGGTTCCTATGCAATATTGCTCTTTACAGTATCAGATCTTGCTTCTATCACCAGTCACATCCACAACTGGGTGTTGTCTTTGCTTTGGCTCCATCCCTTCATTCTTTCTGGAGTTAATTCTCCACTGATCTCCAGTAGCATATTGGGCACTTACTGACCCGGGGAGGTCCTCTTTCAGTATCTTATCATTTTGCCTTTTCATACTGTTCATGGGGTTCTCAAGGCAAGAATACTGAAGTGGTTTGCCATTCCCTTCTCCAGTGGACCACATTCTGTCAGACCTCTCCTCCATGACCCGCACGGCATGGCTTAGTTTCATTGACTTAGACAAGCTGTGGTCCGTGTGATCAGATTGGCCTGTTTTCTGTGATGGTGGCTTCTGTCTGTCTGCCCTCTGATGCCCTCTCGCAACACCTACTGTCTTACTTGGGATTCTCTTACCTTGGATGTGGGGTCTCTCTTCATGGCTGCTCCAACAAAGCGCAGCTGCTGCTCCTTACCTTGGACGTGGGATAGCTCCTATAGATTTTTCCTATGGATTCAAGTGAAATGTCTTCAGAGCCCCATATTCAATGCCCTAAATCACAACACACTCTTTTCTCAAGAAAATCACCTTTATGCCCCCGTGAATAATCTATCATTTTAATATTCTATATAGTGGCACAAATGTGTGTCACTTTATAAACTTGTCCCTGTTTATTAAATTTCATTTACTCAGAGGCTTTGCCCTGAGACCGAGTCCAGCCTGACTCCCTGTGCTGGGCTTGCTGTTTCATCACCAGTACTCAGGCGTTCGGTGAGGGAGTGAAACTCTCCTAGCAATTTACACATTCTGTCAATTCCTGACATAAGCGTTTGCATTGCAGCTGAATCAGCCTAGTCACCCAAGAATACATACTGCACTGTTCTTTATCTGTTCTACCTTCCCCAGCAATCTCTTTCTCTCCCTCCCTTTCTGGCCATTCAGACTGGATTTTTCTTTCATCTACTGCTGATTCTACTCAACTGCTGGGTTTTTTTTTCCCATATTTTTAATTTCGTGATTTTTAATTTCCTTTCTTGATTATTACAACTGGAAAAGATTCTTCTCACTTCAGACTGTCTATTGCTTAAGAATTGCAGTACAAGACACTGCATGAACCATGTCCTAAAAGCCTTATATGGCAATTATTTGTGTGCATGCTTTATTTTCTTGTGGATAAAGGTGGTCTTACCAATACCTGTGCTTGCCAGCATAGTTAGTACCAATGGACAGAGCAGACATGAAATGCCAGTTGAAGATGGGACATTGACCACGTTACTCAGTAATAACAAAAAGAGAACTGGCAGTCCAAAGGAAGAGCTTACTGGCAAACCAAGACTCGGGAAGGGTTTCTGAAAGGTGGGGAAGCAATTCACACATAAATGTTGGCTGGTGGGCATTTCAGAGCTCAGCAGTCCGAGAAAAATTCTAAACCTTCCTTTTAAAAAATAGGACCAAGTGTTAAACAAACATGAGACTTCTTATGAGCAAAATCTAACGTTTGACAACCATGGAGTGAAATGGTCTGAGGGAAACCATGTTAGCATTCAAGCACTGGGCAAAACTAGGTGCCCTCCAACAGAAAAAGATTCAGCAAGTTTATTTGGTCATGCACCTTAAAAAAAATAAACTGTAAACAATTTTTAAAAATGCAAATTCAGGATACAGATCCAAAAAGAAATCTGAGAAAGAAGAGGATATGAGTTTTAAAGGGGAGCTAGGAGGAGGGCATGGCAGCCCACTCCAGAATTCTTGTCTTGAGAATCCCCATGGGCAGAGGCGCCTGGTGGGTTACAGTCCATGGGGTCGCAAAGAGTCAAATACGACTAAACAAAGAATAGATAGTGTCATACAAAAGGAGTGATTATGTTTCCCGTCAAGAAAAAAAGAAAGGCAATTATAAAGTGAGGTTAAAAAGGAAAAAAATGGTGAAAATAAATCATGGTCCCCAAATGAAATTTTGACATAATTTTTAGCCAGTGATGGAGTTCAAAGAACAGTGGCTTTTGAAGTAACAAAGACAAACAAACACTCTTCAGGTAATACGTAGGAAGAGAGAAGGCTGACAGATATTCTCAATTCAGGTATAATCACTGTGCATTTATGAAAGCCAAAACCGTAATTACCACAATTTTCTTTTCTAGAGAGTGATTTATCACTTTTTATATAATGACCTACCTTCTAAAGATTTTGAAAAATTTTAGACTTCATAAGGATCTTTAAAAATTGATGTATATTGTTGAAAAGAAACGTTTGTTCTAAATTTGGCAAGTTCTTCAGCTTTGTTTTTTCCAATAAACTTTTTAATGAAATGTAATATTTTGAAATATTAACAGTGCTTTCCTCATGATTATGCTCTACTTTTCCAACCACATGCATCACTCTTAAAACAACGATATAACATATCACTTTAAGCAAATTAATATAAGCAAATTACTATATTAAAAGTGTCAAAAATATTTTAATGCTTTTATCAATGATATTGCAACCCAGTTCTAAAAACCTCAGAACTAATGAGAGAGCTTAATTGATTTTTCAGCTTTAATGGGCTGTTTGTTTCTTTTAATTTTTTAAAATAAAACTGCTTTATTTACTTTGAGTTTAGAATTTTATTTCTTCTGAGTAAGTGTAATTACTATTAATATTATTTAATTCAGAATTATTTTCCCTCTTATTTTAAGGAAAATAAATCTGAAAAAACTTTTAATGAAACACATCAAGATTCAGGAAGAGAAAATTTTGCTCCAAAGGTAAGGGAGAAGACAATCATTAATTAGGCTCTTTTTTATGTTTTTGATTAAGTATAAAGCATTTGAAGATCAACCTACAGTGAAACGTTCTTTCAGTCCTGAAAAGGAGAATCAAAGCTGAGAAAAGATCAGAGGAGCCTGGAGTGATCGGTGGTGAGGAGAAGGGAAGATGGGCTGTAGATTTGGCACCTGTTTAAATTCAGCTGGTGATGGGATGGATCCAGGAACCTTGTCCAATGGGAAGGAGCAGGCGGATGGAAGCGGCTAAAGGGAACAAATGTTGACTCTGGAGTCAGACAAGCCTGGCGTGAAATCTAACACTACAATTGCATAAGCAAATGGAGGGACTTCTTCACGCTTTATTTTTCTTGTCTGAAATATAGTGATAATAAGTGAAAGTGAAGTCGCTCAGTTGAGTCCGACTCTCTGTGACCTCATGGACTGTAGCGTACCAGGCTTCTTCAGCCATGGGATTTTCCAGGCAAGAGTACTGGAGTGGGTTGCCATTTCTTACCTTAATTCTTACCTCACATATGCCTTGAGGATGGTCAAGTATGGACAGGAGACATTTCCGGGATTCTAGGGGATCTATTCTCTCCAGCAGAGGAACTGGAAGTCAGAAGGGGTTCAAAGATGAGCTTTGGTCCTGATAAGGCTGGAGTGCTGACATGATTTTCATGCAGAGAACAACTTGTATGAAACAGACGTGTGCAGAAAGTGCTGGAGAAAGCCGGGCCTAGCTGAGCCCAGGGTTCCTGGCTCCCTCTGGGCACACTAACTCCTAGAAGCAAGACTAAGCCTATGTGCTTCAGCCCTCAATCTGCTCCTGGTGGATCCCATCATGCTCTTCAGACTTCATCAGGTTCTGCTCACGTTTCTGCTAAACTGAACTTACAAACAATGCTTCTCAACTGTACATTTGAACCATAGGTAACAATTGGGAAGTTCCATGGCTCACATGGTAAAGAATCCATCTGCAATACAGGAGAAGTGGGTTCAATCCCGGGGTCTAGAAGATCCGTTGGAGAAGAGAATGGCAGCCTACTCCAGTATGCTTGCCTGGAGAAGTCCCTGGACAGAGGAGTACGCTGGATTACAGTTCATGGGATTACAAAGGGTTGGACATGACTGAGCAACCAACACTTTAACATTTAAAATAGATATTTATAGTTGGGTCCTACTTGCTACAATTACTGAGATGGCCCAATGAGTAGCTGAAGTTGAGAACCACTGGGCAAAGTTGGTTAGTGTCCATGACTAAATGGAGTTGAAGAACCTGGAACTGCATTGATTCCTCAGCTACAAAAAGATGTTATCTCTCACCTGCTCTTGTCTGTAGTCCCAGAAATGACTGCTGTCTTGGGTTCCGCATCAAATTCTGATTTAAATTAAGTGAAATGAATGCATTCCACAGTTTGAAGGTTATGAAATAGTGCTTTAAGGTAGATAACTCCCTGTAATAAGACTTCTTAAATAAATCTTAGAAGACATATATATAAGGAGCTCTCATGCCAAGGAAACATGACATTAAAATCTTCGCTTTGTTGGTCAAGCATTCAAATGAACTCTGTATATATTTAGATCAAAACTTTCTCCCCCAGTCATTTGCTTGTCTGTTTGAGGCTTCCCAAAACAGAAGGAGATGGTTTTCAAGCCTTGTTAATGGATGTTTTTTCTTAGTTTTCAAGGTAATCCACACAGACAGACATATTTCCTACCGATAGTACTCCTGGGACTAGTGTCTGTGGCATTAGAAGATCTGTGTGTCGATGGGCATGGTTCCACCCTAATCTACACAGGTGGGCTTCCCAGGTGGTTCAATGGTAGAGAATCCGCCTAGCAACGCAGGAGACGTAGCTTCCATCTCTGGGTCAGGAAGATTCCCTGGAGGATGGCATGGCAACCCACTCCAGTATTCTAGCCTGGAGAATCCCACGGACAGAGGAGTCTGGAGGGCTACAGTCCATGGGGCCACACAGAGTGGGGCATGACTGAAGTGACTTCTCAGGCACACACACGCACACACCAGTATTGTTGCCTGGGAAATCCTGTGAACAGAGGAGCCTGGTGGGATACAGTCCCTGAGGTCACAAGGGAGTCAGACATGACTTAGTGACTAAACAACAAACCTAGACACTTTTATAAGTTAATCGATGGGCTTATTTGTGCTTACTCTATTCATCTTTCCAGTAAAGAGTAAGACGAGATGATGTCTAACGTGTAACTCTGACCCTGATTCTCCATCTTTCCTTGCAGAGTATAATCCTTCAGCTCCATCCTGGGCTGGAGGGGCCAGTGAGGGGTCGGTTTGCTTGTGAGAAGCCCTGCGTCTGGGACATGGTCTGTTCGTTCACTCATCATTCCATATGGCCCATTGACAGCCGATGGCAACTTTGCTCATCATTCCAGTTGGGGGGTTGACAGATGACAGATGCCATTGGAGATGGGTCTCTCTCACACATGGCCAGCCAATCACGAGGCACCCCCCAAAGGTGGGGACAGCATCCCAGCCAACAGATGGCGTGGCCTGTCTTGACGAGGCGGTAATTAAACATTTTGGCTAGAAATCTCTTTTTTTTTAGGTTTCCCTTAAGAAGTTGTCTTTCAGTCCCATATGCACTGATTTTCTCCTTCTCCAAACATTTTTTCACACTGTCATTCAGGCGCTTGACAGAAAGTTCCCACGAGTACATTTTCAGAGATTCTGATCAAACAAATGATAGGAATTCGAAAGATGAAACCGCTGAGGTTTAGTACATCGAAAGGAAACAACTGAGTTACAGATAACCACTTTATGAAAGCCGCGGGTGGTTTTTGTAGAAGACACATTGCTTCCTTTTTTAAAAGGATGATCTCAAAGGCGACTACTGTCCTTATAGTTTTCTTCATGTTCTTGTTGATGTTTATGTTTCAAGAAGATTGTTCTTTTTCTCAACTGGGATTCACCATCTGATCATTTGTGTAAAAAGTTCTATGAATTTTGGCCAAAGTTTTGCTATTTCAAATCAGGTCCTATAAGCCCACAGCAGAGCATGGGGGTATTTAAGCACTCATTGGAAAGAAAAACTTCCTTCCTAAGAAAAGAAGGCAGGTTTTACCTGGTGTCCTCTTTATCCAAACACTTTATTCAGATCTGTTTCTGGGGATTCCCCTCTTTGTGGGTTTTTTTTCCCCCCACTTCATAGAATTCTTATGAGAGATTCTATCATTTCACAAATTTAAAAAGTCCTTGAAAAATACCATATATGTATCTAATGGAGGAATATAACACATAATTTAAAAAGCTATAAAATATTTTGACATAAAACTGTGAAAAGTGCTACTTGAGGGAAGAGTCCTGTTTATTTTGTCTCTGTTTACTTAAGGGAGCTAACTTTTCCTGAGACAAATGGTAATTTAAAAAAAAACCATGTAGAGTAGAGGTTTTCTTAAGGGAAAGAAAAATATTTTTTCCCAAATCTGAAAATCTTTGTCTCAATAAGCGCTCTAGAGAAAAAGTGTGTATCTAAAAATAAAGTCATATCTATGATTTATTGAAGGAAAAACCTGCTGCATGTTAAATTATGATGATCAACATGCTTGATTTCATCAAATACTGTGTCTTACACAACTTTAATCCAATTTAAAGTTTTTTTGTTTGTTTGTTTGTTTGTTTACCCTTAAAGAAAAATACACAGAACCATGATCCATAGAAACACACCTCTGGAGTTGAACTGTATATTTTCTGCCTTCTCTTGTTATTACCACTAGTGGCTATACTTCTCATAACTGCAGGGACCACAGCTCATTGACCACTGACGTGATGAAACTTCGTGGCTTCTACACATTGTTACCAAAGGTGACAAAGATGAGGAGCTCTTCATCCGTGGATCAGAGATGGGACAAGGAGAGATACATCTTCAAAAATCCGTATCAGGGACTTCCCTGGTGGCTCAGTGGTAAAGAATCAGCCTGCCGACACAAGAGACGTGGGTTCGCTCCCTAGTCCGAGAAGATCCCACAACAAAGAAAAAGAAGTCCACAAGCAGAACCACACCAAGCCAGAGAAGACTTACTGGGGCTTTGTGATTTGTGCACTATTGGTATAATTTCTTTTCATATTTCCTTTAGAGTTGTCCTCATTCATCATTAAAATTGACTTGAGTTCTTACCTCTAGGCTAGTATTAGAAGACTTTGAGACTTCAAAGAACTTGTCTTAATAATGGTCTGTGTAGTCTCCATACCTGTAATTTACACACCTGAAAATCAAGCATTAGAAGGCAAGTGGAAAAATAGTATACAATAATTCATGCTTATTAATTTTCCCTTCAAATATTTTCATTGAATACATTTCCCACTTATAATGGCTCATAGAATTAGTTCACCAAAATGAAGCTATATCTAATTCTGTAGCTGTTGGCTTTGGGATATAAAGTGAAAGTGAAATTAGTCGCTCAGTCATGTACAACTCTTTACGACACTGTGGACTGTGGCCTGCCAGGCTCCTCTGTCCATGGAATTCTCCAGGCAAAAATACTTGAGTGAGTTGTCATTTCCTTCTCCAGGGAAATCTACCCAACCCAGGGATGGAACCCGGGTCTCCCACATTGCAGGCAGATTCTTTACCATCTGAGCCACCACAGAAATCCCTACAGGTTGTAAGGAAGAGAGTAAAAGCAGATCAAAGCCAGACTCAGTGTCCTTTTAGTCTTGCTGCTGGAGTGACCAGCTAAGTCTGGGTTCTGCCAAGATTAGAGCCTGAACCAAAGATCTGAGTGTAAGTAATTTCTTAGGACATGATCCGTGAAGCCTGGGAAAGCAGGACAGAGAAGGGGTGAGGCTGGGCAGGTTTTGAGATGAAGACCCAGATTCTGCAGGCTTCTGTGGGAGCTCTGAAAGTGGCTCAGATGCGTCCGACTCTTTGTGATCCCATGGGCTATACAGTTCATGAAATTCTCCAGGCCAGAATACTGCAGTGGGTAGCCTATCTTCTCCATGGGATCTTCCCAACCCAAGAATTGAACTAGGGTCTCCTTCATTGCAGGTGGATTCTTTACCAACTGAGCTGCCAGGGAAGTCCACGGGGAGCTCTGGAAGGTATATCCAGGCCGAGTCCTGGGTGTTGGTCCTTCCACACCAGTCACTGATCTCCAGTTGGTGGTCACAGTCAACAGAATTCTTGGATCTCTGTTGGGCCGTGAATGCATTAGCCAAGACCAGTCTCTGACAGGGGCCAATGTGAATTACTAGGAGGCAGTTCACAGAAGCTGGGAGAAGGATGCACAGGGCTGATGAGAGGCACAGACTCCATGTACCTGGGGAAGGGGTGGGTGGTGCGAACTGCCTGCATCAGCACTGACCTTGGGAAAGTTACACTATCAGGGGACCAGATTCTTTTCTTTTAGGAGAAAAGACAGGAAGGAGGGTTACGTAAAAAGACAGAGCTATTGGGAGGATTAAGTGACATACTATTTAATGCACTAATCAATTAGCAATCTTCACTTTCTGTGGTTCTTAAGCTGCTTTACCATATCATTTCCAGCTGAGGAATGTTCAGCGTTTCTGCTTGCCTCCAGGGAGCTCCCAGTTTGGGCATCTGAGGTTATTTACCAACATGAATCCAACATTTCCATCAGCCACTCCATGGATCAGAACTGTTCAACTCAAGGTCATTGAAGGTCGACCCTTGAAGTCCAGTGAACCCTTCAAAATTGTATAGAAATGCAGAATGCACCTTTTTCCAGAAAAAAAGAGCCTGTTGCTTGGAAAGACAGGGTGGTATTGAGCCCAAATTCCAGGTCACCCATTTCTGGCTACATGACCTTTGACCTGTTCACACTTTAGTTTTATCATCTAGTAAAGGGAGAGCTTGATTATGAGACCTCATGGGGCTGTGAAGTTAAATTAGTAATCAGCACTTACATGAAAACCATTGAGGGCACATTGAAATTACACGTGTTGCCACTTACATTCCTGCTAACACCATTCTTACTGTTATCATCAACATCATATGATGATACGCTGCAAAGGATTTGTGGCCAAAACATGCCTGGGGACCACAGCCCTGATGCACTGGGCACGGTGGCCTCGCTGTTCTCTAAACGCACCCCCTCCCTGCCCCTTGCTTCCTGCATCTGTGCTTTTGCTCCGGTGCTGACTCCCGTGAAGGGTCCTCGATGCAGTAACACGCTGGTACCCATTCAAGGGCCGGCTGTTCCATCCAGCTGTGTCTCTGGCCCCAGCCTCTGATTCTCCCTCTGCCGAACCCCCGTCTTACTGACAGTTTGTTCAGCCAATCAGCTGTAACCCAGCACTTCTGAGGCTACCTTCAAAGCTCCCCACTGTGTGCGTCGCATCTCAGTAAATCCTAAGCATGCAGAATAGATGCTCCAATCTAGGTGTTCAAGGTATCATCTGATTTTACTTTTTATTGAAATACAGTGGATTTACAATGTGGCGTAAATTTCAAGTGAACAGCAAGGTGGCTCAGTCACATATATCTACATAAATACATGGATTCCTTACCATATTCTCTTCCATTGTAGAGCATGATAGGATATAAGTATAGATCCCTGTGCTATACAGGTGGTCCTCATTGTTTATAGATCTGATACATAAATTAGTTAAGTGTTAGCTGCTCAGTGGTGTCTGACTTTTTGTGGCTCCATGGACTATAGCCCGCCAGGTTCCCTGTCCATGGGATTTCCCAGGCAAGAATACTGGAGTGGGTTGCCATTCCCTTCTCCAGGGGATCTTCCTTACCCAGGTATGAAACCTGGGTCTCTTACATTGCAGGCAGATTCTTTACCATCTGAGCCACCAAGGAAGCTTCCCCTTCTTGGTTATATATTGTATACATAATAATGTGCATATTATAATCCCAAACTTAATTTATCCCTCCTCCTTTCCCTTTGGTAACCATTAAGTTTGTTTTATGTGTTTGTGAATCTCTTTTTGTTTTGAGAGTTCATTTGTACCGTTTTTTTCAGATTCCACATATAAGTGTTATCATATGTTATTTATTTTTCTCTGTGTTGTTTACTCCACTTAGTACAATAATCTCTAGGTGCATTCATGTTGCTGCAAGTGGCATATTTTATTCTTTTTTATGCCTGAGTAATAGTCCATTGTGTATATGTGTGACATTTTCTTTATCCATCCATCTATCAGCAGACACCTATGTTGCTTCCATGTCTTGGTAAATAGGGCTGTAACGAACATTAGCGTCTATGTAGCTTTTTGAATTTTGGTTTTTGCTGGAGGTATTCCCAGGAGTGGGATTGCAGGATCATGTGGATGTGAATTTGTACAGCCACTATGGAGAACAGCATGAAGGCTCCTCAAAAAACTGAAAATACAGACATCCATGCTTTTGAACTGTGGTGTTGGAGGAGATACTTTAGAGTCCCTTGGACTACAAGGAGATCCACCCAATCAATCCTAAAGGAAATCAGTCCTGAACATTCATTGGAAGGACTGACGCTGAAGCTGAAGCTCCAGTACTTCGGCCACTTGATGTGAAGAACTGACTCATTTGAAAAGACTCTGATGCTGGGAAAGATTGAAGGTGGAAGGAGAAGGGGACAACAGAGGATGAGATGGTTGGATGGTATCACCGACTCATCATGGATATGAGCTTGAGTAGGCTCCGGGAGCTGGTGATGGACAGGGAGGCCTGGTGTGCTGCGGTCCATGGGGTTGCAGAGTCGGACTGAGCGACTGAACTGAACTCAGGTGATGCATCATTTTAACGGAGCTCATGCTAGTTGCCAAAGCAAGAACCAAAAGAGTGAGTTCACGCTTTAGGAAAGGATTTCAATGCTCTGAGTGCCTCATCGACTCCCTGACACTGGTAGATGCTCGGTAAATATTATGAGCAGTCGTTGGGTTTCACTTAAATGGCTGTGCTTGGAGTAGATGTCAACACTGATGAATTCTAGGGCGTTGTTACTTATCAACCTTTATAAATAGGGGAGGGAAGACAGTATTCACATCACAGTCATGGAGAAGATAAAGGATTACAGCAAAACTGGAAGCAAGAGCATGGACTTTTCCACACACTACCATTTCTGAAGTGGAAAGTGTCACGAAGGATAGCAAGCTATTGCCTGACACTAAAATAACCGTTGCTGTGGGGCTGGTTAATGATAGCTCGTTAGCGATGGAAGATAATGAGATGATAAGGGTAAGATTCATTGACCTTTCAAAGGCTTTTGATTTACTAAATGACACTATTGGATGAGCTAATTAAATTTGGCTTTTTCTCCTGCTGGGATGGCTGAGTTCTGATCTCATTTCATTAGTACGAAAAATCAGGGGCTGTTTGAAGGCCATCAGTCTGATTTATTATGAATCCTATTCAGTGGTGCCTTAGGGCTCAATAACTGATGGGCTTTATTTTCATTTATTTTTAAATTATCTTTCTGATGCCAGGGATAAGCCAGGAATTCACTTATGGAGAGATGATAATACCACTTCAAATCCCGTTTCCTTAGTGTCCCACAACTTAACATGCCTTGCCTTCTGAGTCACTACTTTTGCCAACGAGGAGAATTCTAAAAGATAACTTACTGATAATGAAAACCTTGCTTGGTGACAAGCTCCCCTGATACTGATGAAGGCAAACAAATCTGCATGAATCCAAGAAAAGCAGAAAGGAAAACAGTTTGGTATAATTTAGATTTTCGACAAGTCTACGTGGTTGTCATCTTCCAGCTAATTTGCTGAATGTCCGTGCAATTCTATTTTAATGTAAAAGCCTGGCATTTTTCTTAATAAACACTAGTTTGGTTGGTTAAACCTAATCTTACACTGAACTACAGGCTACTCAGTAATAGGAAAAAATAACTACACTTGTTTTTTAGACTGAGGCATCTATTTAAAATGTGTGACACCTACGAAAGCGTTTATAATTCTGTTCTTTATTGAAACTGAGTTCTATTCTTCATTGACTGTAGTTTAATGTAAGGAATGTAAAGCAATCCTCTTTTCAACCAAAATAAGGTAATTTTTTTAGAACTTGAGAGCTTAGATTTATTTCCATTAGGCTTTCAAAGACACACCTGTAAATACTCATTTGAAAAGTTGAGCTGAACTCCAAGAATGAAATAAATCATAATTCATACCTAGGATTTATAGGAGAATGATAAATTGGGCTCCTGGCCTCTCTGTTACATAATAGAGAGCAGCACAGAGTTAAAAGGCTACTAGCAACGTACACCTACCACAGGACCCACAGCCAGTCTACTGGCAGGCCTTTACCCACGAGAAATGAAAGACTTCTTCATAAATGTTTGTAGGAGATTTATCTGTCAAAGCCAAAAATTGAAAACTGCTCCAACTTCCAGCAACAGGTGAATGGATTTTAAAAATGTGGCATAAACATATGATGGTATATGACTCAGAAAAGACACTGATGCTTGGAAAGATTGAGGACAAGAGGAGAAGGAGGCAACACAGGACGAGACGGTTGGATGGCATCATCGACTCAATGGACGTGAGTCTGAGCGAGCTCCAGGAGGTGGTGAAGCAGAGGGGAGCGTGGTGTGCTGCAGCCCACGGGGTTGGGGCATAGAAAGATGCGTGACAGAAATGAGCCTCAAAATAAGTGTGATGAAAGAGGGCACATCATAGTATTTCATTTGCATACATTTCTTTAAAATCCAAGCTAACCTATAGGGATAAAATGCAGATCAGCACTTGCCTGGGACTAGGGTGTGGAGTTGAGTGGGGCTGGTGAGGAATTGGGGATTTTATTGTAGTAGTCAGAGTCCTTCAGAGAAACAAACCAACATCATGTAAACAGATAGAACTAGAGGTGGATATATTTTAAGGAACCAGCTCCCCAATTGGCGGGCGGTTGATATTTCGGCTCGAGTCCAAAGGCCATCTGCTGGTAGAGTTCCTGTTTGCTTGGAGGACTTATTCTTTTCTCTCCGAGTCTTCAACTGACTGGATGAGGCCTACCCCCACTAAAGCGGGACACAGAATTATCCAGAATAATATTTGATCAAACATGTGGGTGCTGTGGCCCAGAGAAATTGACACATAAAATTAACAATCACAGGGAGGGCCAGCAGGGAGGATTATAAAAGGCTATGAGGAAATCTCGGGGTTCCATACATGACTCACGCATGGGGGTTTCATACGCATTATCTTGATTTCAGTGACAGTTTTACGAGAACATATGTAAGTTAAAGTTGATCAGTCTCTATGCTTTACAGGATACACAGTTTATGGTATGTCCGTCGCAGTTCAATCAAGTTTTTAGACAGAGTCTGACTTAAAAGATAATTGCTGGGTGGGCTGTTTGAAGGGAGAGTTTTCACTTTTGTGTCTTCAACGACTTCTGAAAAAAAAAAAAAAAAGCTCATCATCAGACAAATGAAATCTTAACAGGAAAATAATCTGCACACAATAATAATGGCCCATAGGTTCTACTTTTTAGAAATCACACGATGAAAAACAAATAAATGTGGAGTAAACATCACTTTTGACACTCCTCAGGGCACAACTGAAGACTTCACATTTCTAATATTAGCTACTTTCTTTAAGTAGTAGCTTGTAAAGAGTCCATTCTTTGGTGTGTGGTTTTCTGGGCTGCATGATGACTATGGCACAGATGGAGACTGGCATGTCACACCCTGGCGTACGAATTCATGTTGACAGGGGTCTTTTATGCCAATGGATGGCAAGACAATTAAGTCCGAAATAGAACCCACATTGCTCTTTTCCTTCCTCAGCCCTTCCATACCTACCTCCCCTACTAGTAATGGGTAGATAATTATTTTAATAGCAAAACAAACCTTCAAATTATTCATTCTTTCTTTCTTGTGAAAAAAGAAAAGTGAATTGCATTCATTTCAGGGTTGTAAATGCTAATAAGGCTCTGAGAGATGTGTTATGCCTAAAGTCCAAATAGTAAATTCATATTATTTAGGCCCAATAGACTCAAGGCCTTCAGAAAGAATGCTGAGTCATTTTCGATAATAAATAGAGGCCTTAATATAATTGAGACTTCCCTGGTGACTCAGGGGATTCCCTGGTGGCTCAGAGGATCAAGAGACTGCCTACAAAGCAGGAGACCCAGGTTTGATCACTGGGTTGGGAAGATCCCCTAGAGAAGGAAATGGCAACCCACTCCAGTATTATTGCCTGGGAAATCCCATGGATGGAAG
The DNA here is from genome assembly GCA_006410615.1 of Neotragus moschatus. Taxonomy (NCBI): domain Eukaryota; kingdom Metazoa; phylum Chordata; class Mammalia; order Artiodactyla; family Bovidae; genus Neotragus; species Neotragus moschatus. Next base: position 263,314 of record SJYA01001712.1, on the reverse strand, counting down.
AGCCTGGTGGGCCAAAGTCCATAGGTTGGCAAGAGTTGGACAGGACTGAGCCACTTCACTTGGTGGCTCAGATGGTAAAGAATCTGCCTGCAATGTGGGAGGCCCAGGTTTGATCCCTGGGTGGAGAAGATCCCCTGGAGAAGGAAATGGCAACCCACTCCAGTATTTTGCCTGGAAAATTCCATTGACAGAGAAGCCTGGTGAGCTATGGTCCATGGGGTTGCAAAGATTTCGACATGAATGAACGACTAACATTTACATTTTAATATAATTAACAACTTGAGTTTTTAAAACTTTGTCATCTTTCTAATCTTACGCTTTTGCATTTCAAGTTGTCCCTATCTGTGCAATCAATAAAACGCTTCTTCTTATGACTACTTTTCTCATTGACATTTCTCTCTTATACTGCAGTCAGCAAGTTGACCCAAGTGAAAATACCTCTCAGAATGTGCCTTATCCCAGCAGAATAAAGATGAGGAGGCTTTCAGAGCTCTCACAGACTTAGACTCCTCCTCAACACAGTGTTCCAGGAAGCACTGGCAATTAATTGTTTGGTACAAGAGCACCGAAGAATTGATGCTTTTGAACTGTGGTGTTGGAGCAGACATTTGAGAGTCCCTTAGACTGCAAAAAGATCCATCCAGTCCATTCTGAAGGAGATCAGTCCTGGGTGTTCTTTAGAAGGACTGATGCTAAAGCTGAAACCCCAATACTTTGGCCACCTGATGAGAAGAGTTGACTCATTGGAAAAGACTCTGATGCTGGGAGGGGTTGCGGGCAGGAGGAGAAGGGGACGACCGAGGATGAGATGGCTGGATGGCATCACCGACTCAATGGACATGAGTTTGAGCGAGCTCCAGGAGTTGGTAATGGACAGGGAGGCCTGGTATGCTGCAGTCCATGGGGTCACAAAGAGTTGGACATGGCTGAGCGACTGAACTCAACAAACGAATTGAAACAAACTGATTATCACTAGCGCAGACAACACAGTAAAGGTAGAAATAGCAACTCTGAAGATGTGTAGAGCCAGAGATACAGAGTGNCGAGCTCCAGGAGTTGGTAATGGACAGGGAGGCCTGGTATGCTGCAGTCCATGGGGTCACAAAGAGTTGGACATGGCTGAGCGACTGAACTCAACAAACGAATTGAAACAAACTGATTATCACTAGCGCAGACAACACAGTAAAGGTAGAAATAGCAACTCTGAAGATGTGTAGAGCCAGAGATACAGAGTGTAATCATACAAAATGCTTCTCTCTTCTTCATCTGCCAATCACACCCCGTCTTAGCCTACATGTACAGAAAGACTCTATTCCACTCAGACGCCTAGGAAGCTGAGGTTGTAGGAGGGAGGGCTGATTATGGGAGAACATTCTTTCCCTGGGTGGAAAACAAGATGATTTTGCCTAGACTTGCCATCAAGGTGTACATACTCCAGGAGACGCTGCACTGGGCCGTGATGCCTCATTCATACTCCCCATGGGACGGCGACCACACTCCCGTTAATAATCCCAAGGGGGTATTCACTTGCAGATCTTAAACGCTTTGGTACCTGAACAATTTGTGCTTATTTCATAACAGTCTTGAGAAAGAGTAAGGAGCAGTCATCATGATTACTCCCACTTTCCCTGCAAGGTAACAGTCAGAAAAAAGGCACTGGCTTGATGAGGTGCTTGCTAGTCTAGGCAGAGGGAGAGCCAAGCATTTCTTTTTATTGCTGCGAATTAGTTTATTTCTCCCAGGAAGTCTACGTCCCTGATACTCTCCCATCCGCCTCCTAGCTTGTTACATAAGAAAAGCAATGCTTTTCCCATAAAGATTTGTCTTCCCTCCTATGACATTGTAACTGGACTTGGACAAATGGCACTCAGGCTCTCTCTCTCCTTTTTTTCCCCCAAGGCAATCCATTTATCAACCGCTATTTCTCCAGCAATGCTAACAGCTGCAGTGGGGCTGGACTGTCTTCTACACACAGACATAAGTCCGTCGTGTTTTCCACCAACTGAGGAGGGAAGCTGTATGCCTTATATTCATTGATGTTTACATCACAACAGGGCAAAGGGGTACTTTCTGAAATGCTTGTCTGATATTCCCCAAATGACATCCTGTGTTTCTTTGCAAGGGTGCCCACTTTCGCCCTGTATGTGTCTCCTATGATCACTTCAGATCCAGACGGGAGAAAACTACTTTAGTAATTGCCAATGTAATTGGCAAGCATCCGTCTCCAGGCTGCGCTTGTGTGTCTTGTCACGTCAGGACGCTCCAGAGTCACATTATTCCCAAGATGGCATTGTGCATGCCTTTCACTTGCCAATCACTGTGTTAAAAGTCCCGCACTGCTCTCCCAGTTGATTTCAACGGCCTGGCGATGAGACGGAGGAAAGGCGGGGTGCACGCCTGCACCCACTTTGCTGTCACGAGGAGGCGTCTGTGTGGGTATGTGCACTTTTGCTTGCAAACCCTATTAGTGAAATTCACCCACTCACTCAGCCAGCAAAGGGGGTGGCATCCTTGGGGGTCTCGGTACACGAGCCCCACAGGGTTGTACACAGGCCCCACAGGGTCGTGCAGGGAACATGGACATAGAATTTCTCAGCAGGCTGAGGCTGAAATCGCTTATTGAAACTGGAAATAAAAATAATGAAACCACAAGATCACAGAAATCCAAGGATTTGAGAGTTGAAAGGGACCCTAAAGAATATCTAATTTAATTCCCCCTTCTAGGATAAAATGAGGCCTGAGTCCCAGTGAGGTTAAGAGATTTTAAAGAGGATAATTTTGTGTTCCTCTTTGTTTTCTTCCTCGAGGGCTTTCAATATTTTTGTGTTTGTTTTTGTCTGTATGATGTCTTCTTTGAGAATCAACTCTTAATTATACTTGATATTGGGATAGGAAAGATAGATGAAAGGAAGGTCATTTATATCTTTACTTTCGGCTTTACATGTGAGTCCATAATGTCCAGGAAATTCACAGTGTTAGAGTGAAGATGTAGTCCTAAGACCCTCCTGAGGTCAGAATGTAAACTTACTGGAAGGGGTCTGGATTTCTTATATAAATATTTCCATATTTAAGTCCAGTCTTTCTTCCTTCCTATTCCCCTGCACCCTATCTTGTGTGTGTGCTCACTCAGTTGTGTCCAATTCTTTGTGACCCTGTAGACTGCAGCACACCTAGATCCCCTGTCCTTCACTGTTTTCCAGAGTTTGCTCAAATTCATGTCCACTGAGTTGGTGATGCGATCTCATCCTCTTAGACTCTCTTCGACTACGTCAGATTAAGCCATGAGGATTCAGAGGAGTCAATAGTTTCCTTGAACTTTCTGTAAAAGCTATACATGTCTGCTTATTTTAAAATTAGGTATTTATATATTATTGCCAATGCAGGACACATCTGTGAACCCAGGAGATGAAAATGTCAGTAGAAATTTCCCCAATCCTGGCTCTTGCCTTGTTTCTGCTCCTGCTATTTCTAGAAGATTCACTATTCTTTTGGAGTCACAAAGCTTTGTGATAAACTGATAAAGATATTGTCCTTTAGCCAGAAAAATAATATAGTCACACACAGAGAGAGAATTCTGCTTACAACTTCTAGGGAATATAAACATTTCAGGTCAAGAACCTTTATTACAGATTATCTACAAGAAACTTACTCCATTTTTTACAGTGATTTAATAGCTGAACTTGTGTTTGGAGTCACACTGAACTAGTGGTAGGTCAATTGCTTTTAAGAATAAGATTTTTAGCCAGAACTGATGACTGAGGCTAGGGGAAAAACCAGACCAAGATGTTTGTAACAACAGAGATTTCTTGTGGGTTGGCAAAAAGGAGACTCATCAATGAAGGATTATGAGACATTTTAGGTAGATGCACATAAAATTATGAAAGAGATGAAAGGTTGGTATGAAATGCTTTAGTAAATTTTATTCTTTCTGTAGAACTGAAAATATGAGATGTAGACGTGGTTGAAACAGTTTTCTGAAATAGCACTCCCATCAAAGGTGAGCCAAAGGTCAAACTAAGACTACCCGTATAGAATGTGGGTATTTCAAGAAAGGAAGAATTATGTGATAAAGTTGTAATGCACACAGAGTCAAAGAAAATAAACACAGAGCACTGGACCTTGGCAGTTCTTAAGTTTACTCTTTGATGTAATTCCAGATAGAGTTTAGAGGCGGGATCTTGGAGAGGAGAACCCATCACTCAGACGGACTTCAGAAACTCTAGAAATTCCATCTAGGAATTGTCAAAAATGGAGAGAGCACACGTTTCATCTATTTAGAAGTCATTTTATTGAGTAATTACTTGTATTTAGTACAAGGTTAGACAAGACCGGGAGGACCACGACCCCAGCTAAGTATGTCACGATTTGTATGATCAATAAGGTTATTGAGAACAAACATGCACAACGCTGTTAAATAACTACCGGAGGCAGCATCTGAGTGTTGGCTCAAAGAGCGAGTGATTGTTCTGTTTTTAAAATACAACAAGAACTTCTACACACTCCTATATATAAAACAGGTGACTACTAAGGACCTACTGTACGGCACCGGGGACTCTGTTCAGTGCTCGTGAGAGCCTAACGGGAAAAGAATCTCAACAAAAGTGGGGGCGTGAATTTGGATGGCGGACTCACTGCTCGCGACGCTGGAAGTGAGCAGCACTGTAAATGGACTGCCTTCCAATAACAGGTTTTAGAAGGTAGAGCAAGAAGAGTGAGGGGAGAAAGGGAAGGGTGCAGACGCAATTGGAGGACACTGATCTGGAGGAGCTGGGAGGTGAGTCGGCTTGGCAGCGTGGAGAGGACTGGAAGACGGAACAGAGTCGGGTAAAGGGTGTGTTGCTTCTAGCTTTACCTCAAACTCTGTTAAAATAGTTTCCTGCCCCTTAAGGGAGGGTGGAGGGGATATCCTGGCCCCTGACCAGTTACTGAGCAGCCCTGGGGACAGAGGACTTCACGGCCCATCTTCCAACCTGACAGCCCTAATGGGGCACCAGCCTGCCCACCCCACCTCCCTCAAGAGGTGCCCTGTTGCAAAGTCAGGGTGCGCCTGACATTTCTGTAACAGATGTGACCAATTAATTCAGCGAACGTATGAGCCAAGGAGGCTGTTTGGTGTCCCGTAGACAAAACAACGGAGGGGCCCAATCTGTCATTTCTATCTAGCTCTTATTTTGAGGACATGTAATTACGGGTCTCGTTTCTTGAAGCACACTTTGAGGATACCTCTTAATGAGAGGACCAGAGTCAGCTGTTTTGGGGGCGGTGGGGGTGTGCTGGGGGGAGACAACAGTTTCCTCCAGGGAAAAGGATCACCTTCTTCAGTGGAAAGTCTCCCATGGTCATTTCTAAGGAAGGAGAAGTGAATTAGGAAAGGTTGATTTTTATTTGGGGGGGGGGAGTGAGGTAAGATTTACAAAGCATGAGGTTTATAACATTTATCCCAGAGTACTCCCTGGATTTACCCAAACCATGTCAAACAGATACATTCCACTGGTTAGCGACATAATCTCAATCCTTTCAAGTGTGAAAGGTTTTTTTTTTTTTTTAATGTGATTTGGGAATTCTCCAGTGGCATAAGGTCTCCGCCACCATGGATGCCAGGGCAGTTTTAAGTTTGTTTGTTTTATCTTCACTTTTTGTAAACCTATTCTACCTTTTGGTAAACACAGAAAATCCTTTTTTAATTTCATTGGAAATTTATATGTTTGTAAATGCATCCAAAGAAACTAGTTATGCTCTTGAGTATATCTTTCCAGTTACTCAGTACCTGGAGATTCAGACACGCCCTTTGGTCAACTGGACTTTGCATTGTCCTGTTTGCCAGTCCCAGAAGAAAGTTCAGTTCAGTTCAGTTCAGTCGCTCAGTCGTGTCTGACTCTTTATGACCCCATGAACCACAGCACGCCAGGCCTCCCTGTCCATCACCAACTCTCAGAGTCTACCCAAACCCATGTCCATTGAGTCGGTGATACCATCCAACCATCTCATCCTCTGTTGTCCCCTTCTCCTTCTGCCCTCAATCTTTCCCAGCATCAGAGTCTTTTCCAATGAGTCAGGTGGCCAAAGTATTGGAGTTTCAGCTTCAAAACCAGTCCTTCCAAAGAATACTCAGGACCTGTCTCCATTAAGATGGACTGGTTGGATCTCCTTGCAGTCCAAGGGACTCTCAAGAGTTTTCCCCAACACCATAGTTCAAAAGCATCAATTCTTCGGCACTCAGCTTTCTTTATAGTCCAACTCTCACATCCATACATGACCACTGGAAAAACCATAGCCTTGACTAGACAGAACTTTGTTGACAAAGTAATATCTCTGCCTTGTAATATACTGTCTAGGTTGGTCATAACGTTCCTTCCAAGGAGTAAGCATCTTTTAATTTCATGGCTGCAATCACAATCCATCTGCAGTGATTTTGGAGCCCAGAAAAATAAAGTCAGCCACTGTTTCCACTGTTTCCCCATCTATTTGCCATGAAGTGATGGGACTGGATGCCATGATAGGAAGAAAGTTGGAGAGATTTTACTGGCTACAGCCTTGGAGCTGATTTTTATTCTCTATTTGTTGTGCCCTTTCTTAGCAATTCACTTTTGCATGGGTTTTCCTAAGTCCAAAAATACCAATTTGACATGCGGGCTTCCCAGGTGGAACAGTGGTGAAGAACCTGCCTGCAATGCAGAAGATGTGGTTTTGATCCCTGAATCAGGAAGAGCCCCTGGGAAAGGAAATGGCAACCCACTCCAGTATTCTTTCTGGGAGAATCCCATGGAGCCTGGTCCATAGGGTCGCAGAAGAGTTGGACAAGACTGAGCGACTTAGCGCACGTGCACACACCAGGAGCAAGACGGCCCAGGATCTGAATTCTCTAGCCATCTGACTGAGGTCAGATTATTAACTTTTATGAACCTTGGTGTTTTCATCTGTAGAGTGTGGATAGCATACAGATTGTTTGAAGACGAAATGAAATTCATGTAACGTGGGGACATGGTGAGGTTGATGTAAAGTGGGGACACGGTGAGGTTGATGGAGTCGGTGCCTCATTTCCTGCAGACTGCCTGGCTGTTGAGCTGGAGCCCTTGGCTTGACCAGCATCTCTGGGCTGATGACTCCCATGCTTACCTCTTCCGGTCCAACCTCAGACCTGAGTTCTAGGCTTGCCCACCCGCTGGGTACCCAGCCATCTGAGAGGCAGCAGCAGGGTCAGGAATGCCCATGCTCATTCCCTCTGACAACAGTCACTGCTGCAAAAGCTCCCCGGTGTCTCAGCTTCCTCCTTTGTTCACGAACACCCGTGTTCAGTCCTGTCTGACTCTGTGCGACCCCATGGACCGTAGCCCGCCAGCCTCCTCTGTCCATGGGATTCTCCAGGAAAGAATACTGGAGTGGGTTACCCTGCCCTCCTCTAGGAGATCTTACCGATCCAGGGATTGAACCGGCATCTCCTGTGGCTGCTGCACTGACAGGCAGATTCTTTACCACTGAACCATCTGGGAAGCCATCCCTCCTTTGGTAGCTGGAATCGAAATACCTGTCTCTGGCTTTAAAAGATTGAATGAATTAATATGTGTGAAATGCTTAAAATGTGCTTGGTCCGTTGTCAGCACTCAGCACCTTTTAGATCTCATTATCTCCACTGAATTTCTAATGGGCATCTCAGGTTTGTTTGTTTTTATGGAAGTATAGTTGATTTTAAAATGTCATGTTAGTTCCAGGTGTACAGGAAAGTGATTCAGTTATATACATGAATAGTTCTCCTGTTTACATTATTTTCAGTCACAGATTATTATAAGATACCGAGTATGGTTCCCTGTGCTGTGCAACAGGTCCTGGCCACTTATTTTACATGCAGGATGGGACAGAGTCACTCAGTCATGTCTGACTCTTTGCGACCCCGTGGACTGTAGCCTGCCTGGCTCCTCCATCCATGGAACTGTCCAGGCAAGAGTGCTGGAGTGGATTGCCATTTCCTTCTCCAGGGGATCTTTCCAACCCAGGAATCGAACCTGGGCCTCCTGCATTGCAGGCAGACACTTTACTCTCTGAGCCACCAGGGAAGCCTATTTTACATATATTAGTGTTATATGTCACTCCCGAATTCCTAATATATCCATATCTCCACCTTTCCCCATAAGTTTGCTTTCTATCTGTGTTTTGTGTACATAGGAAACATATGGCCAAAGAATCTGAAGAAGCATCCACCTATCTATCTATTTACAACTGAATTGCTTTGCTGCCCACCTGAAACTAACACAACACTGTAAATCAACTACACTTTAGTAAAATCTTAATTAGTTAGCTTTAAAAAAGAAGTCAACAAGTCTGGGGAAGGTAGGACCTGATGATGATGGGAAACAGGTCCCAGAAGAAGGGTCGGTCAGAGCTGAGGGCCTTGTCACCGAGAGTCTACATTTTATATCCTGGAAGCCAACAGAATGTTGTTAGCCTGGGAGTTATGCGATTGATTTTTTTTATAGTCATAGGACAAGGGGACTGAACAATGCAAGTTTGAGAGCCAGGACTATTGTCAGTAAATCTTGATAGAAACTGTTCAGAATAACCTCCCTTTTGCTTAAAGTCAACAGATTAGGGACTTAATGACATTTACAAATATCTTCCCTTTTACCATATGATGTCACCTATTAATGGGACTGAGATTTTATCATCTTCACATATCTTGGCCAAGCTCAAGGGAACCAGATTGTACCGTGTATGTCCATGAGGGCAGGAATCTTGGGGCCTACTTAGAATAGGGATGACATCCCACGTTCCTTAGGAGGAAGGCAAAACTATTGTACTCATCTGTAACGGCTAAGTCACTTTAGTCATGTCTGACTCTGTGCGACCCCATAGACGGCAGCCCACCAGGCTCTGCTATCCCTGGGATTCTCCAGGCAAAGAACACTAGAGTGGGTTGCCATTTCCTTCTCCAATGCATGAAAGTGAAAAGTGAAAGTGAAGTCGCTCAGTCGTGTCCAACTTTTAGCGACCTCATGGACTGCAGCCCACCAGGCTCCTCTGTCCATGGGATTTTCCAGGCAAGAGTACAGGAGTGGGGTGCCATTGCCATCTGCAAAGTGGGCATTATAACACCTTAACTCGTGTGAGGATTAAGTGACATGAAGCATACACTTGTCAAAGTACCTGGGAATATGGTCACGCTCACGTGACTGTTTAATAAAACAGAACACCACCAAACCTAGAGGGTCCTCTCTCCTGCCTGCTGTGACAAGACATAATATATTTCAAGGTTACCATGGCACCTGCCTTCCACTTTCCCTGCCAGCACTGCCTGGCTGGATGGATGCCGATATGGAAGGTAAAAGATGCCCATGCGTTCCTGTGGCCCGCAGATGGCATTCTGCCCTGTATTGTTGCAGGTGGAATTCAAGGATTTAAGTTTGGGGGTTGGAATGAGGCACCGGGAAGTCATATTTCAAATGTTTAACAGTCAATAAGGCACAAGAAATTTCTGATTGAAATAGAGGCCAGGTTGATATCAGGACCTCAAAAGACTCTTGGTGGACATTAACTCTTTATTTACTGAGATGAGCTGCCACTTTCTAAGGGCTTATGAGCTGTTGCTGTCTACCAAAAGGTGTGGAGATGTTTGGATATTTTAGCAGTTGATATTCAGCATGTACAGAGTCGCTCTAGACTGGTTCTTTTCGTGGTTTAAGAATATTTGTTGTTGTTCAGTTGCTGAATCATGTCTGACTCTTTGGGACCCCATGGACTGCAGCACACCAGGCTCCCCTGTCCTTCAGTATCTCCTGGAGTTTGTTCAAACTCATGTCCATTGAGTCGGTGATGCCATCCAACCTCTACTACCCTCTTCTCCTCCTGCCCTCAGTATTTCCCAGCATCAGGGTCTTTTCCAATGAGTAGACACATCGCACCAGGTGGCCGAAGTATTGGAGCTTCAGCTTCAGCATAAGTCCTTCCAATGAATATCCAAGGTTGAAGAATATTCATCTCCCAAGAAAATTCCCAGGAGAGGGAATCTATTAAACCAAGGTCAGTAAATGCTTGAGATTAAACTATCAGCCCCAGAGGGAAAGGCCGTTTTATGCAAATGAATGGATTTGACCCCAGTCTTTACGATGGAGGAGAGGAGATACTCTGAGATAAAAAGGAGAAAAAACAGCCACTCTCCCCTCCCTACGTCTGTTCTTCTCTCAGGACTGTCCCTAACATCTGTTAGCGGCATCAGTTACAAGGCCACAGAGCCCTGGCTCTGCTCTCACACACCGGAAACCATGGGAGACTAGTTTTATTAATTAGAGCGCCTGCCCACTGGAACTATTTGTGTCCATTCATAACTCCTTGACATCCCTGCAAAATAAATATTGGGGTGTTCACTCATCCCAAGCAATTATCTAAGTGAAGCTATATCCATCACAAGGGTTCATAAACTGGGAGAGTCGAGTATTAAAAATTCTAATGAAAGGAAGCCTACTTCTAACAGCAAATGCCCCTTTCTCATTCACATGCATTAAGCATTGACACTTGCATGCTGGAAATGAGATGCCAGCTGGCGCGATACACTGGGGCGCAGCCGCAGGCCCTCTCTCTTGGAGTGTGGGTATGGCGGTGGAACGTTCAGAAAGCTCTCTTCACGTGTCTGAAGTTCTGAATGGCCACTCCGAAGCATCGTCATCCTCCCGTTCACACCAGATTTGCGGGAGAGTAAGCCCAGGGCTCCAGGACTCAGTGTCTGTGGGACTCAGCCCTCTCGTCTGTGCTCAAGGAGGCTGCGACCTACTCACACCACATGGTCACTCAGCAGACACCAGGCTGCTTGTGACAGTGAAAGTCAGGCCAGTGTGAAAATCAGAAGCCACCAGTGTTTCCTGACATCAGGGGTCAAAAGTCTTCACAGAGATTTCTGCTTCATTCCAGCTTTCAATCCTGAAGAATTAGTGACGCTCCCCCATCCTTTTTTTTTTTTTATCTTAAAATGTAAAACATACATACTAATATATAAAATAGACAGCCAACAAGAACCTACTGTACAACACAGGGAACTCTACTCAATATTTTGTAATAACCTATAATGGAAAAGCTATAGTTTTCCAGTTGTCATGTATGGATGTGAGAGTTGGACCATAAAGAAGGCTGAGTGCTGAAGAACTGATGCTTTCGAACTCTGGTGTTGGAGAAGACTCTTGAGAGTCCCCTAGACTGCAAGGAGATCCAACCAGTCCATTCTAAAGGAGATCATCCCTGAATATTCATTGGAAGGACTGATGCTGAAGCTGAAGCTCCAATACTTTGGCTACCTGATGCAAATAGCCAACTCACTGGAAAAGACCCTGATGCTGGGAAAGGTTGAAGGCAGGAGGAGAGGAGGGCGACAGAGGATGAGATGGTTGGATGGCATCACTGACTCAATGGACATGAGTTTGAGCAAGCTCCGTAAGATAATGAAGGACAGGAAGCCTGTGGGGCTTAGCAATCAAACAACCACAATAACGGGAAAGAATTTTCAGAAGTATATATATCCGAATCACCTTGCTGTACACCTGAAATGAGTACAACATTGTAAATTAATTATATTTCAACAACTTATTTTTAAAAGTAAATTAATAAGTAAATGGCAATCCACTGCCCAGGTCTGTGTCAGCTCCTTAGTTAAATCATTCATGGAAGCCTTTCTTGCTGCATTTACCTTCTCACAGGGGCTTTTTTCTGGTACTGTAACAAAATCATCCTGCTGACGACTTGGTGAGACTTGGTGGTGATGGTGGTTTCATCCCTAGGTCTCATCTGACTCTGTGACGCCATGGATTGTAGCCCACCAGGCTCCTCTGTCCACGGGACTTCCCAGGTAAGAATACTAGAGTGAATAGCAGTTTCCTTCTCCAGGGCATCTTCCCTACTCAGGGATTGAACCTGTGTCTTCTGCATTAGCAGGCAGATTCTTTACCAGGGAATTGGGCAGCTATTTGACTGAGTTCTTTCTTTGCTCCAATCTCTTCCCCAGCTTTTATCCCTATGGAAAGTGGCCTCCTTCACATCATCTTCAAAAATATTATTGATACTGTAACTGGGTGATGCAATCAGTCCTGGAAACTGTTTAAAAAACTCAGGTTCTCATGGAAATGTCATCACCTCTGGTTTCACCATTCATTCCTGGGGAGGGATACAAGCACACAGTTAAGCCTTGAGGCCCCAAGAGACACACAGTGTGACCTAAGACCTCACCTTTTTACCAAAGTTAATGGTGGTGGAGAAAATGATGAATGAACATCCCGTTTCCTCAAGCACAGAATAAAACATCGGTGCCGAATTTTATTTTGGAGATTTCACAGGATTATATGCAGCTAAAAGCAAGTTAATTTCTCTTTCCCAGCTGAGTTCAATGTCTTTTTGAACTTCAGGAGGAGAAATCTTTGAGAGGCATGGGACGATGACTACTTTAGAAGTTTCTGAAATAAATATTGAAAATGATGATTTAAAGAGGCAGAACCATTCTAAGGAAATTATGTAAAGGGCTCTCAAAATAGGGTCTGACATCCACACACCAGGTGACCACCATCACTAGTCTATTATTAGCTCCGTAGCCGAAGGGCTCTTGCATTTTGTTCCCCATCTTGAACGGTGAAAAAATACTGTCTGCCTGCCACCTGGTTGTGAAGATTAACGAAAGAATGCTTGCGAGGCATTTGGAAATTTTTTTGCATCAGATTCATTCTAAGTATTTACATATTTTATTTGCTCGAAAGAATGTGGAATTGAACACATCGGTTGCTGGGAATTCCTTTTTTCAACAGTTACACCCTACGGTCTATTGTCAGTGAAATTAACGCTGGTTAAGAAATGATTATTGAATCTTTTCTGATGCATTGCATTGTGTAGAACAGCAGTGTTGCATGTCTAAATGACAAAACAGCGATTCTCTGTTGTAAACATGAAGCATTAAGCAATTACTCTTCATTCTGAGAGCAGCTATCAAATCCTCAAGAGGCCTTTTCTGTAGAAAATAGCAAATCAAACCCCTGTAAAGGTCTTTGTCAGCTTTCAGAATTTGAAACACCATCTTCTGGAGAAATCTATGATGATTTTTTCAGGAACGTACATTTCTCAGAAAATACAACTTTTAGATTTGCAAAGATGGATCACTGCTTTGTGGAGGAGCCTTTGCAAGGTGTCCCTTGTTGGCATCACATGATTCAAAGCAGTGTGAGCAAAATAAAGCAATTATCATGGTGACATCTTGAATTTCAATGATATTCATTCTGAAGAATATGTGTAGAATCACATAATCTCATTTAGCTGTGAAATCTCTGAAATTGAGCGAGATGCTGTATTCAGAAAGACAGTGTCACTAAGCAATGCCGTGAAATTCAGAAGTTGGCAGTAAGTTGCAGGTAGACCCCAGCTTCCTATCTTCTATAAAATAATCTTCTGTTCATAAGTGTTTATAAAACATTTGGGGAAAAGAGACAAGTTCCTGCGAGGCTGCCTTGACTCCTTTTCTCCGTCCTTCCTTGCATTCTTTCTTTGCCTTTCAGTTCATTTCTGCAGTTATGTATTCATTCATTCATTCAACAAGCATTTATTGAGAACCTACCACATTGTTCTAGGTGCTGGAGATACAGCAGTAAATTAAAGAGAAAAAATTCCTACCATTACTGAGCTAGATTTGTAATGGGTATGGACGATGAACTCTAGTTCTCTGTTTATGTGTATAAATATATACATATAAAGATAAACAACATACGGGCTTCCCTGGTGGTTTAGTGGTAAAGAACCTGCCTGCCAATGCGGGAGACATAGGAGATGCAAATTCAGTCCCTGTGTTGGGGAGGTCTGTTCCCTGGAGGAGGAAATGGCAACCCACTCCAGTATTCTTGCCTGGGAAATCCCATGAACAGGGGAGCTGGTGGACTATAGTCTATGCAATTGCAAAAGAGTTACAAGTGACTTAGTGACAAGCCACTAACAATAAAACAACATTTATATATGGAAAATAGCCTTGTTTTCCAACCCATAAGACAGTGAGAAGCGTGACATTGTTGTATAAGATGCAAATCTCTTTATCATCAGGTTTAATAGAAGTCAGCTGGATTCTCGTATCTGCTTTGCATTCCATCAACTGTGACCCACTGTTCTGGTCTAAGCACAGGGGAAGAAAGTCTGGCCTCACACAGGCACGAGGTTTAAGAAGAGAGGAGTACTCTGATAGCCTTTTGAGAGTACTCTGGATGTTCTTCTTTGCCACTTCAACCAAACTCAACAAACGATCCCTTTGGAATGGTCACGTGAAACATGGAACCTGAAATCATACCTTTAAATTCTCCATGTGCTGCTGCTTTGAAAGCCTTTGGATTAGTTTGCACTTTGGATTTCTGTGTGTATTGTGTGTGAAGTTGCTTCAGTCGTATCCAACTCTTTGTGACTCCATGGGTTGTAGCCCACCAGGCTCCTCTGTCCACGGGATTTTCGAGGCAAGAATACTGGAGTGGGTTGCCATTTCCTTCCCCAGGGGATGTTCCAGACCCAGGAATCAAACACTCTTTTCTTATGTATCGTACATTGGCAGGTGGGTTACTGGTGCCTAACTTTGATATATGACATCTTATACAATTTGATAACTTATACAATTAATACATATTCATACGGATATTTAAAAAATCATTTTTGTTGGTAATCACTGATCTAATCAGAAAACTCTTTGAGTATTGGAAAATTATTAAGTGCACAAGGGTGAACACCAGATGTTTAAAGTTGTAACTTTTGTCCTCAGCTCAACATTTGGCAACAAATACTGTCAACTGTTTTCCTTGCGTTGACCTCATTTTGTCCATTTTGGACAAAATATCTGTCAGATACCCATGTCTGAGTAACCATAGTTTGCTTGTCAGTCCTTTTTTCAAGTAGGAAAATCATTCCATGAAAAAAAAAAAAACTTACTAGTTCAGCTCCCAGCTTGATTATTATCAGTACTTTTCCTTTAGACGGCCATCTGACCTGGACTCCCAGTAAAAGTGCTTCAAGCATTCTTCCCATTTCAACACACAGAATAATAAACACCACCTACTCAAGGGCCAAGTTTTCACACATGATTATTATTTTTACTATGCATTCAACATATTTAAATAAAATAGAGGATTGTGGATTGCATGCTTGTGCTGCAGAAAAATACATTGCCTACAAATACAGTTTGGGATCCCTGTTGTTAGTGCTAAAGAATCAGTGTCATCGATCTTTGTTTTTAATACCAAGAGGGCACATGTTGCCACAGCACAAAAGGCATATAACATCTTAGTGTTGTGTAGTTAGCCTTCCAGCCCTAAAAGTCTCAGGGTTCCCCAGGATCATGCAGTCATATTTTGAGAACTATTACTGTAGAAAAAAAGTTCTCAGAATTTAATGCACACCAGTCACCTGGAAGGTTTCTTAGAAGGCAGACTGCCGGGTACTACCTCAAGACTTCCTGACGCACTAGGTGTGTGGTGAGCTCAAGAATTTGCATGCCTAACAGGTTCCCAGATGAGGCGATGCTGCTGGCCTGGGGACTACAGTTTGGACACACTTCTAGAGGAAGGTAAATTCAGTTCTTTAGTATGCCAGTCATTTCTTACTGACAGATTCCTATCTGTGCAGTTAAAAGCAGGCTATTCACTTACAGACCATCTAGCACTGCGTTTTGCACACAGTGGGCCTTCTGTCGATAATTTGGTAATCAAAGTAACTTGAGTAGCGTCACTGTTATTGAAACAGCTTTTCAGACTGGCCCCTGGAAGGAAGAGAGGATATTATAAGCATGATACAGAGATATTATTAGAGATAAAGTATGTGGCACCTGATGCATCATTTGTAATCAGGGTTATCACGAGTAAGATTGTGTGCATTTTTTTCAACAGCATAGCTTTTGCTTCTTGCTTCCTACAATGTTTCTGGAACCTGCCATGAAGAGACTTCTTGGTTATGTCTATCTGACCCATCAAAATAGTGCCTTTGAGGACAGGCCATTTTATGCCCAGCTCAGATCATTCTCAATGTCTTCAGTTTCCACCGAAACTGAATAAGCCTGTGACCTTAATCTATTCATCAAGGAAATCTCAAACAAATGGCTGCTTATCCAAGTTTTAGAACTGGTCTTCAAGGTGACTGTGTCTTAATAACTTTAAGGTCACTTCAAGTTAAAGAAAAAAAAAAAAGAGTTTGATGGATGAGGAGTGGTAAGGTAGACAAGCTCTCATTCCAAATATCAAAATAACTCAAAATGTCCACACTTTAATTATTTTCCACAAACCATATATTTTAGATTCACTGAGTTTAGAAAAGGATGGTTAAACGTCATGAAAAATTGAAAGACTGTATTTTTATTTCTGCTGTGATGAAGTGACATTGTATTTCTCTGTACTCTGCTGTTCGCTGGTTCTTCAAAATTTATTGGCATGATATCTCAGTTGGCACCAATGTAAATCAAATTTATTATTAAATATTTATTTTCTGCTAAGGAAAAACAACATGAAATTGAGATATACTAATAACCAAGTGCATGACTGAGTATTGAAAGAAGCAATTTTTAAGGGCTTAGTCTCCAAAATGTCACTTTTCATTTCATTTAGAAACAATATTTCTAGATCTTTAGCACATTTTGTTTTCTCATAGATATAATTTATATCAGAATAGTCCAAATACATTTTTATTTATCATGGTTAGGTTTTAAGACATTCATTACACACTTTTGAATTACAAAAGGATTTAACTATAAAATTTAATAGTATGCCGTCAACGAAGGGAGAAGATTCTGGCAAGAGAAGATGCTAAATCACACATTTCGGTTACACTGTGTGAATAATTCTTTGGAAAGAATAACGTCAAGTTCTTAGGACCAATGAAGGTTTTATATATCTTAAATTATCGCCACCAGCACTGACTTTCAGAAAGTCACAAAGCCCGAAAAGGTCAGTCTAGCTAGTCTTACCTGGTTTCCAACCAAACTGTTGCACTTTAAATTACTCTAACCCATTATACCGTCAGGTCCAAGGCAAAACTCAGCAGCTGGTGACAATAACCGGATTCACTCACCTTCCGCAGGTTTTTGGTTTGTGTTTCCCATCAGACAGAACTTGTGCTAAGTCTTCAGCAGTCCCTCACTTCTCCTCGGGGGCATAACAGACTTTGCAAGCAGCTAGAATCCTGGTTTTGCCTCAAATAGCTTTTTATATGGAGACGGTAATCAGAGTGTGTTGGACCTTCTGAGCATCATTTTGACACAGCGGCCACATACAGACCTAGCCCCCTACATCTGGGATGCCTACACGGCTCTTGTACATCTGAAAAGCAGTGCATTTAGGGGCATGTGTGTGTGTGCTAAGTCACTTCACTGGTGGCTGACTCTTTGTGACCCTATGGGTTGTCGCCCGCCAGGCTCATCTGTCCATGGGGTTCTCCAGGCAAGAATAGTGGAGTGGGTTGCTATGCCTTCCTTCAGGGACTCTTCAACCCACGGATCAAACTTGCATCTCCTGTGGCTCCTTCATTGCATGTGAATTTTTTAAATTAATTATTTTAATTGGAGGCTAATTACTTTACAATATTGTGGGTTTTGCCTCACATTGACATGATCAGCCATGGCTGTACATGTGTCTCCCATCCTGAACCCGCCTCCCACCTCCCTCCCCATCCCATCCCTCAGGGTTGTCCCAGAGCACCGGCTCTTTACCACTGAGCTAACCGCGAGCTCTGAAGCCCTTAGGGGCACGTGGGAGAGTTCTAATGAAGGTGAAACAGTGTATTAAAACAACCCCCAAATAATTGCTCAGTGGCAATAGACGTGAACTAGGATGAATGGACCTAGGTGTCCCAATCTCCCTTCCTTCTTTATTTGCTGTTTTCCCTGTTCAGTCGTGAAGACTTTAGCAGGAGGCTGAATGCAAGGGCGCTGAGTAATTGCTCAGTGCTTCTCTGCATTTGCTTTGTACTTTTCTATCTTTGGAAGATTGCCTTTCAAAGCATATGAGAGTGAAGCGGAAAACAAAAACGAATGTTCTCAGGAGGAAAATGTTTGAGAACTATTGGATTGAAGAGTGCGGTGTGAAGGGATGCTCTACAGTGGTCCATGGCTGACCTTCCAGCTCTCAGAAATGTATACTCCACACTTACCATGAGTCACTGTATTTTGGAATCACTCATAGACTAGGGTTTCTCAGCCTTGGCACTCTCAACCCTCGGGTCCAGGCAATTCTTTGGAGAGCTATCCTGGGCAGCACAGGATATTTAGCTGTATCCTTGTCTTCTACTCTCCAGAAGCAAGAAGCACCCCCATCAAAACCCAAATTGGTTCTAGACATGCCACATGTCCCCTGGGGGGCAAAGGCATCTCAGCAGGGAGCCATTGGTACAGCTACATCAGTCGCTAGAAGCCTCTGGGAACCATTAGGAAAGGAAGTACGTGATGAGGGCTTTAAAGAAGGTTCATCTATCATCTGTCACAGGATGGATTATTTATTTAAACTTTATATTGTATTTTGAGGGTGTTTTAAGTGGGTGGTTTGAAAAAAATTTAGTGGAGGAAGCAATGTCTTTTAGGAAGCTATTTCAGTCAGTGTTTTGTTCACTCAGAAAATATTTATTGACCACCTAGTATCCCTTGGAATGCAAGGAGATCCAACCAGTTCATCCTAAAGGAAATCATTCCTGAATATTTATTGGAAGGACTGATGCTGAAGCTGAAACTCCAATACTTTGGCCACTTGATGCAAAGAACTGACTCATTGGAAAAGATCCTGATGCTGGGAAAGATTGAAGGAAAAGGGGACGACAGAGGATGAGATGGTTGGATGGCATCACTGACTCAATGGACATGAGTTTGAGTAAACTCTGGGAGTTGGTGAAGGACAGGGAGGCCTGGCGTGCTGCAGTCCACAGGGTAACAAAGAATCGAACATGACTGAGCAACTGAACTGAACTGAACTGATACTGGCCAGACACTGGGAACACAAGTGTGATTGGAGGTGTGGTTTCTGCACATCTGGTGCTTACAGCCACTTGAACCAGCAATGGCAGTGAAACTATGGTTCTTTGAGTTAGCAGGATCCCCTTTACCTGGAGAGTTTGTGACACCCTCATTGCTGGGTCCTGCTCCCAGAGCTGCTGACTCAGGAGGTCTGGGGTCGGGCAGAGAAAGTGCATTCTAGAGTCCCAGGTGACCTTGATCCTCAGGGAGCCAGTTTTGAGGATGATGGTGAAGTAGCCATGGCTGGTTGCTATGGGAACATGACTGTAAACCACCCTGAAGGATGTGCTAGGTGAACTGGGGAGGGGGACCTTGGGGCCAAGGAGGGACAGTTCCAGACCCAGGCCTAGAAGTAAGAACCGACAGGCATAGAAAACATTTTTTGAACAGAAAGCTGTTAATTGTGACACTGTTTTAGTCCAAGTATGGACTTTCAGCTCAGCAAATAGAAAGCTGTGTTTTATGGGCATGAAAACACATGCAGGAATATCAGGAAAAAACTTCTGTTTTGCACTGAGTTTGTTTACTTGCCTTTCCAACTGGACTGAGCACAGAGATCGGGTCGGGGGGGGGGGGGGCTTATTTTACACCGGTGCCCAGGTCATGCCTGCTGCAGGGAGGTGTCCTCTTTCCTGAACAACACTAGAGGCATATGGATCACATTTTTTATTTACATTTTTGTTTTCTAGTCTCTATACCCAGTGCTTTTATATTTAGATTGCAACTTGGAAAATACTAACGTAGTCATAGGAGCAAGTCTGACTCTTTGCTGCCCCATGGACTATTGCTCCCCAGGTTCCTCTGTACATGGGATTCTCCAGGCGTGAATACTGGAGTGGGTTGCCATTTCCTCCTCCAGAGGATCTTCCCGTCCCAGAGATTGAACCTGAGTCTCCTGCACTGTAGGTGAATTCTTCACCAACGAACCACCTGGGAAGCCCCATTATAGTTACTGTTTTCTGAAAATATATTAATCCCTCCTCTTCCCATCAGTTCCCCTTTGCCATTGGGGCATCTTATCCACAGGATTTGACAGATTGAAAAGGATGTCAAAATCATAGATATGATGAGCTAAGTCTTAGGTATGTTGACTTTTACACATGGAATCCTCAGAAGTGACTCAGTGATCTCAGATCATCTTGTCCAGTATTTCCCATAGGACATCTGACAAACGGTCTAAGTGAGGTTCTCTAATTTGACTCAGAGCACACGGCTAGTATGCAAAGACCTAATCCAGGTCTTCTTAAGCCCAATTAAGTTCTCATCTCTGTCAACGTGCTCATATCAGGTGATAAAATTAACTGGGTATAATTTGTTAAAATGTTTATTACTACCAGCTATTAACACTAAGGACTTATCTGGTGGCTCAGACAGTAAAGAATCCATCTGCAATGTGGGAAACCTGGGTTCGATCCCTGGGTTGGGAAGATCCCCTGGAGGAGGGCATGGCAACCCACTCCAGTGTTCTTGCCTGGAGCATCCTATGGACAGAGAAGCCCCGTGGGCTATAGTCCATGGGGTTGCAAAGAGTCAAACATGACTGAGCGACTAAGCACAGCACATTAACTCTTTAAAACAAAACATTCTGCAGTTTCTAAACAGGGTGGGATCTGCTCTGAAGGGGCTCATCCTTCCTGCCCTCTGTGAAGGCCCCTGGTGTGTGCACTAAGATGTGTGCACGTCAGTAAGAGCAGAACCTCATTATCCTCGGGGAAGACAAGTCACAGGCTCCATCCTCTGGGAGGCCTGCTCCCTGGCGAGTGCTTCACAGACAGTGGGATTCAACACTCTGTTCCTTTACTGGGCACATCATCTTCATGAATCTCCTTGTTTGAATGCAGAGCTTCTGAAATCAACCCTGAATATTTACTGGAAGGACTGACGCTGAAGCTAAAACTCCAATACTTTGGCCACCTGATATGAAGAGCCGACTCGTTGGAAAAGACCATGATGCTGGGAAATATTGAGGGCAGGAGGAGAAGGGAGCAACAGAGGATGATATGGTTGGATGGCATCACTGACTCAATGGACATGAGTGTGAGCAAGCTCTAGGAGAAAGTGAAGGACGGCGGGCCTGGTGTGCTACAGTCCATTGGGTGACTTAGCAGCTGAACAGCAACAGAGCCCCTGAAATCTCTTTAAGTTGTCCCCATTCCAAATACTTTAGAACTGCCTTGCAATTCTCTGAAAGGTTAATTTTGTAATATTGTGGTTATGGAAGCCCTCTTTTAAATGATTGCAGTTAAGAACATTTCAAAGTGTCAAGATAATAACACTCTGTGCTTACTGAGAGTTTTTCCTCTCTGGGGATCATGACACTTTCCAGTGGGTTTCTCAAAGACCCAGAGAACCACCTAGCTCAACTCCAACATCAGCACATGTGTCTGAAAGGGAATCCTTTACCCGTCATCCGACCACATTTCGCATCTTCACTCTTTTAATGTGAAAGTGAAGCATTCCTGTTAAAACTATCCTGGCTTTTTTTTTTTTTTAATGGGAATATTCAAATCCAGTACTTTTGGATATTAGGAACATAACTTTGTAACTTCCAATCACACCCTCTGCTTTTGAAACGTGAGTCGAAACATTTCCCTAAGCATCTCCGACAATCATCTTGCTCTCTCAAGCGTTATGAGAGTTTCTTCAGATGCACTTACTTCAGATGAATCTCCTAGAATATATATTGTATAACAATGTGGTTTCAGAGAGTGGAAAAGGCATTGAGAGAACAAAGCACCGCGCTTCATTAAACAGTCTGAAGGGCTGATCTAAAGGGCAAAACCTTGAACGGCTAGGTTATCACAATGAAAACGTCAGCCCAGGAGAACCCACTTTATCCAAGGGACCGCTTGGTGCCTGGAGCATACACGATAAACAGGAATAAAAGCTCCTGCCCATTCAAAAAGGAAGCGAAGCTATTGGGGAAAGCAGAGTTTAGCATGTGTTCAAAGCACAGCGAAATCAAGGAAATAATTTACTCCCGGGTTATTTCAAGCTTAGAAAAAAAAAAAAGTCACTTCTTAAAACTGGAAGACTGGTTTTGAGAATAAAGACATCAGGTAATTAATCAACAAGAAAAACATGCTCCTGAAGGGAATCTGCCAACATTGATTATAGATATAAATACAGATAAAGGTAACCATGTGGGTCTTTAAAAAAAAAAAAAAAGCTGCGTGGGTTTTATTCTTGCCTGTGAGCACCTTTGAATAATCAGCATATATTTTATTCTTGGCTATATCCTTGTTATTAATAAAATAAATTGCAAGGTGATCAAAGACAGAAAAATATTCATTAATAATAAATCTTGCTCAGAAAATACATTTTGATAAGTTCTGTGAGCTTTTAGAATTCTACAGCTCCAAGCATGCAGTAAAAGAGATAAGAGGAAATCTTTATCGCTCACCCTCGCAGGTAGGCATTTGACTAGTTCTTTGCCAAGTTAACATAAATTGTAAAACCTTTTGATCTTCCCTCAGCATGATAGAAAGAAAATGAGTTACAAATATTAATGGAGAGTCTAGTGTCTCAGGCAGATTGATTATAAAATGTGGACACCTACATAATAAATAGCAAAATATTGGGAATGTTTTGCATAGGAAGGCTGGCATTGTCCTAACTCAGCATTGTCCAGTTTCAAACATAGAAGAAAAAAAAAAAAATCTTCAGCAAACAAAATCCGTGCTGGAAAAGTGATTTGATTATATAAATAATGATTTTCTTACTCATGGGGAAGTTGTTCTATCCTTGATAGTTATCATCAATTTAATTAATAAGTACAACATTTAAAATTTTTTTATTTATATAATGATTAGAGGAGGACTGTGAGTTTCATTATTAACAGATCCTTCTAATTATTGCGTGTTTGGGGAGAATGATAGTCAGCTTGCTGCTAGGCATTATGCTTTCTTCCAGTAGTACTTGCTGTCTGGGTATAGAAAGCTGCCTTTGAAGAAAAAATAAAGTTATTTCTGACTCTGGCTTCTACATGTACACTTTTGAAAAAATAAAATATCTTCATTTTTTTCAGTCGGGAAAAACTGTGACAAAAATAGGTGCTGCACAGATTGAAATACAAGAAAATAAGCAAGTGTTATCTGTTTGTTTGATGTTTTTTAAAAAAGTTGACACAGCAAAAGCATTCAACTTAGTGCTATAAACTTCGGGGCACCCACCTGAACACATCCAATTCTCTTTTCTTCTTAAAGCTCCCCTGATCCCTTTATATTATCCCCACTTGAGATGTTCTATAGTGCTGAGAGCAAATTGAACTGAAATGGAATTCTTAGTAGGCATAATTTCCTCCACCTTTATAAAGAAGAATCCTAGGCCAGACTCCAGTGAGCTGATTTTATTGCTTCTGCAACAGTTAGATAAGCTTGGAACTCATTCACCCACTGTGAGAAGAGACACAGCTTGAGAAGTCAAGCCTTGGCCTGTATCAAATACACTGACCCCCTGTTTACATATATTTCTGCTTTCTTTACATCCAAATCCAATTTACATAAAATGGCATGTTTAATCTTATCTATGGTACTAGTCATTGGGAAGATCCGACTGTACGCTTGTTTAAAGTCCTGAAAAGTGAAAGTTGCTCAGTCGTGTCTGACTCTCTGCGACCCCATGGACTATACAGTCCATGATATTCTCCAGGACAGAATACTGTAGTGGGGAGCCCAGGTCTCTTGCATTGAGGGTGGATTCTTTACCAGCTGAGCTACCACGGAAGCCCAAGAATACTAGAGTGGGTAGCCTATCCCTTCTCCAGTGGATCTTCCCAACCCAGGAATCAAACTGGGATGTCCTGCATTGCAGGCAGATTCTTTACCAATAAGATTCTGTCAACGACCCAACTGTGTGTCATGGGCTTTTGGCTGCAGCCCTGGACCTTGGCGTGATATCTCTTCACGCAGATCTGCATGATGCCATGGGAGCAGCTTCTGGAGTCACCTCACTGCGGTGGTTCAGCTGGGTGGGGACCGCCTGCCCTGCACCCTGGCTCTCTGCTGCACACACATCGAACCCCCATGAGCGCGGATGCTCGGCCGGCATGGCTTCCTCCAGGTCTTACCTGTTACTCCCTGGCCCGCCTCCCTGATGTTGGTCATTCTGCATGGAACGCGTCAGGAAAAAGTAGAAATGACATGGAGATCCTGAGCACAGACGTAAATGAGGCCATGATGAGGCAGTTTATCAGCACGGCATCTGCTGCAGAGGTGGAGACAAACAAATGCCTGCTGAGAGGAACTGGTTGGCGACCTTGTCATTTTGAAGTGTGATTCGGCTTGTAACTTCATGCTCTTCATTGGGCAGGACTCTGTTGATCCACTTTGCTCTTCTTCTGTGAGTTGTTGTGAAATCAATCAAGGCATTAGCTTTGGCTGACTCTACCCAATAACATTTTTAAAAAATCAATCAATCAATCCTGGCTCACAGAGAATGATCTATGATGTATCTCAACACAGATTCCTAGGAAAACTAAATTTGAAGTGAAGAAGGGTAGCGAACATCCCTTAAATTACTTTATANAATCAATCAAGGCATTAGCTTTGGCTGACTCTACCCAATAACATTTTTAAAAAATCAATCAATCAATCCTGGCTCACAGAGAATGATCTATGATGTATCTCAACACAGATTCCTAGGAAAACTAAATTTGAAGTGAAGAAGGGTAGCGAACATCCCTTAAATTACTTTATAGGCTTTTGCTTCTTTTTTTTTTTCCATTCGGCTCAGCGGCTGATTATCATTCATTCCACCTTGTTTTTGTTGAGGCCAAAGGCATGTGGACTCCTACTTATTTCATCGTTTCATTGTGATACATTTAATTTTTATATTTCATTAACAAAATGGCAATAAAATTGACACCAAATTTATGCAGCCAGGCTAACACTGGGTCTGAGATGTTTGATAGTTTTGTGTCAGCTGAATGAAATACGATGTTTGACAAAATCCTCCTTGTGATAAATGATGCTTAGATTTGCTGCCGTGCATTTCATCACCACTAAAACATGATTTACATTGTCTTCTTCAGCATCGAAATAAAACCCCAAGCAAATTCCCTTCACTATAGATCTAGATCTTTCGCCTTATTAATGATCTTTTATGGCTGAGAAGAGTGATTGCTAATAACCACTGTATGTGGATTATAGTACAGTAATAAATAATTATCTCCTAAGGTTATGTACATGGTGATTGCCTCCCCACTAGAAATTAGAGGAGGATAAATGTGAGTGTGCACAGAGACGGGATTTCCAGTACTGCTGTCCAGATGATTGGGTGAGTCCGTCGACCGAAACATGCTATTCAAATGCCAGAAGGCTCAAGGCCTTTTACTGACGATCTTTGAGTGTCAGGAGAGCCATCTCTCTTTCCCTTTTTCATGGGACCATCTCCACGCTATTTCCCATATCCCTTTGCTCAGCCACATCACTTGCTATTTCCAGCATCTTTTTGCCTGTATCTCACCTGCCCCTGTGCCTAGTAGAGCTTCCTTGAGCTTAATGAGCTTCTGGTCAACTTGTTCTTGGAAGCCTTCCCCAGGTCCTGTAAGCAAAACTCAGCACTCCATCTTGTGATCTCCTGTGATAAACTTATTTTATATAAATATATATGCTATTTATATATATATTTATGACATATAAATATCCTGAGATATCTGCATTTATATATGAAGGGCGTGCATACTCAGTTGTGTCTGACTTCCTGCGACCCCAGAGACTGTAGCCTGTCAGGCTCTGCTCTCCATGGGATTTCCCAGGTGAGAATCCTGGAGTGGTCTGCCATTTCCTCCTCTAGGGGATCTTCCTGACCCAGGGATCGAACCTGTCTCTCCTATATCTGCTGCATAGGCAGGCAGATTCTTACTGCTGAGTCATCTGGGAGGCCCATTTATATATAACAAGTAAACAAATATTACTGAGTGTGCTAAGATTATATATAAATTTATATAATATACATGCGTAATATATATTATATAAGTATATATATTTATATACTTATACATAAGTATATACACTATAGAAAGTGAAAATGAAGTCGCTCAGTCGTGTCCGACTCTTTGTGACCCCATGGACTGCAGCCTACCAGCTCCTCTGCCCATGGGATTTTCCAGGCAAGAGTACTGGAGTGGGGTGCCACTGAAATTTATATTAGATATAAATATATTATCTTACTACACTCAGTAATGCATGCTTGCCTGCCTCATTCCTCAAAGGCAGACATCTGTCAAGTTACCATCTTTGCACCTGGCAGTCAAGCACAGGGCACTAGAGAGGTAGTCTGGCGAATGAATGAATGAATGCAACGCAATGACTGGAAAACTGTTTGAAGGGGAGAAGCTCGGAGTATCCACATTCATTTCCGAGACGCTCCTGGGCTTAACACCCTTCAGTGTGCCGGCTGCGTGGCCGCTGCTGGCCACCTAGTACAGCGGGGTCTGTGAGTCCTGGACAGTGCTCTTTCTCGCTTGTTTTCTGTCTTCTGCACAAGAAGGGAGTTCCTCGAGGGGGAGCCTGTGAGTTAGGTTTCCTGTCTCTCCAGCCTATACTGGCCATGGCTTGTGGCAGGCGCCCAATTAAGACATGTTGAATGAGTCCACACCCAGTCCTGCTGCACCACTGATTCCACAGGTACTTCAAAAACTCCCTTTATCCAAGAACAGGCTTCCCAGGGGGGCCCAGCGGGAAAGGACCAGCGTGCCAATGCAGGAGACGCAGGTTTGATCCCGGGTCAGGAAGATCCCCTGGAGAAGGCAATGGCAGCCCACTCCAGGATTCTTGCCTGGAAAATCCCATGGACAGAGGAGCCTGGTGGGCTACAGTCCACCGGATGGCTAAAGAGTTGACACGACTCAGCAACTGAACAACAACATCCAAGCACTGCGAAGTTTTCAGTAATGATGGCAGAACAGGCCCTTTCTTCACCAGAGCTTCCAGATCAGACTTTCAGGTATCCTGCGGCCATCCTGGTGGTCTTTTCTTCACAGGACACAAGGCCCAGGATATACCCAAAAGGTAACAACGTCGATTCACCCCATATTTACATAAAATAAAAATAAATTAATATTTAACGACTGCTAACATCCTGACTGGAACGTCATGACTCAATGGACAGGAATTTGAGCAAACACTGAGCGATAGTGGCAGACAGAAGAAGCCCGGCATGCTGCAGTTCATGGGGCACAAAGAGTCGGACACAGCAACTGAGCAACACCATTCTCAACAAGCAAAATGCCCTAATTCTTGCCAGCCACCCATGTAGGAAATGCCGTTTACGGATTCTCTCTAAAATATGACATTCTTTGCCACTGATGGTACAAAACCCATAAAATTAGAAAAACCTGAGAGGCACTTGGAAAATGGTATTATTCTGATGCTCAACCTAAAAATGTTAATTAGTGAACCTTTTGCCACCTATCAGGAAACAGCTTGAACAATTTCACTTTAAATCTCCAGGATATTGGATCCACTCAACTACATATTTGAGTATCACGTGGACGTGACTAAATTCTAAAATTTAGCTTCACCAACTTCAGACAGATTTTAATCTTTGTTCTATATCTGAGGAAGTAACACCCTGGCTGTTTACTGAGTGACGTGAATACACTAACGACAACAAAATCAGTGTTCTCGGCCTGACTTCTTTCGAAGCATTCCTGATCATTTCAGAGGGGAAAAATGTGGAAGTTTCATAAGCAGAGCTGATGTTTTGAAAATACACACCAAAACTGACTGTTCTGGAGGCAACACTGGAAGGCGACATCTCGGTCCATCTCGGCCGAGACCTGCCCGGAAGCAGAGGCTGCTCAGCCCGGAAGTCGGGTCCTGATGGCAGGGGCCCGGAGTTAGTCTCCACCCCTGACCAGCTGGTTTGCAGCAGGAGCTGGGCCCCGTGCCCTCCTTGTTCATCAGCTATAAACTTGCCGCTCCACCTCGCCGTGTTTATTTAGTCTGGGGCTGAGTGTCTGTCACAGTTTCCTGGCTTGCATTCTCCTCTGCAGATGGACTCCTGCCCTGGCTTCCGGCTGACTTGGGTTGAGCTGGCTGAGACCTTCTCGGGGACTGGCCTGTGGCTCATCTCCGTAGCCCCTCACTGGTTCGGACCACATGGCTGCGTCTGGAGCAGAAATCCTTAAGAAGAGGGATTGTGTTCATGCTTGCCTTCCCTATGCCAAGCCCTTCATCTGTTGCAGAAGAGACGACAAATGTGGGGTCAATGGATGAAACCACGCAATAAGGGTCTCCCTCTCCAAATGAAGACCCTACCTCTACTGAATGCTCCTTCTTTCTACACTCACCTTTCTCTGAGGTGGCATCCTCACCAGCTCTCTCCACTTCCACGTTGCAAAAGTCCCAAGTCTACTAGACGCCTTGTGCTTAAGATTCCCCCACTGGGGCCCATCTGCGGAGTCAGCCTTCTCAAATGGCGGAAACCCAGACTGACATCTCTTTTGCGTCATAACTTAGGAAATTGTTCTTTGGACCGCTAGTCACCCACGTTGGGTCTCGGCCATGACCACTGACCTCCTTAGTTTATTCATAAATCTCAACCACCCCAGCCTCCAACTCTTGGATCTGCCTTGAATGAGGACGGGGAAGCAAACCAGAGTTTCCACCGTGGTTTTCAGGCTTTATAGGGCTTTCTAGAGAAGCGGATATGGCTCCTATGCGAAGAGAAGCAACAGAGATGAGAATGAACAGGAAGAAGTTGAGCCCTTGTGTGATAATTAACCTTTGTAGAATCAGTCTCCTCATTGGAAGTAGAGGTATTATAAACTTCATCTTACAAGTTTGAAATTGATATTTAATAAAGTATTTTAAAAAGCACTGTAAAGTGCTTTTCAAATTAAGCTAATAGTATCAAAAGTCTACCAAGGCCTTCATATGAAAGAGTCCACTGAATTCATTAATTTTATTACACGATCAAATGTATGTAGGTTATGTCCCATTCTGTGACCCCTTGGGCTGCAGCCTGACAGGCTCCTCTGTCCACGGGATTTCCCANAAAGTGCTTTTCAAATTAAGCTAATAGTATCAAAAGTCTACCAAGGCCTTCATATGAAAGAGTCCACTGAATTCATTAATTTTATTACACGATCAAATGTATGTAGGTTATGTCCCATTCTGTGACCCCTTGGGCTGCAGCCTGACAGGCTCCTCTGTCCACGGGATTTCCCAGGCAAGAATACTGGAGTGGGTTGCCATGTCCTTCTCCAGGGGATCTTCCTGACCCGGGGATTGAACCCGGGTCTCCTGCATTGGCAGGTGGGTTCTTTCCTACTAGCATCGCCTGGAAAGCCCAGAAGGAAATGATCCTGGTGCAATTGAAATAGTTTTAGCCTTTAGTTTTCTGAGTTTCAAAAATGTTCTTTAGTTCAGTTTAGTTCAATTGCTCAGTCCTGTCTGACTCTTTGCTACCCCCACGGACTGCAGCATGCCAGGCCTCCCTGTCCATCACCAACTCCCAGAGTTACCCAAATTTATGTCCATTGAGTTGGTGATGCCATCCAACCATCTCATCCTCTGTTGTACCCTTCTCCTCCTGCCTTCAATCTTTCCCAGCATCGAAGTCTCTTCCAATGAGTCAGTTCTTTGCATCGGGTGGCTAAAGTATTGGAGTGTCAGCTTCAATATCAGTCCTTTCAATGAACACTCAGGACTGATCTCCTTTAGGATGGACTGGTAAGTGCTTAACAGTTAGGAAAAAGAGTTCACCGTTGTCTTACGCTCACACTGGCTTAATTTTGGGGTAGAATCCTCTTTCCATATCTGTCCACTCCGTTTCCTTCCGGTCAGTCTCTGGGCACAGAGTTCTCAGCTTACTGAGAGGGCCCCGGCAGACTCTATGCTCACAGGAGGCCATGGGCAGTTGGGACCCAGCAGGTCCTCCAGCCTTTCACTTCTGGATGGAGGGTGGGGTCACAGACAGAAGAGGGGGTACATAAGACACAGATGTGACAGGGGGGCACTAGGTCTGGGGTCTTGGAATCATAAAAAGATGCCAATCCCAACAAAGAAAACGAAGGCATAGCTGAAGATGGAGCCATAAGTCCAGTTAGTGTGCCGGGGTGGGTAGAGTTCTGCGATTTTGTGAGCATGTGGGTTTCTGAACCTCATGAAACAGCAAGATGAGTGGGCTGCTGGGTGTGAGAGACTGGCGCACAGCTTGCCTCGGTCAGTTTGGGGTGAGTTGGTGGTGGGGCTGAACTTTTCTGTTGAAGCTGGGATGTCTGTTGATGAAGGGTCTTGGGAGGACAGGGACTGATGCCTCTTTTGATCCTGATGGCTCACCACCNGCGTGGGCTGCTGGGTGTGAGAGACTGGCGCACAGCTTGCCTCGGTCAGTTTGGGGTGAGTTGGTGGTGGGGCTGAACTTTTCTGTTGAAGCTGGGATGTCTGTTGATGAAGGGTCTTGGGAGGACAGGGACTGATGCCTCTTTTGATCCTGATGGCTCACCACCAGGCTTAGCTCATTGCACCAACCTCTCAACACATGTTGAGACCAAAGAGACTGCAACCAAAGAGACTTGTAAGTTACCTTGTGTATTTAAAGCAGCGGAGAAGAGGAAGGACACAGAGGGGATGGGAGGCAGACAGGGGGAGGAGGGGGAGATGGGGCGACCAAGACAGATGAGGGGTGAAATGTCGGCGCTCTCAGCGGCTCACACGAGGTGGGGATGGCGAGCGGCAGAGATGCAGCTCGGGGCTATTCCGTGTTAAGGGGCAGACCTTATGCATCGTGAAAACAAAATGAAGGAAGTGAGCAGAGGGCCGGGGGGAAAGATCCTGAAAGCTCTGCAAGGCCGGGGACTGTCAGCCAGTCGTCTCCCGTCCACAGCGGACGCCTGGGAAGACAGTGACTGATGGGGGAAAGAGAAAAGAGCATCTTCTCGAGAGGAAGAGGGAGATTCAAGAGGAAGAGGTGGTTTGGAGATTGACCACCATTTGAGGAAACGCGTGGTAGAGAGGCTGGATGCTTCGCCACATCAAGGTCACCTTGAGTGAGAGATCGAGCGAAGGTTCTCTCTGCAGGGTGTGGGGACCTTGAGTCTTTCGGCATCTAGTTCAGCAGCCAGAGGCGTCACCAGAAGGCTGCATGTCCTGACCGCAGCCGCCCACCAAGCCCAAGGTGGATCCGAGAGCAAGCTGCGTCTTGTTCTGGCTCCGGGTCACTGTCACTTTGCACCCTTCCCAGTGAGAGAAGTGGATGGAAATATGGTCCAAGGAGAAAGTATTGATAGCACCCCTCAGAAAGACACAGGCTGCCCCTGCTCATCTAAATAATGGATTAACACTTAAGGGGAGGGAGACAGAGTGCTGCTTGGCTTAGAATCCTAGGTAAAGGTAATTTTAGGGTCTGTTGATATTGAAATTCCTCTGACTTTCTGGGGTCAAAATGGTTCCCAAGGAGAGTCCCACTAGCCCTCCCACTCTGAAACCCTACTCCAAATAAAACCCACGTGAGTGTTAACTTCACCAATATTCTTTTATAACAAAGTAGACTGATTCTTCGAGCTGCTGATGGAATGCTTTAATTTGCAAGCAGTCTTCCCCAGGCTGAGTAAAGCCTCCAGATGCAGGGAAAGTGGCCGCGCCGCCGTGCTTGGCCTGTGTAATGCAGGCAATATTGTGAACAGCACTCTGGGGGGAGGTTTCAGAAGTGCGTTTAATTGCATTTTCCACTTCTGGTAACAGCAAGGGATTAAGCCGAGATGGCGTGTAATGGAGCCTGCTCCATCCTGCCACCTTAGAGGGGCAGGCACACAGAAATCCAGGACCATGAGCTTGCAGGAAAAGACCCCATCGACTTCATTTGAGTAAGTCCACAACCAACCAAGAGTGAATACATCAGTTTACATGGTGCATTTCCTGGTGATCACTTTGCAGTGTCAACCACCCACTGGTAACTCTCGTGAATGAGAAACAACTTCCCTCTGTAGTTTTCAGAAATAAATTCTAAGGTGTGTTTTCTACACAGTATCATTTAAATTACTTATGTCATATTGAAGCATCCAATATATAATAAGGATATTAGGAGGATGAGCTGGTTAGGTAGCATCACTGACTCAGTGGACATGAACTTGAGCAAACTCTCAGAGATAGTGGAGGACGGGGAAGCCTGGCATGCTGCAGTCCATGGGGGTCACAGTCAGACGAGACTTAGCAACTGAATGACAAAAAGGGCCAGGAGAAGCAGATCAGTTTTAGTTTGTTTTTATTTGGTTGTTTGGGCTGTTATAACACCCTGAGGTGTAAGAAGGAACTCCCGCTGAGTTAACGAAGGGGGCTTAGATATTAATTTGCAGCATTCCTGCTGAGGTCAGATTTTCTCAATGCTACACTTCCCGTGTCATTTCTATAGATCCTGCCTACAGAGCCCTTTCCAGTGCATGTCAAATGGCATTATTCTGTATTCCTATATCTAGTCATACAATGTCTGGGCTACATCAGTAGATTAAACTTGGGTAGATTTTCTCAAAAGGGTACTCATTCGCCCTTAACCTTTCCTATGTCAGAATCACTTGGATGATGGTTAGAAGTTAAAAAAAAAAAAAAATGCACGCATCCTTCTCATCAAGTTGTGTCTGAGTCTCTGCAACTCCCTGGACTGTGGCCTGCCGACTCCTCTGTCCATGAGATTTCCCAGGCAAGAATACTAGAGTGGGCTACCGCTTCTTCTCCAGGGGATCTTCCCGGCCCCGGGATTGAACCCTCATCTCTTGTATCTCCTGTACTGGCAGGCAGATTCTTTACCACTGAGCCACCTGGGAAGCCCGGCCTCAAACCTTGAGAATTACAATTTGAATTTTCCCCAGGTGATTATTCTACACATGCAACTTGAAAGCTGCGATTCTAAAAAAACACTAGAGACCCTGTTTAGTCTATGCATACAGATTTTTATTGGTCCGGTAAGAAATTGTTCCAATGAGACTTGGCAAGGAGTCCCCAGATGGCATAAAGTAGCATTTTGTACTTAAATTGGAAGAACACCAGGATTTTTCTGCTTTTCTCCCATAATTTTGTCACAAATATCAGTCCACGCCAATGGCAGACACCCCAGAGGCATCTTGGAAACACAGTATCTCTGTCTAAAACCCAACAGCCTTCCAGCGTGTTCAGGATGAGCTGGCTACTGTGAACATCGCCTCTCCAAGGGCTCAGGGCAGCACCGGGTCTGTCCTTCCTGCTCTGGTTCAGAAAGCCGGGCTTTCTGCATGCGGCGGCTCTGCTGTGTCCCACCCCTGGGAGTCCGGGTGGGAGGCCGTGACTCTCAGGGGGCAGATGGCGGAGGTCAGAACATCACAGCGGTGCACATTCCCTCGGCTGGAAATCAGTCTGAGGAGCTAGCTTCACTCGAGGAAGCCTGGGAAGCACAAGCTGGCTGGTCGCCCACCTGGAGAAAGTCCTGGGCCTGGTGAACCCAGGGCCGACTGTGTCACACCGAGGGCACGCAGCATCCTTCCACCAAGGGAGAGCCCTTTCTGATGTGTCCCTGGTCAGCCCCACCACATCACTCCTCAGGCTCACCAGTCCTCTGCCACGCTAATTGGATGATCGTAGATTCCTTAGAAATTCAGTTTGACCATTAGACCAGTAGGTGTGCACGCTCAGTTGTGTCTGACTCTTTGTAAACCCCACAGACTGTAGCCGCCAGGCTCCTCTGTCCGTGGACTTCTCCAGGCAAGAATCCTNGCTCACCAGTCCTCTGCCACGCTAATTGGATGATCGTAGATTCCTTAGAAATTCAGTTTGACCATTAGACCAGTAGGTGTGCACGCTCGGTTGTGTCTGACTCTTTGTAAACCCCACAGACTGTAGCCGCCAGGCTCCTCTGTCCGTGGACTTCTCCAGGCAAGAATCCTTGAGTGGGTCGTCATTTCCTCCTCCAGGGGATCGTCACAAGCCAGGGGTCAAACCCATGTCACCTGCATCTTCTGCACTGGCAGGCGGGTTCTTTAATACTCGACTACCTGGGAAGCCCATTAGACCAGTGTCTGGCCTAAGTGTCCGGGATGGGGGGCTGCATACAATAGGCAAACAGTGTGAAGGAGGCCTTCGGTGCCTCTCCTAACACTGACTAAATCATAGTGTTTGAAATGAATCATATCGTAATTCTTTTTTGCTTTTGTTGCTGTGTCTGCTNACTCGACTACCTGGGAAGCCCATTAGACCAGTGTCTGGCCTAAGTGTCCGGGATGGGGGGCTGCATACAATAGGCAAACAGTGTGAAGGAGGCCTTCGGTGCCTCTCCTAACACTGACTAAATCATAGTGTTTGAAATGAATCATATCGTAATTCTTTTTTGCTTTTGTTGCTGTGTCTGCTTCTAGTTTTTCTACATGACAGAAAATTTCTTTGCTTTTTGCATTTAGTGCCCAAGCAAAGAGCTTAATAAAAGCACAGAGATGAGGTCTCTGGGCTCAAAGTCCAAAAGTCACTTACTGGCTGTTTAATGTACCCCTGTCTTAATCTTCAAACATTTATAATGAAGATGAAAATCCTTCTTACTTTATGAGGCTGTCTGAGAAGTAACTGGGCTTCTCAGGTGGCGCTAGTGGTAAAGAATCCTCCTGTCAATGCAGGAGACGCAAGAAATGAGGGTGTGATCCCCAGGTCAAGAAGATCCCCTATTGGAGGAAATGATGACGTCCTCCAGTATTCTTACCTGAAAAAAATGCCATGGACAGGGGAGTCTGGCGGGCTACAGTCTGCTGCTGCTGCTGCTGCTAAGTCGCTTCAGTCGTGTCTGACTCTGTGCCACCCCAGAGACGGCAGCCCACCAGGCTCCCCCATCCCTGGGATTCTCCAGGCAAGAACACTGGGGTGGGTTGCCATTTCCTTCTCCAAAGCATGAAAGTGAAGTCACTCAGTCGTGTCCGACTCCTAGTGACCCCACTGATTGCAGCCTACCAGGCTCCTCCATCCATGGGATTTTCCAGGCAAGAGTACTGGAGTGGGTTGCCATTGCCTTCTCCAGGACTGCAGTCTATGGGGTTGCAAAGAGTCGGACAAGAATGAGCACTCACACACGCTTGAGAGGTAACAAGTACGAATGCTTAGCAGAGCGTCTGGCAAATAATAGACAATGACTGCCACTTACCGTGAGTCTTAGTGTTGGGACCCGCGGGTCAAAGTCTGATGAGGGGATATGTGAGACAGAAAAGCCTGGGAAACTCTAGCAGGCTTCAACACAGCCATTCAGTTCAGAAAAAGCCTCCAGGAAATAACTTTGTAGAAATAACTTTGTGAATTTAAGTAGTTCATGAAACAACTACCTAGAAGGTTTAGAACTGTGTAAAGGAATACAAATAAATGACATTTAAAATGTTATTGACAAGACTATAAATGCTCCCAGGAAGACCGTATATGCTCCCAGTTTAATTCTTTTAAATAAAAAGGTTTCACACCCATTTTTTAATAGTGCAAAATGTAAGTCCCATTTGGGAATTAACATACCTGAGCTCTAATATGTTAAGGTGGGGTTGCAAATAGTGGCAACAAAAGCATCCGATGAATTCTCTAGGAAACCAAAGTTTTGATTCAAAATTCAGAGCTAACGTCTGAATGCTGCTTCACACTGCATTTGAAAGATCAGAAAAAGTATGTAGCATAGCTGTTAACACACTCGTGCCCTTTAATATCAGTAATTATTAATACTTCAAAGAATATTTGAATTTGCTTAAGCCTTGTTAATAAGAAAACCTTCTTTCCTTCTGCTCTGTGCAAATTAAGCATTAACCAGACATTTCTGGTAACAGTATCTTGTTGTGAGTCATGATATGGGTTTTTCATCCCAACACAGCAAATTTTTTTATGTCTGTGTGTGCACAACCCCAGACGTACGAGAAGAGTTAAGTGAACTGTGTGATTCAGTGACATGTTTGGAATTCAGGCTCAGTGACGCTGACCTGCTTGCTTCTCCAACTCCTCCAGCTCTACCCCGAGTATGACCTGACAGACTGAAGGAAAAAAAAACACAGCTCATGTTAGTAGCTAAGAGAGATGGTCTTTCAAAATGTTAGGGTGACCATCTTTTCCCTAGGAGAAGGGATACTCCTACAATACTCCTGTGTCCCTGCTCTGAAAAAGATAAGATGTCCCCAAGGATAAACACCGCGATGGAGGCAAGCATTCCTAAGAACATGAAAATCGGTCAACTCCTAAATTGCTAGTCAGATCAANTCTTTCAAAATGTTAGGGTGACCATCTTTTCCCTAGGAGAAGGGACACTCCTACAATACTCCTGTGTCCCTGCTCTGAAAAAGATAAGATGTCCCCAAGGATAAACACCGCGATGGAGGCAAGCATTCCTAAGAACATGAAAATCGGTCAACTCCTAAATTGCTAGTCAGATCAAAAGACAGGGATTCAGTCTGCTGACTCCCAAACTGCATGGGGGTGGATGGGACAGGGAAAGCTGGAGGTTTCCTCTCATCTCAGGAGGATACAATCAGGTAAGTGCTGTAATAAAGAGAAGATCTGATCCAAAACAGAACCAGAGGAGCGGTTACAGGCTTCAGGGGCAGGATTACTGCCTCCCCTGAGCCTGGGCGGAACCACCCCGCAGGAAGCACCCAGGTTTCCACGCTGTTATTCCCTCATGACGTGAGGGGTAAAGAATCCTCCTGCCAAAGCAGGAGACGCAGGTTCGATCCCTGAGTCTGGAAGATCCCCTGGAGAAGGAAGTGGCAACCCACTCCAGTAGTCTTACCTGGGAAATCCCACGGACAGAGGAGCCTGGCGGGCTACAGTCCATGGGGTCACGAGAGTTGGACACGGCTAAGCGACTGAACCATGAGTTTCTCTTTCTCCTGAAGCTCTCAATCTCTCTGTTTCTCTCCCTCTCTCATTCTGAATTTCCCAGGCCACCCTTCTCCTGAAAGTGGTCATTCCTCACGCTAGCCACTCACCAGTGAGGTTCTGGCTTGCTTTTGTCTGCTTGCTCTGTGGTCTCCCGAGTGCAGTTCCAACTAGACCTTGACCTTGAAGCATTCGGCCCTAACAGAGCCTCAGAGCAGCAGGTTGGCTGCTTGCTCTGAAAGTCAATGAGGTGCAGAGGGCTGCCTTCTTGATAAAATAAGGTGCGTGCGTGCTCAGTCATGTCCAGCTCTTTGTGACCCCCCTGGACTGAGCCCGCCAGGCTCCTCTGTCTATGGGATTTCCCAGGCAAGAATACCGGAGTGGGTTGCCACTTCCTTCTCCAGGGGATCTTCCAGACTCAGGGATCGAACCTGCGTCTCCTGCTTTGGCAGGAGGATTCTTTATCACTGAGCCACCTGGGAAGCCTAAAATAAGATGGGTGTGAGTATATTCACATTACATATTTTCAGATTAATTCCTACCAACCTCTACTTAAATCACAAAGCAACTGTGGGAGTGAATTGTATGTATCTTCAGCCAGTCTACAACAAGATCAAGTATAATGGGGCCAAAGCTGTCTGTCCAGTAGGAATCAGACACGCCTTGTATGGAACTCTGCTGTTGTGACCTACAGAGCTTTACACACTGGACTTGGGAAGCTCTTTGAGACTTGAGTTTTTCATTCGGGACAGCTCTTCTAGGCAGGGAGAAGGCAGATCTAAATGTATTAGAAGACACGTTGTATCCTGGACACAGTTGTTTTCTGCACTATTAAAGTCTACCGTTAAGTCGTGTCTGACTCTTTGCAACCCAACGACTGCAGCCCGTCAGGCTCCTCTGTCCATGGGNGAAGGCAGATCTAAATGTATTAGAAGACACGTTGTATCCTGGACACAGTTGTTTTCTGCACTATTAAAGTCTACCGTTAAGTCGTGTCTGACTCTTTGCAACCCAACGACTGCAGCCCGCCAGGCTCCTCTGTCCATGGGATTCTCCCAGGAGTACTGGAGTGGGTGCCATTTCCTCCCCCAGGGGATCGTCCCGACCCAGGAGTGCAGTGGAACCTGCATGTCTTGCATCTCCTGCACTAGTAGGAGAGTTCTTTCCCGTGAGCCACACGAAGGCGTTTCTACACATCAGCTCAGTTCAGTCAGTTGTGTCCGACTCTTTGCAACCCCATGATCGCAGCACGCCAGGCCTCCCTGTCCATCACCAACTCCGGGAGTTCACTCAGATTCATGTCCATCGAGTCAGTGATGCCATNTCACAGTTTTAGGGCGTGCGAGCACCTGCTCAGTTGCCTCATTTGTGTCCAGCTCTTTGCGACGCTATGGACTGTAGCCCACCAGGCTCCTCTCTCCACGGGATTCTCCAGGCGAGAATACCTGAGTGGGTTGCCATTTCCTTCTCCAGGGGCTCTCCCCGGCCCAGGGATCGAACCTGCCTCTCCTGGGTCTCCTGCAGGCAGAGTCTTTAAACACTGAGCCACCTGGGAAACCCCTTTAGGGCATGTGGAAGGACATTCCGGCTACATATTCAGGTCATTTCATTAAGAAGATTCACTCAGGAGGTACAGCAAACCAACAGTTAAGCCTCATTGTACTGCGAGGGCGGAGGAGTGGGTGGGTGGCTGCCTGCTATATGTCTTATTTTACAAAGCCCAAGAGTGTTCTCATGTTAGAGTGTTTTACAGCATTTTGTTTTAGAGCTTATTAACTGAGGCAAAAATCAGAGCAAACTCCTTTGCTCACATTTTGCTCCTAACAGAGTGAGCTCCTGGAAGGAGGCTTCATCCTCTGACTCTGTGGACCCAGACACACGCAGCAAAAGCCTTTGGTGACCCAGGCTCTCTTGTGGCAGAGGGCGTCCTGGGCTGAGTCGACTAGACGTGCCTGTGCCTTCCCAGGGCCCCGTCCTGGCAAGAGTTATACAGCAGACAAAGAGACACACACATTTACAGCGGGGTTAAGCACCTGGTGGTTAAAGAACCCGCCTGCCAAAGCAGGAGGTGTAAGAGACGCAGGTTTGATCCCTGGGTAGGGAAGATCNTGGGCTGAGTCGACTAGACGTGCCTGTGCCTTCCCAGGGCCCCGTCCTGGCAAGAGTTATACAGCAGACAAAGAGACACACACATTTACAGCGGGGTTAAGCACCTGGTGGTTAAAGAACCCGCCTGCCAAAGCAGGAGGTGTAAGAGACGCAGGTTTGATCCCTGGGTAGGGAAGATCCCGTGGAGAAGGGAGTGGCTGCCCACTGCAGTGTTCTTGCCTGGAGAATCCCATGGACAGAGGAGCCTGGTGGGCTACAGTCCACGGGGTTTCGAAGAGTTGGACACGACTGAGTGCATGGGCGTGTGTGTGTGTGTGCGTGTGCGTGCACACACACACAACAAGCCCCTGGAGAAGCAAAGACAAGAATGACTATTGAGAGAAGTGGGACCACAGGTGCAAGGGGACCCAGGGACCAGAGGTGAGTGAGAGGAAGTCCAGGGGACGAAGAGACCAGAGGTGAGCGAGGGGAGTGGGAGGGATGCTGGTGACAAGGACCGGGCGGAGCGCGGAGCTGATGGAGGCGGAGGGGAGGGGTTGAGGAGCAGCGTCCCTGAGAAGGCCCTGGGGACGTGGGCCTGGACTGGGTGTGTGTCTTTCTCTGATGAGAGGAGGGACCCGCCTTTGGAAGCACAGGAAGAGGAGCTGACCTGGGGAGGGTTTCAGATCTGAGATGAGAAGACCGCAGGGTTCAGGGTTCAGTGTTTCCATCTGACGTTTCTCAACCCCTCAGTTGAACAGGAGGCCAAGCCATTGGCTGAAAAGGAGGATTTGAGAGGAGGAGGTTACTGGAGGTTTGAGAATTGAGGAAAGCTATTGAATCATCTTTGCCAAAGAGCAAACACTGTCTGAGGAGAAACGTTGTTGTTCTGCTGGACAGACCACAGGCCCCCCCGGAGCCCGGGGCTTCTGTAATCCTATGGGCTGGACGGAGCCAGCGACTATTTCCTACGTGGGGACAAGCCAGAGATGCATGTTTTTCCCTGTGTTAGAGTTTGCCCAGCAAAGACCTTTGGAGAAACATCAAGAGAGGCAGACTGATGGCAAGGACATCGTCTTAATAAATACTGAGTCACACTTTCAGAGCTTTTACCGTGTGCCAAGCTCTGTCTCAACTGCCACGGGGTTGCAAAGAGTCGGGCACAACTCAGTGCCTTTCACTTCGCTTCACTTCCGATGCCTTTGGAACAAAGCACAGTGCTGGATGCTGTGTTCCTACTTCCCATTTCCATAATCTCACCTCCTTGTCTGTAGCATCTGAGCGCTCCCATGTGGCTTCCTCCCTGAGCTCAGCACTTCGACGATCAAGATGCCCCTTTCAGTGGATGCTCATCCCATCGGCCTCAGCTAGAGATCAGTTGCAGGTCAGTTACCTAAGAGCTTTTGAGGATGCTGTTTTTCTCACCTATTGCCTTTCTACCACCTTAGTAAACTGAGCGTCTCTGGGGCCCTAACAGTTGACAGTAAAGAGAAGGTGAAGCATTTCCACATGACGATGTACGCAGACACCATTATTTCCCCAAGCACTTAGATTTCCTCCCCCGCGTTCCGGCAGCTCTAAAACTTCAGCCCCATTAAATTCAGGACAACGTCCCATCCAGTCATCCAAGCAGACTGTTTCATCTACTTCCAGCTGCTTGAACTATCACATTAAATTCAAATTCCCAGGGAAGTGTACCCCAAACTATAAGTGTGGGCTGAGCCCGTGTTTTATTGGTCTTGTGGGTCTAGCAATCTGGGCATCTGTTCCCATACATATTTGCTACTTTTCTGCCAGTATAAATTGGCTGATTTAGCAATGATTGGTGTGTACAAGTTATCTCCTCCAAGATTAAACTTTGCACTACCCCACAGAGTACACTGGAAGGTGCTTGTATGTACCAGCCTGGAGAAGGATATGGTGGTAACCCCACCAACACTCTGCCCCTGCTGAGATCTCACACGGGCGCGAAGCTCCTTGGGCAGCCTCCTCGGACGAGGGGACAAGGGCCCATCTGACGGCCAGAGGGGACCCTACAGAAGCTGGCATTCAAGACTCAGATTCATCCCCATCCAAAATCTCTCAGTCTTACTCTTTAGTCAGCCTTCTCCTTACCTCACATAAGAAATTTAGCAACTGTGCATTCAACTTGCTTTGTAAGTGACAACCTAAATAATGCCGTGTCTGGTTGGAGTTTTTAATGATGCTCCACTGTGGCTGTAAGAAAGAAGACAAGTAAAAGTAATATTGATGCATTGTTTTTTTAAAATTGTATATTTTATTTTTGGTTGTGGGGTCTTCATCACTGAACCCTGGCCTCTCTGGTTGCGGTGAGTGGGGGCTACTCCCTAGCTGCCGTGTGCAGGCTCCTGCCTGCAATGATTCCTCTCGTTACAGAGCAGAGGCTCTAGGGCCTGGCTCAGCCGCTGTGGTCTGCGGGTTCCGGAACAGAAGCTCAGGCAGTTGTGTCTCACGGGTTTAGTTGCCCCGAGGCAAGTGGACGCTTCCCAGACCAGGGATCGAACCTGCGTCCCCTGCACTGGCAGGTGGATTCTTAGCCACTGGACCACCAGGGGAGTCCGGAAGAAGACATTTTGAAAGCCACTAATTTTCAGACTTCTCTTTCTCTGACTATAGAGTGGGGAGTTTAAAGCCCCGCCCCATCTTTTCCTTTAAGATCTCCACTGTAGTCAGTCCTAGAAATTCCAGCCCACTCTCCTTGTGGTCACCATAGGTGAATAAATACTGTGATAGTCAGAGGTACCGCATGCTTTGTATCCAGGCACCTTGCCTTTAACCAGCAGGTCGTCCTGAGCATCCATGGGTAGAAATGTCTCTTGGCACATTAATACACCCAGAGTTGTTTTGAATAGATACATTTTGGACCTTCCAACTTTAACTGCTAAGCAATTTTCTTTTTAACTACATGAGTTCTCAAAAACTTTTATATACTAAACTGCAATATATATATATATATAATTTTTCCCCAGACAATCTCACTGAAGGAAGGCTCCTTGGCACAGACTCTGGGTCTTGCATCTTATTTAGTCCCCTTTGATGTACCTGGATTAAATTCTTGGAATGGCTCCCTGTATTCGTTTTCTATTGCTGTATAAGAATTTCCCACAAACGTGACTGCTTAAGAAAGTCCACATCTCTTCTCTCATATTTTCTGTGGGTAAGGAAGCCAGGTGTGATAAATCTAGGTTCCCTCTTGGGCTCTCAAAAATCATCAATGAAGTGCTGACTAGGGAGGTGGTATTGAGGCCCACCTGGAGAGGGATCGACTTGGGTTTGCAGAGTTCAGTTTCTTGGGTTGTAGGAATGAAGACTTGGGTTTCTTGATGATTGCNTCTGTGGGTAAGGAAGCCAGGTGTGATAAATCTAGGTTCCCTCTTGGGCTCTCAAAAATCA
The DNA here is from genome assembly GCA_006410615.1 of Neotragus moschatus. Taxonomy (NCBI): domain Eukaryota; kingdom Metazoa; phylum Chordata; class Mammalia; order Artiodactyla; family Bovidae; genus Neotragus; species Neotragus moschatus. The sequence continues at coordinate 221,044 of SJYA01001712.1, read as the reverse complement.
TCAATGAAGTGCTGACTAGGGAGGTGGTATTGAGGCCCACCTGGAGAGGGATCGACTTGGGTTTGCAGAGTTCAGTTTCTTGGGTTGTAGGAATGAAGACTTGGGTTTCTTGATGATTGCGGGTCAGAGGCCACCGTCAGTGTCCAGAGACTGCCTCCAACTCCCCGCCGTGGGCTCCCCGACACACGCTCCCCGGGAGTCAGGAAGTCAAATGGTCAGTTATGGCACATCATCGCATTATCCCATCCACACAGGCACACGCCTGTCACCTTTTCCCTATTCTGGGGTAGGAAGTAAGTTACAGGACCTTCCCCAGCCCCCACATACACACACTCGGAGGAGGCAATTACCCAAAACAGTGAAACAGGAGACAGGGTTAGTGTGTAGGTACATGAGTATTCCAGAGTATTCCNCATCATCGCATTATCCCATCCACACAGGCACACGCCTGTCACCTTTTCCCTATTCTGGGGTAGGAAGTAAGTTACAGGACCTTCCCCAGCCCCCACATACACACACTCGGAGGAGGCAATTACCCAAAACAGTGAAACAGGAGACAGGGTTAGTGTGTAGGTACATGAGTATTCCAGAGTATTCCTATCTCTCTCCCCTTTGTGGAGCAGCCTTTTGTTCCAGCTGCTCACAGTTCACTAACAGCCTCACTTGAGGGGACCTGGTTAGGTTTATCCATATTATGCATGAGCCAGACCGTCAATTTTCCATTAACCCGTGCCTTCAGAAAGATGCAACGAGACGTGGCTCCATGGTAGCCAACTCAACAGCCCCGTCTGTTTTCTCATTGTTCTTTCTGCAGTTCCCATTACCGACTCTGTCCCCTCGGGCAGGTTCTGGCTTCAGTTCTAGATGCAGAAAGGCACCAGGGAGGCAGGGGAATCAGGGTGGAGTCGAGTTGTGGGACACGGAGGTGCCAAGGGGAAATTTAGACCCAGGAAATTCTGCAGCGCTCAGCAGAAGGAACTCTCCAGGGGAATCCAGAAGACTTATCCCTGTGACCCAGCTGTCACCCTCCTCATGTGGCAAATATTGGCAGCTGTCAATAGTCCACTGGGCAAACCATNAAAAAAAAAAAAAGAAAAGAAATTATGCATCTCTCTTTGGTTCTAAAAGTCAAGTAAAGAAAAAGGAATTAAAGGATCACTTGGGGGAATTACATGTTTTTTAGAACATAGGTATTTAGGAAACTATGGGAACTCTCCTGGTCGCCCCACAGGGGGTGACTGCAGGAGCATTTCCCCTGCTGCAGATGACCCATGCTGCCACCAAGCTGCATGTACTGCTATAGTGAGACAGTCCGTAAGTCGCGTGTCCTTAGCAATAGTGCGAGTGATATCCTTTGTAACAGAGTTCTTCTGGAGAACAGTCATTTCCTCTGTCAATTTTGAGAGAATGAGCCCCAATCACTACACCCCTGGGCACAGGATAATTTGGCCCTTTGCCAGTAACAGACCAAGACCATAAAGTGATGAGCACAGGCCCCAGTCCCTTTGAGCCACGTGCCTGTAGCTTTCATGACTATAAGCCTGTCACAATGGGAGGTCATGTCTATTACTCGCCTTGACCAGCGCCCTGAACACTAGGGCGCATGCTTGAACGCTAGGTTGCTTCAGTCGTGTCCAACTCTTTGTGGCCCTATGGACTGTAGCCCGTCAGGCTCCTCTGTCCATGGAATTCTCCAGGGAAGAATACTGGAGTGGATCGCCTTGCCCTCCTCCAGGGGATCCTCCTGACCTCAGGATCGAACCAGCATCTCCTGTGTCTACAGCATCGACAGGCAAAATCTTTACCACTAGCGCCACCTGGGAAGTCCCGAACATGAGAGTGGTCTGTCTCAACTAACGTCAACTGGTTTTTCTAGGAATTCCACAGCATCGTGGTATGATCACATTTAAACAGTATTGAACCCAAATTCTCATTCTAGAGACTTGACAACTATGAAGCTGTGGATAGAACACTCTATAAATAAATTCACTAATCTTGAGCATCAAAAGGTAAGAACAGAAAAATGGGAGCTCCTTTTACCAGATGATTTTTACCATTTCTCCTGTTTTCCTAACAACTAAAAGTGCAATTTCTTTTCTTTCTTTTTTTTTTTTTTCATTTAAGGCTGAAATTGAGTTTTATGTTTCATCAATCCAGGCACCTTCCCAGGTTGAGAGCAGAATTAGATGAGATGTCCTGTAAGGAGAAGAAGAAGGACTTGGTGTCAGAAAAATCACACTTGTGAGTTAGAGGGGTGAGATGACGGGGGGAGGGAGGGAGCGGGTATATTTATACAGACAGCCGATCCCTGTGGCTTCACAGCAGAAACCAGCACAACGTTGTAAAGCAACTATCCTCCAATTAAAAATAAACAAGTAATACTTTACAAATTTAAAGAAAATAAATAAAGCCTCATATTGTTAAAAAAAAAAAAAAAAAACTGAGGGGGGACTTCCTAGGTGGCTCAGTGGTAAAGAGTCTACCTACAAGGTCAGAGACCTGGGTTTGATCCTTGGGTTGGGAAGATCCCCTGGAGAAGGGCATGGTAACTCACTCCAGCATTCTTGCCTGGAGAATCCCATGGACAGAGGAGCCTGGCGGGCTACAGTCCATGCGGTCGCAGAGTCAGATAAGACTTAGGGACTAAACAGCAACAGCAGCAACAAAGAAACACAGTTGAATCCAAGCACAGGGGTTGAGTATTTGTGTGACCTCGATCCACTNGAGGAGCCTGGAGGGCTACAGTCCATGCGGTCGCAGAGTCAGATAAGACTTAAGGACTAAACAGCAACAGCAGCAGCAACAAAGAAACACAGTTGAATCCAAGCACAGGGGTTGAGTATTTGTGTGACCTCGATCCACTTCCACGTTCTCTCTGAGACTTGAACCACCTCCAAAAATGTAGGTGAAAAAGGATCTCTTATACGGGCTCATGTGAGAACCAGAAATGAATTATGAAAAGTGCCTGACAGATACTTAAAGAAAAAACACCGTCTCCCTTGAAGCCTTCTTTGTCTTTCTGGAACAAATGACTCATCTCCCGACAGAGGTCTTCTTTGCCAAAGCTTTAATCATCCTCATGTTTGGAAAGTAGGGGTGGCTTTCCCACACTGTCCACTTCACCTGGATTGATACGGCCGAGGTTTACCAGAAGGACAAGAGAAAGCCCTGGGTCTTGGAATGAACCACAGCTGAAGTGCCCACTGGGTGTGGAAAGGAGCAAAAAGTAAACGTAGAAACTGTGTGTCTGGTTTTTAGAGCAAATGTCACCCTAACCTGGAGTGCATGCCACGCTGCTGGGGAGTGATCCCACCAGGATGCCCACTCAGGGGTCTAGTCACACACAGGCTGGCCGTGGTCCTGAGTCTATTCTTCTTCCCGGCTTCTTTATTTGATGAATAGCCACTCTGGAAAATTGAGATTCCTTTCTGATTTTTCTTTTCCTTTTGCCTTTCACTTGTCTTTGTTGGTCATGCTGAGAAAAATGATCCAGCCCCATTCATTCTGCATCAGAGTATTTCTCCGGTTCACCCCTCTTCTCTGTCACCTTTGCTGTTGAACTCATTCAGATTCTCATCATATCTCATCAACATTACAGTCCCTTCCTGCCTTAATGCCCTCAGTCTGCACTCTCTACTGCCTCCAAGTGACAAAATGTTCATGCATAAATTTCACTGTGCTTGTGTTTAGTTGCTAAGTCATGCCCAACCCTTCGTAACCCAGTCGCTCAGTCGTGTCCGACTCATGGACTGTAGCCCGCCAGGCTCCTCTGTCCATGGGATATTTCAAGCTAGAACACTGGAGTGGGTTGCCATTTCCTTCTCCAGGGGATCTTACCCATCCAGGGATCAAACTCGTGTCTTTCATATTTCCTGCACTGCAGGTGAATTCTTCACGCACTGAGTCTGGGGGTGTCGATAAAGCTCGTTATGCGGTATTACTTTTAAAAACATTTTCTCATGGCTTTCTCTTACGTTGGGGATCAGATCCAGACTTCTAGGCTGGGTTATGAGGTCCACCTCTTGTCTCTCCATCCGTGAGACTCTCCTGTACTTTTCTGTGACCTGCAGGAAACTTCCTTCAGCTCCCGAGTCTTTGGACGAGACCACAGTTTCCGTCTACGCTCTGACTGTTTGACGCCAACTTGATCGTTTCTTGCTTGGCATTCATTTGTTTGGCTGTGTTGGGTCTTAGCTGCAGCACACAGATGTTCATTGCATCATACGCGATCTTTCATGGAAGCGCACAGCTCTCTAGTCACGGCTGGAGGACTTAGCTGCTTCAGGGTTTGGAGGATCTTAGGTCCCTGAGCAGGGATCAAACCCACATCCCCTGCATTGAAAGGCAGATATTCTTAACCACTGGACCACCAGGGAAGTCCTCAAATTGATTACTAAGATGTGACTTTATCTGTGGAACTTTCATTTCCACCAAGCAGAGTTAAGTGTCCCACGGTCTGGTCTGCAAGCTCAGGACTTACCTCTGCTTTATAATCATACATCCGTCCTTCTCCCATTCTGGTCTAAGAACTCCCAGAAAACCAGAAATACTTCTTTTGTTGTCTGTTTCCCCAAAGCCTAGCTTAGTCCCAGTGACAGCAAGGATTCGCAGTTTTTCTTTTTCCAGTGAATGAATGAAAGTCACAAGTGTAGGCAGTTTATGTCTGTTTCATATAAAAGGATGAACAAAGACGGAAAATGTGTGTGAGTGTGTGCTCAGTCACTAAGTTGTGTCCGACTCTTTGTGACCCCGTGGACTGTAGCCTGCCAGGCTTTCCTGTCCTTCGCCATCTCCTGGAGTGTGCTCAAACATGCATACTCTTCTCAAAATAATAATAATAAAGCAATAGGTATTGATTTGAATTGTCAGGTTCTTTTTCTTTTTCTGAAAACTTCCACACAGCATAAAAGAAGAAGAGAAATGTACGTAACGCTAATCTGACTACCGTTAGATATAGTTCTATTATCCAGAAATTTTCTTGGTGTTCATCCTGTGATTTAAAATCCAAACGCCACCCCTGCTCCCCCACACCTTTCTCTGATTTGAGCTTGACTGCAGAGCAGGACGGGGCCTCAGTCCCCTCCGGCGGGAGAGCGTCAGTGATCAGGGTGCATGTAGGGGAGACCTGGGGGGGGTGCCTTCAGGACAATGAGTGGTGAGCCTGCTGGAGACTCTGTTACCAGGACTCAAACAACACTGCACCCAAGCCTCCCTGCTTTCCCTCCAGTGTCACAAAAAGTAAATTTTCACTTTCCACTCACCTTGGAGAAGAGCTTGAGGGAGGAACAAAAGAATGACTGATGGTCAAGTTTGCAGCCGAAAAGGAAGAGAGCAGGCATTGACTTGTTTCCAGGAATGAAATCACATGCTGATTGGATGCATTAAATATNTCCCTGCTTTCCCTCCAGTGTCACAAAAAGTAAATTTTCACTTTCCACTCACCTTGGAGAAGAGCTTGAGGGAGGAACAAAAGAATGACTGATGGTCAAGTTTGCAGCCGAAAAGGAAGAGAGCAGGCGTTGACTTGTTTCCAGGAATGAAATCACACGCTGATTGGATGCATTAAATATGTATTTTGCAGGATTAAGCTGTCATTTGTCACTGCACACGTGTGCAGGCTAAGTTGCTATAGTCGTGTCTGACTATGCAACCCCATGGACTGTAGCCCACCAGGCTCTTCTGTCCATGGGCTTCTGCAGGCAAGAATACTGGAGTGGGTTGCCATTTCCTCCTCCAGGGGATCTTCCCAACCCAGGATCGAACCCTTGACTCTTGTGTCTCCTGTACTGGCAGGCAGATTATTTACTACTAGAGACAGCTGGGAAGCCCCCATTACAATGTATGCAAATCTAACCCCCCAAAATGTCAAAGCCATTGTTTGCAATGTATTCTGAGAGTATTATTATATTAGTAGTTTTCACATTCTCTAACAGTTTCCCTAAGTCATTTTGAAAGGAATATTTCTTTGTGAGTCATTGCAATAAATTAGTGCACTCAAGTTTTCACTAGAAATTTAAAGGGTCTTCGTTGCTCTAATAATGCAATACTTGATATATCTTACATTTTTAATATTGTTTGTTCTGATGACAGGCAACATGATTTAACAACAAAAACCCTGACATGGGTATAGATCATTTTACTGTCTAAAAGTTGAGAGAGCGAGAGCGAAAGACAGAGAGACAGAAAAAGAGAGGGGGAGAGAGCGGGAGAGAGAGAAACCGAGACGGCAGGGGTCAGGGGTGTGGAGAAAGGGAGAGGGCGGGACAGACATGAGGAGGCAGAAGGAAAAGGAGGAAGGAGGAAGGACAAATGCAGGTAATTGAACCTGCTTGCAACAACCTGAAGATTTCGTCTGATACGTATTGAGCTTAACAGATGAGTAGGGAGATTTTAATTTCAAGAGTTTTAGTGAACAGAGTATGACTCTGCAAAAATCCATATGAAATGTGAAGAGAACTAGGAAGCAAAAAAAAAAAAAAAAGAGTTTCTGGAAACCCACAGGAATTAAACAAAAAGGTACGTTGTCTTAAAGGGAAAGGGAAAAACCGAAAACTGCCAAATTTGAGACTCTAATTATGATTTAAAAAAAAAAAAACCCGAGAAGGTCTTACGTATGTTTTATATATTCATTCATTATGCTGTGTATTTCGCACATCCAAAGTCTCATTTCGCTGCGTTACTTCTCAGGAAAAGAAAACTGCATTAAAGCAAAGCACTGGCTCGTCTTGAGTTCTGCTTAGGTTTCACCAGGAATTTCACCAAAACTGAGTCACCTCTTAGAGACTTAGAAAAGAGCTTTGCTCCTTTCAATTTTCCCGTGCTAATAACACTTGCACACCCTTTAGACTAAGGAGGAGAGTAGATGGTATTGTTTCTAGCATTTAAAAACAGTGACATCCTTGGCAAGGGCTTAGCAACACCGTGGTTAGATCCTGAGGTCATCACAGGGTTTATCCAGGGCCATCACGAAGGTGGACGTTGAGCCAAGAGGGCGCTGGGCCGATCTCAGCCACTCAGATTGCCTTCAGTCCACAGCAGTGGGCCACTGGTCTTCTAGACAGATTGATAACAACAGCAGAAATTTTTTCTTTAACTGTGTTGCTCCATTTTTTTTTCATACCATATACAGATATAGCCAAGAATAAAAAATGAAAATGATACAAAGAGAAAAAGTCATTAAGCTTAGCACTGAAAACTTTGAAGGCAACTAGATTATTTTTTGAGACTCAGTCAACAAGCTGCTCCAGCCTGATATGCATATTTTCAACAGGAAGCTAGCCAGTGCTGCTTTGAGTGGGGTCAACTGCGACCGCAACATGACGGCATTGAAAGAGCTAATTCACTTAAAACGAGTGATCCAGCCAACCAGAGGAACAGTACCAACAAACCTTCGCAACGGCTTTTATATCTTTTTAGTATTTGCAATGTTTAATATTTTAAGGATTTAAGTTTGACATTTAAGAAGTAAAGCATTTCTCTAGCTGCTGGCGTACCACGTGAAGGTGCTGTGAAACGCGTGTTTGCACGTCTTTTAGAGTTGAGTGTCATTACGACTTGGGCTCTATGTTTCTGTTTACTTAAAAATTGTACTTGAGTGAATTTAGAATAAGAATTTTAAAATAACGTATGTGTGCATAGCTGTCCCTGTTTTTAAGATATCACACATCATTAACAGAACTAAAAAAAGTGGAAATACTAAGTTTCGGTGCAAATATTAAAAAGCTTATTATTGATATGGAAACTAAAGGAAGACAAGATAAAAAGTAGAAGAGCTATCAAGTNGAATTTAGAATAAGAATTTTAAAATAACGTATGTGTGCATAGCTGTCCCTGTTTTTAATATATCACACATCATTAACAGAACTAAAAAAGTGGAAATACTAAGTTTCGGTGCAAATATTAAAAAGCTTATTATTGATATGGAAACTAAAGGAAGACAAGATAAAAAGTAGAAGAGCTATCAAGTGTTTCCCCCACCCCACTCCTCCACCGCACGGCTTGCAGGATTGAAACAAGCCCGGGGAGTGAAAGTGCTCGATCCTAACGACCAGCCCACCAGACGCCGCCCCACGCTCACTATGAAAAGCTGCCGTAGCCCTAGGGCCCTTTCCCCTTACGTACACACGCACGCATAGAGCGTCAGGCACCCACCTGCGGCTCTAGTGAAGAGAAGGTGTGCTTTTCATCCCTTCGCACGTTGTGTGCCTCCCGTAGAAGCGCCGCTGTCAGTTAGGGTATTACCAGGAAAGGACTAAAACAGGTGCCTGAGGCTGATCGATATTTTAATGTCGTCCAGATGCCGAATGTCATTTGCCAATTCAGCCTTGCCATATGGATCTGACTCCCAACTACATCTTTTGTTAATTTTTTTTTCCTGATAAAAGTGAGGGTGTGATTCATTCATACAGAATCCATCTTTACTTTCCTGCCTGCCTGCCATTTTCCTTGCTACATTCTTTTGTTTTAATGACTGTTCGTGTGCGCTCAGTCGCTTGTCACGTCCGACTCTGGGACCGCATGGACTGTAGCCCGCCAGTGTCCTCTGTCTATGGGGTTCTCTAGGCAAGAATACTGGAGTGGGTTGCCATGCCCTCCTCCAGGGGATCTTCCTGACCCAGGGATCGCACCCTCCTGCTCTTCAGGGATTGTCTCCTGTTTTGCAGACAGATTCTTTACCGCAGAGCCACCAGGGAGGCCCCTTCAATGACTTCAGGTTCTAATAATTAATGGTACCAATTCACTGATAAGGAACTAAACTCCTTTTTTCTAATAATGTTGTCATTTAAAAGAACAACGGTGGCTTACTATTTTCAGGTTAGGAGAACAATATTATCTTTTTGATAAAAGAAAAGTCCGCATATCACCAAATGTCAATGTGATCGGAACAATACAGAACCACTTATGTTACCTGACATTTGGTTTTGCAGTATCAACATATTCTTCAAACTGGGATTTCTCTATTGTAGGGGGAAAAAAAAGCAATAAATATGGAGAAGTCTGTTTCATACATTTGTAGAAAAATTATTTTCTTGATTTTCAATTCGTTTTCAGAAATAACTGTTTTAAAAGCTAGCTTCAGCTTCTACATTCAAACGACTAAGGTCATGACATCTGGTCTCATCATTTCATGGCAAATAGATGGGGAGAAAGTGGAAACGATGACAGATTTTATTTTCTTGGGTTCAAAATCACTACAGATTGTGACTGCAGCCATAAATTTTGCTCCTTGGAAGAAAAGCTTTCACAAACCTAGACAGTAGATTAAAAGGCAGAGACATCACTGTGTTGACAAAGGTCAGTATAGTCAAAGCTGTGGTTTCCCAGCAGTCATGTACAGATGTGAGAGTTGGACCATAAGGAAGACTGAGAACCAAAGAATTGATGCTTTCAAACTGTGATGTTGGAGAAGACTCTTGAGAGTCCCTTGGACTGCAAGGAGATCAAGCCAGTCAATAATAAAGGAAATCAGCCCTGAATATTCATTGGAAGGACTGAAGCTGAAGCTCCAATACTTTGGCCACCTGATTCGAAGAGCTGACTTCAAATTGACTGGAAAAGACCTCAGTGCTGGAAAAGATTGAAGGCCAGAGAGGAGGGGGCGACAGAGGATGAGATGTTTGAATGGCATCGTCTATACAACGGACACGAGTTTGAACAAACTCCAGGAGATGGTGAAGGACAGGGAAGCCTGGCGTGCTGTAGTCCATGAGGTCATAAATAGTTGGCCACGACTCAATGACTGAACAATGCTATTGTAATCCATTATCTACTCTTCAGTGGTCACCCAGCATGAGGAAAAGAGAGTAAGATGACGATAAAGGCGTAGGGTCTGAATTTTTCCCATGCAGAACATCAAGCATGTTATCAAGTAGGAGAACCACTGCTAATGATCCCTGGATGTAGTGAGATCTGCATTCTAGGTGAGTTTATGGGCTCAGGTGTATCTGACTCTTTGCGAAACCATGGACTGCAGTCCGCCAGGCTCCTCTGTCTACGGCATTCTCAATGGTTGTTCCTTCATTTTGTCAAGGAGTCAGTGTCTATTTGAGTCCATTAGGTGATCAGAAAAGCTGCTTTAGCTCACTGAGTCAGTGGGAAAGGCCGCAGGGAAGTGGTTATGTGTTTACCATCTCGAACACTGGGCAGAGAGAGCCCTCTCACCACGGAGTACATGGCAAGCAAAGACTAGACCAGAATTACAGACCATTCCAGTGCAGGCTGACAAGGCTTTCCCCTCCCCGCCCCGCCCTGCCCTCCTCGCCTAGACAAGAAGTGCATACTGAGGACACTGCGCTGTTTCTCCCAGCTGTTGAGCTTGCCTTTCAGAGGGCTTACCTCTCATCGACAGTAGTGGCGGTTTTGGCTTCCCTCTTTGAGCTGCCGCTTACCCAAACCAAAGCTAAAACAGTGGCAGGTGGAACCTTCCAGTCCCTTTCTATTGGAAGAACTTCAATCACGCGCACACAGAGGTTGGTACGAACAGAAAATGGAACCCCGTTGTGGAGGGATGCTCTGTGTCAGCACGTGGCCCAGTGGCTAGGAGCCACTGGCATCCCAGGAGGAGTGGGTGCAGCTTCTATCTGGGTTGTTGCGTCATCTTCCTGAAGGAGCGGAAACGCCTCTGGCAAGGACAGAAGCAGGAGGAACACTAAAGGAAGGGACGGCAGCCGGGCGGTATTTGCCAGGCAACGGGAGCTGAAGGTCAGGATACACTTTGCTCTGGTCATTTTCTTAAAGTCACGAAGAGGTCAGTGGAAAAGGAGTTCAGCCACTAAGCTCCTCCTCCTGAGTCCTCATCCCTCCCTCCCCTTCCAGTAGTCACGCTCTCTAACCCTTCTCATCGCACCCTCAACTCCACTGAAATCTATAACCACTGGTGAGGCCCTACCAAAACTCTCCTCTCAAAGTGTCACAAAATGCCCCACAGTCACTGTGTCCCTCTGCCACTTGCCACCGGCTGCCCCCAGAAATAGCACATTTCCATATGTTACAAATACCATGCCTGTGTGTGTGCACGTGTGAATGTGTGTTTGTATTTGCATAAAAAACAAGTTTCAAAAAAAGGAACGAAAACTGGAGAATTTTGCATTTTAGGTGTTCTTTTTTTTTTTTTTTTGTATTTGCGCAGACCGTTTTAGGATTTTCAGTCTCAACAAAACACTATTAAAACAAAGAATCTAGTAAAATATTTGTGCATGTACTGCTAAACAATTCTAGCAATTTTATTAAGCAATACCTTTATTATTTTGAATATTCTTAACAGACTGGAACAAAACAGGTTTTTGTTTTTTTTTTTTATTCAAAACAAAATATGCATACTGTAACGCGTGTCGCAGAGTTAGGTATGATGCAGGGATTAAAGTTTTGTTTCAACAAAAACAAATGCCTGGGGGAATTTCATAGCTAGAAAGTTAAGAACTAAGTTTTGTTCGCTAAGAGGACCTGTTCCACGGTTTATCTTCGTCTCCCAGCTGTACAGCAGTCATCCCCGAATCGCAGTTCCCGAGTGTAGTTAGAGAACAGTAAGGAATGTGAAGTGGTTATTTTTTAAAATTATTTGTTTTGTTTGTTTTAAAAACAGCCCTTATTAACTCTTCCTTTCACTGATCCTACTGTAAACTCATAAAAGCCTTGTTTGTTTGTTTGTTTTTAAGAAAGCGAATTCATAGACACTCAGCGGGTGAAATGTTCCCACAAAAAGGAAAAGTACAGACAGAACGATCCGAGTTCTCCTCTCGCCTTCAGCTACCTAGCGCATGGGACGTGACAGCGATTCTGCACTTGAATGAAGATGGCTGCCCTACTTTTTGAAAAGAAGGTCTTTTTCATAATGCTGAGTTGGATACACTTTACACCTGGAGGAATTAACAACCCTGTGTGTGGGAATACCGGGCTGAAACGGTCTAGACTCGGTATGCAGCAGGTGTCTGTGCACGTCTGCCAACTCCCCCGCAACAGAAAAGGAGGGGAAAGAAGTCCAGATTTGAGTCCTCGGATTCCTTTCCCCCTGACCGTGGGCAGCATGTGCTCGAGTATTCCTGCAACAGAACTGAAATGCTACTGAAAGCCCAGCCGCCAGCGGGCTTTGTGGGGTGGGGGGTGGGGTGTCCCCACCTCCTCACACCCCCTGCCCTGGGCAGCTGCCTCCAGCCACGTGACCAGTGAGGAAGGCCCGGGGCCCTTGGGATGAACCCAACGGAGTTCAAGGTAATTTTCTTTGCTTTTTTATTTTCAACATAAAGATGCGTTAACTGTCTGATGCCACCTGTTAAGGAGAGCACTTGTTTGTTCAGCTAGAAGGGGGCCCCCCCTTTCTGCAATAGCAGCTCAGAGGCCCAGCGGAGCAGGCACTGTGCCCACTGCGGCGGCGACGAAGGACTGAAGCAAGCGGATGGCATCTGCTGGGGAGGGAGGCCCCGGGCGGGCTGGGTTGGGGGGAGTGGGTTCCTTAGGCAGGAGGCAGAGTTAGGGAGCTTTTTATTTTATTTATTTTTTCTTTTCTTTTTTTTGTCTTTTTTCCTTTTTTATGATTTTTTTTGTGTGTTTGTGTGTGTGTTGTAGTTTTTTTGTTTTTTTGTTTGTTTTTTTTTTGGCTATACCGCAAGGTCATAGCTGTCATTCCGCTAATAGAAACAGACAGGACATGAGACAAAACTATCTGATGAACACACACAAATGACTAGAAATATATATATATATATATAGAGAGAGAGAGAGACAGTGAAAAGACTTAGTTTACCTCTGAGAAACCATCCCCCAAAATAAAGCCTGTATTAACAAGTGCAAAACAAAACAGATAAACTCAAGTCCAAAGGAAAGCAAAGAAAACCTCCAAACATTAAAACACAGTGTATAAAATGTGAGAAATCGAAGTCACTTTCCAGCCTTTTAGTCCGTAAAAAGCTGTGTGTGTGTGTGTGTGTGTGTGTGTTGTGGGTGTGTGTGGGGTGTGTGTGTGTGTGTGTGGTATATGTGTGTGTGTGTCTCCTGGTTTGGATTCAGGCCATCCAGGCCCTGCGCCAAAGGATGCACGCGCAGGTCCGGTACCCAGGCGGGGATGCGCCCACAAGTCCGGTACCCAGGCTTGGATGTGCGCGGGCGGGCGGCCGGGGCAGCGAGGATGCTCCAGAGTGCGGAGTCCCTACTCCTCGCTGGCCGAGCGTTCGTCCAGCGCGTGGACGCCCCCGACGCCCAGGGCCGAGGCATTGTGCGCCGCCGAGGCCGTGAGGACCGTGTGGAGAAGCATCAGCACGAGGACACACAGCCTAAGTCTGCTGGGGCCCAGCCTGGGCGCCGCCGAGGCCGAGAGCGACGTCCGGGGGCAGGCACCGCCTCTGTCCACTGTCCCCCTGGAGGGGCTCTTGGGTTTTGCTTCTCTCCTGACGTCACAGCATTCTGGTTCATCATTGGTTAGAAAGGTTTCGTAGAGCCCTGGGTGGGGGATGAAGAAAGCGCATGGTTAGCCGGAAGGAAGGTGAGCGGGAAGGTGCTCAGGGCGGAGGACAGCGGGTGACCTTAACGTCTGACCCACCGCGTCGTCATAGCCAGTGTAGAGGAAGGTCACGGCACTATGGTCTGGGTCAGCGGCCCCCCGCACTCCCAAGCCAGCGCTTTCAGGCTCCTCGCTGTTCTCTTTTGGGCTCTTGGTGGTCACCCCCTGAAAGTTCTGGCTTGTGATGGAAAATCGGGGATGCAAGATTTCATTGCACCCAAATCAGAGTCCCACGTTCTGGATCCATGTGGTGCCACCAAAGACATTCAGCCACCATTATTTTTTCTTTACTAGGACTGTGATTAATTAATGCCATGCATAGTGACACCACCTAGTCACACTTTAGCATATTTCATTTAGGAAACAACCACCCAAACAAACTAAAAAATAAAAATTAAAACAAACAAAAAAGGAAACAACCACCCAACCGTAATACCAGAGCTACAGGGATCATGTCAATAATCACTTCCTTTCTGGAACCTCACCATGGTTCACATCTCCCTTTCTTGATGAATTGGCTTAACTATCTGCACACCAAGTGCGTGACCCTTTTCCGAACACGTCTCTTATTCTTCCATTTGCTATTATCCTATTGATGACTGCTTAAACTGAAGCCTTTATTGTCTTCCGCCTGGACCTCTGCCCCATGCTTCTCCCTTTCCAATTCTCCAGCACTGCTTTTCAGTAATTGTGGGTGTAATTCATCTCTCACTCTCTTATTTTCTCTCCCTTTTTTTTCCCCTTCCCTAGCCACATAATCTCAATTGCTCTTCTTCCTCTAAAAACACACACTGTTCTTAATTTTAAACTGACAAATGGATATTTTGGAAAGTTTTGAGGGGTGAAAAGATAAAACAACTGGCTTTCTATAACCTCTCCAATCTCCTTTCTTGTTACATCATATGTAACATTTTTATGAGGTTACTTAAGCCATTTTGTATCTTTTTTTTTTTTACTTGACTGAAACATTTTCTCATGAGAGCATGGTGTTTCTACACCAATTTTATCGTTGCTCTTAAGTTTGAAAAACTTAAAAATGATGATAGAGTAGCTGTAAGGATTAAATATGATTATATATGTAAAGTGCTTGACTCAGGATATAGCACAGAGAAATAATTTGAAAAAATCCGGCTACTCTGAATTGTAATCACTATTCTTAATAATGTCTCAGGCTTCCCTGATGGCTCAGATAGTAAAGAATCCACCTGCTGAAGCAGGAGACCTGGGTCCCATCCCTGGGTCAGGAAGATTCCCCCTGACAAAGGGAATGGCTACCCACTCCAGTGTTCTTGCCTGGAGAATCCCATGGACAGAGGAGCCTGGAGGGCTACAGTCCATGCGGTCAACAAGCGTTGGACACGACTAAGCGACTAACATACGCAGTAATGTCTCATTGACTCTACTCAACTCATGAAATCTAGTCTCCTGTCTCCTCTTTCAGACTCACTGCTCAGGGCTCCGGACATCCTGAACTCCTGGCAGTTCTCAGAACACGTGACACTTTCACCCAAATCTGTACTACATGGCCCAAGCTTCTTTCTGGAATTTTCTCCATCAATTCATAACTTTAATTTCTCCTTCAATAGAGCAATTATATCTTTTCTTTTAATCACAATTGCTCATTTTCATGTCAATTTTTCCTTACTATGTGTCACTGTATGAGCAAAATCTATATAGTATCAGCCTCACATTCCCAATGTGTTGCAGAATGTCTGAATAAAATAGATACTTAATGAGATTTGTTACATGAATAAACTCAATATATATTTACTCAGTAAAAGAGTCTATTAAATAATACACAATGCAACCTTCATTTCTTAAAAAAATGACCAAGATATCCTTATAATGATGCTTACAATAGTCATTTCTTCTTAGGCATTCAAAGGTAAACTTCACCTTCGCCTAGGTAGAATATGGAAAAAAAAACTGAATTAATGAGGTCTGCAGCTCTAACATTTTTATCGTATGATATTTTCTTCTTTCAAATAAGATACCTCATTGGTAGACTAGTCATTTATTGAAGTATATAAGTTTTTCGAAATTATACTCTTCAAAGAAGAGTTTATAGTTAAGATTATAACAATAGAAATCTAAAGGGCATTTAGATAGACATTTTGGAATGTTAACAGTCAGAATACAGAATACGTTTAACAATGTCATCCAAATAACAACTTTTTCCCAAGTTGCTCAGAACCAGCTTGCTGATTTATACCTGAAGTCATTTCAGAAAAAAATAAGGTAATTCATTCAGGCCAATACACGTACTCTTCTTGACTAAAAAATTAATACTCTTTCCCTTTTCCATTTGTTAAGCACTTTTATTCAGGGTGGCACATTCCTATTAGTCATCAAATACTTCTACAAGATATTTTATTAAAAAATTCGCCCACCCTCCCATCTCAAATTCTTCCTCCTCAGAGGCAAATATTGCCCTTCTTTTCTTTCTTTCTGTACTAGCTCCATGTCTGGAAATAACCTGCTTTACACTCTTCTTGAATTTTCATTTTTTTAATCAGTATCTATAGATCTCCCCCACCCCAGAACAGATGAGGATAAAACATTCATTCTGAGCCTTCTCCAGGCAAAAGTAACCCCCATTCCTCTATGGTGTAGCAAGTTTAATACATATGTTCCTTTATTAGGATGCTGTAAAAACAAGTCTCAACTCAGATGTGCAGTGAACTTTCATTTTCTGTTCTTATTGCAGGTTTTCCTACAGGTAACGATTATCTTAGAGTTTTCTGTGTACTTACTAACTTAATACCAGTACTTTGCCAACTCTTTCCTATCAGCTTTACTTCCCTAAACAATCTCCTGCCCAGGTCTTTAACCATCTGGGCTGGTTGCCTTTATGCCTAATGCACAGATTCCAGCCTGAAAACTGCAGTGAACTTCCCCCTCGGCAATGCTGGCAGCCTCTCTCCTTTCTCTTTTTCCATATTCCTCTTAGCTCATTTTGGTGGACCAGGCATCTAGTATATTCATAAGGACAAATTCTAGAGTAAATTTCTGAGAAGCTATATGCCTAAAATGCTCACCTCACATCTAACTGATCATTTGGCTGATCGTGGAATTCTGGTCTAGAAATTCTTATCCTTCAGACTTGAGCATTACTCCCATAATTTTTCCCCATGTGACTCAGTGGTAAAGAATCCGCTTGCCAATGCAGGAGACACAGGGAACCTAGGTTTGATCCCTGGGTTGGGAAGATCCCCTGGACGAGGAAATGGCAACCCACTGCAGTATTCTTGCCTGGAGAATCCCATGGACAGAGGAGCCTGACTGGTTACATTCCATGAGGCTGCAGAGTCGGACCCGACTGAGAGACTGACACCATGTAATAATTTTATTGAGGTTGTCTGTTTCTGAAAATGCTGCCACTGTAATTTCGGAGCGCTCTTTCACGTGCACTCTGCGTTCTTCCCAGGGTGGCTGTTCTCGCTGCGCGGTTGCAGTGTAGCGTTATCGCTCTGAGCTGCTTCCAGGGCTTTTGTTTTGTCTGTTTCATGTCCGGGTTGTTTGCTCTTCTTTGTTTGTTTCTTTTCTTTTTATTCTTCTTTTTTTTTAACATGGGAAGCCCTGCTCATGTCTGTCACCTGGTCCAACAGTTTTTTCCAACCATCTCCAAAAAATAGGGCTCCCCTCCCACAAGGGAGTATGCCAGCGTCTTTCTCTGCCGAGGGAGCATGGGTTGCGGAGATGCCTCGTGAACACACTTCCGCCTGGTCCCCTTATGTCGTCGCCTCCTCGGAAGTGTTCCATGGTGCCCATTCCTGTGTCTGGGTGGAGTCTTGCGGAGAAATCTGGTTGACTCCTTGCGTCCTCTCGACTGCTTTAGCGTTCGTTTCCCCAGGAGTCAGCAAATCCTTTCAAACAGGCACTGACCTTCTCCCTGGCTCCTACGAGGGCGTGGTGGTTGTCGCCCCGGCCAGTCTTCCGCCCTTTTGGATTTCCGCCTGGTAACAGTGTCTGTCTTTCAGGTCTGCCTGGAAAGCTCTGCTGCGCTCTTCCCTCCATCCGTCTGCCCTGTCCCCGTGTCTGGTCACCCCTCCAGCCAGGACTGCTGCCTGCAGCTGGATCAAGCCTGTCTCGGGGTCTCCCCAGAAACTCCCCGAGGTTGAGCACAGGCCCTGGGCAGCCACCTCCAACAACCAGGGCACCTGTGAAAGCCAAACCAGCCTCGGGTTTTTTTCTTTTTTCTTTTCTTTTTTCCATCTGCTGAATAACCTTCTACTCTTACTCCCTCACAGGTGTGGTTCCGAGTTCCTCCTGCTCGACCACCTGGACCCAGACACTTCCTAGGAAAGCCAACTTAGAGCAACTGACTCGCCCTCCTCATTCAAAGGAGCCATAAGGACACGTTGCCAAATGAAAGAATTTTGCAAATAACAATCTCATTGCACAAATACATAAGGGGATGAACAAAGACAAAAGCAGATTTTCAGTTAAGGAAATGTTGTTCTGATATATTTTGCTACAAACTCTTCTCTTTGCAATCTTTAATGAACCAATATCTGACACTGAATTATAACAACTATATTCTTGATCTTTTTATACTTTTCTCTGTAGTGTGTTGTACACTGAAGAGTTTCCCAATGATCTGAAAGGGCAGTTCAGTTCACTTACACTCACTCTCAGACCTGTGGTGCCTGTTCTTATCTTAATCATGATGTAATAATATTTGCAAACATTTAAAAGTGTTTCTTGACCATTTCCTTTGTTGCTTATCTAATCATTTGCAGTGTGGATTTAAGTGCATATCTTCTAATTTGTTAAATATGTGCGATTATTAATTCTACTAGAACTTACCATTTATTTAAAAAAGAATCACACATTTGGACAAATTTGTCTGATTATCAGGATCAATGATGAAGTTATCAAAATTTCACTTCCTTCAATTTCTAATCCCTCATCATTTTTGAGGCTATAGTCAGATGTCTGAAACTTGTTTATTATCAAATTACTAACTTTTTGTATCTTCCCCTCAATGATTATTAATAATATTTGCATATTGTTTTAAATGTACCTTACTCAGGGATTATTCAGTTGCATTTAAAAGAAACTTACTAAGAGCAAATTTAGGCAACAAAACCAAACCAAACCAAGTACAATTAATGGGAGGAATATGTCAAAAATTCAAGGCTATTCCATAGTCAAAACTATGGGTTTTCTAGTAGTCTTGTATGAATGGGATGTAAGATTTGGATCATAAAGAAGGCTGAGCACTGAAGAATTGATGCTTTTGAACTGTGGTGTTGGAGAAGACCCTTGAGAGTTCCTTGGACAGCAAGGAGATCAAACTAGTCCATTTTAAAGGAAATAAATCCTGAATATTCACTGGAAGGACTGATGCTGAAACTTCAATACTTTGGCCACCTGATACGAAGAGCCAACTCATTGGAAAAGATCCTGATGCTGTAAAAGATTGGGGGCAGGAAGAGAAGTGGGTGACAGAGGATAAGATGGTTAGATAACATCATTGACTCAATGGACATGAGTTTGTGCAAACTCCAGGAGATGGTGAAGGACAGGGAAGCTTGGTGTGTTGCAGTCAGTCCATGGGTCTCAAAGAGTTGGACATGACTGAGCTACTGAACAACAACAATAGCCTTTCTTCACTTCATCTTGTTTTCTGCCCCTTTCTGCCCAAGCTGGCCGTGTTTTGCTAATATAAAATTCTCACTGGCTTTGTGAGACTCCATGTCACAAGGGTTCACCCTAGGAGACAAGAAGCCCACAAACCCTTCCTAGATAGTCCCTCCTGTACCTATGGCTGCTCCTCAAAGGGCTGAGGGCAATCTATGAGTCACACCTAATCGCTTCAAAAGCCTTTTGAGCAACTTAATGCTCTGACCTTCCAAACTTCCCGAGGTCATAAAATGGTTGTACAGACACAACCTCAGGAATTGTGTTTTGTTTTCTCTAGGGCATGATTTCCCAAGAGCAATTTTTTTTTTAATCTTTTGCCATCTCGGTAGACTGAGATTTTTTTCAAATCATCAAATCCTGGTTTCTCATTGTTTAATAATTATTCTCTCAGTGTGTGTCTCTCCTTTTGCATTTTATATAAGTAACAAGAAAAAACCTGGTGACACCTTAAACATTTGCTTGGAAATCTCAGCTATGGAGCCAACATCATCACTTAGCATCTCTGCTTTCCAGATAACTGCAGATACAGTTTTGCTCACCTTTTTTTCTTTTAAAATCCATTTATATATTTTTGCCCATGTTGGACCTTAGTTTCTGCACAGGGTTTCACTAGTCTTGGCTCATATGTGTAGTTTCCCTGCAGCATGTGGGATCTTATTTCCCTGACTGGGGATCAAACCTGTATCTTCTGCCTTGGAAGGCCGATTTTTAATCACTGGACAACCAGAGAAGTCCCCTCTGCTAAGCTTTTTGATACCACTGAAGATGTTTCCAATTTCCATGAACACATTCCTCATTCCCTTCTGAGCCGTCCCTGGCAGGTTTGAATGACCATATTCCTACTAACATCCTTTTGAAGGCAATCTGGGCTTTTTCTATCATGCTTCTCAGAATTCTTCCAATGTATTCCACTGCCTGGTTCCAAATGCATCTCTGCATTTCTAGTCAATCCTAAAGGAAATCAACCCTGAATATTCAGTGGAAGGACTGATGTTGAAGCTGAAGCTCCAATACTTTGGCCACATAATGTGAAGAAACAACTCATTAGAAAAGACCTTGATACTGGGAAAGACTGAGGGCAGGAGGAGAAGGGAGCAACAGAGGATGAGATGGTTGGATGGCATCACCGACTCAACGGACATGAGTTTGAGCAAACTCCGGGAGACAGCAAAGTACAAGGAAGCCTGGCATGCTGCAGTCCAAGGGGTCACAGAGAGTCAGACGCAACCTAGCAACTAGACGACAACAGCAAAGGCATTTGTTACAGCTGCACTCCACTTTTACATGCTGGAATCCCTATTAATTTTCCATTTATCGCTGCTACAAAAAGCTGTCACAGACATCAGAGTAGCTTAAAATGACATCCAGATATAGCCTGGAACCAGCCCAGGCTCCAACCTATTGAGCTGTGAGCTTACACCTGGATGCCATTTTAACCCAGGACGATGTTGGTGACAATATCTGATGAGGCTGAAATCAAGGCATTGGCCATGATTCTCCATACTGGATCAGGAGGCTGGCGGAATTCAGTTTCAAGTGGCTGTAATGCTGAGCTCTCTGCTACCTTGCTGGTTGCTGCCTGGAGACTCCTGAGCATCCAGAGACCTCCTGGGTTTCTGGCTCACGGCCCCTTTCTCCATCTTGAAATCTAACAGCAGTGGGTTGAGTCCTTCCCATGCTGTCCATTTCTGTGATCTCTCCTTCAGCTTCATCTTTCTGGCTGACACTTCTGAATACTGTGATTATGGTGGGTGGGCCTGGATAACCCAGGATGATCTCGCTAGTTTAAGGTCAGCTGATTAGCCACCTTAATGCCATGTGAAAAGTCCTTTCTGCCATGTAATGTGCCATATTCACGGGCTTATCAGGAGAGACCACAGGGGCTGAAATCTTGGCTACAACACAGACCTTAATATCCTTCTCATTTCACTGTGGGTTCGGATACCTTGTGATATCTCATTGGATATTTCATATATTTGTTGTTTTCTCTCTTTTTTTGAATTGGAATTTGATGTATCACTCTTTTTGTTTTTGGTAAATTAATTTATTTAATTGGAGGCTACGTACTTTACAATATTGTGGTGGTTTTTGCCATACATTGACACGAATCAGCCATGGGTGTACCTGTGTTCCCCATCTTGAACCTCCCTCTCACCTCCCTCCCCATCCCATTCCTCAGGGTCATCCATCCCAGTGCACCGGGCCTGAGCGGCCCTGTCTCATGCATCAAACCTGGACTGGTTGTTTTCTAAAATTTCAAGAAATTATATCTCCACATGGCTTCTTCGCAGCTTCTCTTGTTGGGGCTCTTGCAATCTAAGCATAGTTTTCTTCCACACTGGAGAAATTCCTTCTAGCATGGCTTTGATTATAAATTCCTTTCCCCATTTCCACCTTCTTACCATTTTTGTTGTTTCATTTTGTTTTGTCCACGTGGGGTGGACTCTGGTCCTTCCCTGCAATGCTTCTTCCTCATGTCGCCTTCAGTTGTCACGTCTCTCCTGGAGACTGTCTTCAGGGTGAGTGAGCGGAGATGGAATGGGCAAATGTCAGCTCCCTGCCCAACACTCCCAAAAGTCCTTAGTAGGAAGGCTCCTTCACACCCATCCAGGAAGCTCATTCAGTGTCTAGAGAGTGGATCCTGGCTTTTGTGGGCAGACGCCCTGCTGCACAAGCAGGACTGGAGAGAATCTGTTGGCTCAGACGTCAGCCCAGGCTCCCGCTCCTTCTGTTCTGCTCTCTCTCTGTCCCCGGAGCAGCTCGTGGTCGTCACAGGGTCCCAGTGGCCGAATGGTCCCCACGTGGGCTGCGGTCTGCTCTCAGAGCCCACTCTGCTGGCCCACAAGGTTCTGTGTTCCCCAGAGGCCTGCACCTGCCTTTGCCCTCCTGCACATTTTTAAAAACAGTCTCTGTTTTAGCCGTGTCCCCCTTCCTAGGTTTTATAGCTTCCATGAATGTATCCCATTTTGTAGTTTTTACTTCAACTTCAGTAACAGTCAGAGGTAGGTGGGAAGTAAAAGTCTGGTTTCAGCTTGCCACCTTGAATGGGAAGTCACACCCAAACTCAAATGCAGTGGTCTACTCATTACCAAGACTACTTTTTGGAGGGCTTCCCAGCAGTGCTCATGATAAAGAACCTGCTGGCCAATGAATGCGACGTAAGAGACACAGATTCAGTCTTTGAGTTGGGAAGATCCCCGGGAGAAGCGAATGCAACCCACTCCTGTATTCTTGCCTGGAGAATCCCATGGACAGAGGAGCCTGGAGGGTTACAGTTCATGGAGCCACAAAGAGTTGGACACCACTGAAGGGACTTAGCACAAGACCATTTTTTACTAGCACATAAATCCTTAGCATTGCAAAAAAACAGTTTCTGAAATTAGTATTTCACCTTTAATATCCTTTTGTTTTATGTTTGTTACAACAGTGGGTTCACACGCATATAACCTAGTATTTATTTAGAAATAACATACAAAAAATATATAATTAGCACCAGTATATAACCTGTATCCACGTTTTTAAAAAAGGTAAACACAAAATAAGTGGCCTGTAGAGATTTTGCTAAATTTCTGCAATTATTTGATCATTGGCATGGTAAAACTATATAAAATGAGAAGTCAATCTCAGAAATCTAGAAAAAAGTCTCCAAATCATAGTGACCATCTGCAGAAATAATAAGACTTAAGAGCATCTATATATTTATAACCTTTACAGTAGCTTTTTAAGGCAAGGGCAAATTGTAAGTAAGTAAAGTATGCTGTTGTTGCTATTTAGTTGCTAAGTCATGTCCAACTCTTTAGGACCCTATGGACTGTAGCCCACCAGGCTCCTCTGTCCATGGGATTCTCCAGGCAAGAATACTGGAGTGGGCTGCCATTGCCTTCTCCAGGGGATCTTCCTGACCCAGGGATCGAACCCAGGTCTCCTGCATTGGCAGGTGGATTCTTTACTGCTGAGCCATCAGGTAAGCTCCCAATTAAAGTATATATTTGAAACTGATTAGTTTTATTTCTGAAAGGAGTAGTGGCGCATGTGTCAGACCCATATGATAAGTTTTAAGGCTAATGGCACTCTTAGCTCTAACTATTCCATCTTTACTATGAACACCCAGCAATCCACTTATCTCCTGGAGAACAGTATTTGTTTAATGAAGGAGAGAAACCAAAGGATCATGCATTAACACCGTTGAGCGGTAAGAGATCCTTTCAGTGGATTAAATATATTAGCACATGTACATAACCAACAAAGGTCTGTCAGTCAAGGCTGTGGTTTTTCCAGCGGTCATGTATGGATATGAGAGTTAGACTATAAAGACACCTGGGCGCTGAAGAATTGAGGCTTTTCAACTGTGGTGTTAGAGAAGACTCTTGAGAGTGCCTTGGACTGCAAGGAGATCCAACCAATCCATCCTGAAGGAAATCATTCATTGGAAGGGCTGAAGCTGTATCTCCAATACTTTGGCCATCTGATGCGAAGAAATGACTCATTGGAAAAGACCTTGATGCTGGGAAAGATTTCAGGTGGGAGGAGAAGGGGACGACAGAGGATGAGATGGTTGGATGTCATCACTGGCGTGATGGATGTGAGTTTGAAAAGGCTCCAGGAGTTGGCGATGGACAGGGAGGCCTGGCGTGCTGCAGTACATGGGGTCACAAAGAGTCGGACACACCTGAGCGGCTGAACTGAACTGAACTGATAATCCAATAGTAAAACATCAGTACACGTATCAGGAATCAGGAAGAAAAGGGATATAGAGTCTCAAGAACTGCCCACACAAGTGCCTGCTTGTGTAAAGGTCATTCAAGGAGAACAGCTAAGTGTATGCTAGACAGAAGACAGATTGCTCTCAAAACTGAAAATTGTACAGAATGAAGATCAAAGGCCCACACTAAAATGGCAGAGAAGTCCTACAAAGAATTCACTCATTTCCTAAGACCATAAGCTAAATTTACGGATAAACTAGAAATGTCTTAAAGCTCAACAGAGAACTTCCTCAACAAAGGGTCCTAAATTTTTCTAGGATTTTACTAAAAGAACAAAGACTGTCTTCTGCAGCCTCAACAGAAGTAACATACAGCTGATAAATATCATGTTACATTGTTATTGCCCTAAAATGGTTACAGTGATATTTTTGGTTATGAAAAATTTACTCTAAGTAAATAAAGAGGAAAAAAATGTATCGGATGAAGAAC
This sequence comes from Neotragus moschatus, assembly GCA_006410615.1. Taxonomy (NCBI): domain Eukaryota; kingdom Metazoa; phylum Chordata; class Mammalia; order Artiodactyla; family Bovidae; genus Neotragus; species Neotragus moschatus. The sequence continues at coordinate 196,711 of SJYA01001712.1, read as the reverse complement.
ATATTTGCTCACCAAAGACATCATTTAATTTTCCACTGTGTCCTGAAGGATTCCTTTTAGGGTGGCCTGGATGTAGACTTCACCAGAAGGGGTGAAGGAGAGCCATGTGGGCTCCTGGAGGAGGAGCCCACACCCTAGACTGCAGCGGTCTCCACCTGTGCAGACCATCAGAGCCAGGGGCTGCTGGTGGGACAGAAAGACCTGTGTTCCTCCTCCCATTCCAAGTACCAGGGGCTCCCCTGGTGGCTCAGTTGGTAAAGACTCTGATTGTGATGCAGGAGACACAGGTTCAAGTACTGGCTGGGGAAGATCCCCTGGAGGGGGAGATGGCAGCCCACTCCTGTACTCTTGCCTGGAGAGTTCCATGAACAGAGGAGCCTGGTATGGGCTACAGTCCATGGGGTCATGAGAGTCAGACAGGACCGAGCAACTAAACCACCACCACCGCCACCATCGCCACCACCAGGGGCTTGAGCCAAGCGTGGCTGGTCAAAGTCACTCGAGGGAAGGAATAAGGATCTTGACTTATTCTTATTCTTATAATCTTGACTCCCCTTCCACCCCCCTGATCCAGCTATGGTTCTGAGGTGCCTTCATTTTTCTGCTTGGGTTGCCCTTACAGATGGGAAGGCTGTGTATGGGATTTCATGAAGTGCATTTCCAGGATTCAGAGAAACTCATTTAGCTGTGTCATGTAAGTCTAGGGGAAGGTGAAAAAAGTGGGTCCCTCCTAGATATTTGATCCCCTGGAAAAGGAAATGGCAACCCCCTCCAGTATTCTTGCTTGGAGAATTCCAGAGACAGAGGAGCCTGGCGGGCTGGGACAGTCCATGGGGTCGCAAAGAGTCAGACATGACTGAATGACTAAGGGCAGCATTGTTACCCAGCAAGAAAACTGCAGGTTCTTGTTAAGGAAATTACCTATTATGTTCCCCTTCTACTTATTTTTGCTATTTCTCCCCTGTGAAGTGACATGGTGGAGCTCACATACTGTAAATCAGTGTCATGTTTTGGTAGATTGCTCAGTCTTTTTTTAATTTGGAAATCCTTAGTAACTGTGACTCTGCAAAGGAAATAGCCTTAAAAACAGGAAACTACATTAAAAAAAAAAAAAAAAAAAGCCGAAGGCTGTGGAATCTCAAACAGTGACTGGTAATTGAAAAGACAGTTTTGCTAATGCTTTGATCAATCCACGAATGTATTTAGAGTACTAACAACATTTCCTGCTTTTCTTTCCAAAAAAGAAAAACAGACTTTCTATGTAATCACAAAACATGCTCAAACCATCCCGTGTGTGTGCTCTCCTGCCTACACACAAACACACACACACACACACACACATTGATGGCTTCAAGACATCAAGACACCTCGTAAATAGACCCTGACTTCAAATATGTGCTTTCTTTCCAATGAGGTAGGGGGGAACTATTTTCTTAATGTGATCACCAGTTTTTGAAACATTAAATGTGAACAAAAATAGTTTTGATTTTCATCAAAATGTTTTTACTCAAAACAAATGCCAAAATTTAGTTTGTCATACTAGGGCTCTAATGAAAAGCTAACAGTCTAGAATTGTTAGTGGATGGAGTAAGAAAATTAGTTTCAATATGTGAGACTCAAAATTAAATTTAATGAAAGAATTTAACTAGAATGATTATCTTTATTTGTCAGATGTGAACTGAATTGATTTCCAATAGTTTTGACATTCAAAGCAGGGCATTCAAGTGAAAATAAAGTATATAAGACAGGAATTTTTTAAAAAAAGGAATTATAAAAATATTGGAAGGAATCAGGCTGATGGCAGGAAGGTGGGTGTTTGGGGAACGAGTTATAGGTCCATTTAAAGAGGATATGGTTCATTAGAAGGCAGACTTCCATAAAAAGTAAAGTCATATCTTAGAGTCACACATATTTTCCACAGACAGATTCTGACATGTCATTTGACTAAGGACAGTATCAGGTATGTTGTTGTTGAGTCTGTAAGTCACGTCTGACTCTTTGCGACCCCAAGGACTGCAGCACGCCAGGCTTCCCTGTCCTTCACTATCTCCCTGAGTTTGCTCAAACTCATGTCCATTGAGTCGACGACGCCCTCCAGCCATCCCAAACTCTGTCGACCTCTTCTTCTCCTGCCTTCCATCTTTCTCAGCATCAGGGGCTTTTCCAATAAGTTGGCTCTTTGCATTAGGTGGCCAAAGTACTGGAGCTTCACATCGGTCCTTCCAATAAATACCCAGGGCTGATTTTCTTTAGGACTGACTGGTTTGACCTCTTGCTGTCCAAGGGTATCAGGAGTATTAGTCGTTTATCCTCTCAGTTACAGGGTCAGGTAGAGTAGCGTGGATTGGTTGATTTCACCCAGTGGCACTTGGGTTGTCTCTCTGTCATGCTTCCCAGTGTTGCTCCCTGAGGTCTGGTATCTGACAATGATGTCTAATTATTCAAGAAGTGCGAAGTGACAGAGATAAAATCCCTGAGGTTTAGTCTTTTTGGGGGTGTGGGTGGGGGGTAACAAGATCCAACACTCAGTTATGGATCTTCTGTGAGAGATACAGGGTATCCGTTCTTTGAGAGCAACAAAGGCATGTGTTCTGGTTTCTGTTGATTACATTTAAAAATACATATAGAAAGGTGTGTGTGTGTGTGTGTGCGCCCAGTAGTATTCCAACTGTTTGTGATCCCATAAACTGCAGCCTGCCAGGCTCCTCTGTCCTTGGGATTCTCCAGGCAAGAGCACTGGACTGGGTTGCCATTTCCTCTTCCAGGGGATCTTCCCGACCCAGGGACTGAACCTGCGACTCTCTGTCTCCTGCATTGGGAGGCGGGTTCTTTACCACTAACGCCACCTGAGAAGCCCATAGAGAAGTATATATAATATAAAACATGTAATTATATATATATATGTATACATATACAAATATATAGAAGCATATATTATATATATATATAGTAAACTGGGAAAGTATTAAGCTGAGACGATATGAAGGACAGTAAAAATGAGTTTTTGAAGTGAGTATCTCTCCGAGGCAATACAACATAACATCATGTGCTAAAAGCAGACTCCTTGGGCGTCTAATTTTCCACAAGAGAACAGAGCTGCAGGAAAAGGAAAAACCGCCTGAGTGATGGCAGAGAGAACAGGAAGAAGGGGGGGGGGAGAAGGAAGAAAGGGCTGCGCATTCAGTTAAGAATTAGATGTCAAGAGGAGACACAAAAAGGGAAAAAGGACCACACATGTTAAGGAGAGGGCCACAGCTGCGGGAAGGCTGGCCCCTCCGGATGTAAAGTGAAGTTCTGGTGAGCACGCAGGAGACCCGTGCTGCCCCGGGAGCCAGATGCCTGCGCTCGTTTGGAAGGCTTTAGGGGAAACCCAGGAGAAGAGTTGCTTCCTCTGTTCTTTGGTGGTCTTTTCTGCTTGGTTCAACTGCTGAGCGGTTGCGTTGGATGCATACGGCTGAGAGAAGCCCCTGCCTGCTTCCTCACTGCTCAGCCCTTTCTAGGTGACCCCTGGATCCATGAACAGTCGGGACCTTTGTCCTCCTTACAGTCGAGACCCCAGTGTCCATGCAGCCAGCAGGAACCTGCCCTCAAGAGCTCGTCGACAGCTCATGTCCTTCCAGCTCTAAACCTCCGTCAGACTCCACATGCGCAGTTTCCCTCATTATACGTTCACGATTGGTTCTTTTGTGCTAATTGATGGAGCTCATGATTTTTACGACATTTCACGCTTTTCCTGATGCGCCACGTGTTTTAAGCATTCCGTCTTTGCAGAAAGAATAACAGAAAAGAACAGGGATACAAGCCATTCTTTCTGTAAGGGTTGAGACTGGGGGTTTGAAAGCTGTCCACAAATCTCACAAAACTGTTATATAAAAAACGTGCCTGCATTTCCTCCCGACACCACAAGAGTGGGCTGGAAATGACGAGAACACACACATTTCCAAAAGGAAGGCAGTTTATCTAGAGGTAGAACGTTTGTCTACCTAGATGTTGCCTCTTTTTCATCAGGATTTCTCTTCTAGAGCAGTTTGAGGTCGGCAGCAATGCTGAGCAGAAAGTAGAGCAAGTTGATTTTCCAAACTGAAAAGGCACTACCCATAGTTTCCTGAGATGAAAGGTTTGCAGATTCAGGTTTAAAATCTTCTGATTAGGAAGCCTTGAAAACCGTGGACAGAGCAGACACAACAGCTTCGCAAACTGCATGTGGTGGTTTTAAATTCCTTCAAAGGGAACTCATGAAATCGATGAAAATAACTTTCTCATATAATTAAAACCGAGCCGTATTGGCTAATACTCTTTCTTCCTCATCATTGCTCTCTCTGCATAATTATTAGCCTCCAAATCCTCTGGGCTGAGCTCTCTCCTTGCCTTTATAATTCCTTTTTATTGCTTCTTCTCCTCTAATCCCCCAGGACTTCGAAAGTGCACAGAATCTGTCTCCATGGAAGGGTGAGGCCTTCTTCCGGTCTTGAACAAACAATGCTGAATGTGTTTGTTCTAGTCCCAGACCACCAGGCGTCATGCAGAGCCGCCGGGACAAGGCGCTGGGTGGCTTACGGGTTAGGACTTGCCAGCCTCACGGCTTTGGAGGCCGGGGCCGAGACCAGGGCTAGGCTGGGGTCAGGTGGTGGTTTTCCCTGCATCTTCCCTCCAGGTATGCTGCGGGTCCGAAGGGCCTCGTTGGACAAGGACACTGCTGTGAGATGAGTTGAGTTGTTAGAGCCCTAAATTTCAGCTCCTCTGAATGTGACCGTATTTAGAGAGGCCCTTGAAAGCGATGATTCTGTTAGAAGGAGCTTTTTGGAGTGGGAGTCCAGGGTGGCTCCTATGAAAAGAGAAAGCTTGGACATGGAGGAAGCCCCTGGGCACACAAACATGGGAAGAGCGTGCGAAGGCCCGGGGAGAGAGGCCTCTGGAGAAACGGAGCCAGCCAGCACCTTGACCTGCATGCCTGGCCTCCTGGGCTGAGGGATGACACCTTCTGTTGGTTAAACCCCTGTCTGTGGCATCTTGTTATGGCAGTCCAAGCAAGTTAACATGCCCGCTGGTCAGCACTGGGTTAGGGCCCATTCTGATTACCTTGTTTTAACCTGATTACCTCCACGTGTGTGTGTGTGTGTGTGTGTGTGTGTGTGTGTGTGTGTCGCTCAGTTGTGTCTGACGGCTCCTCTGTCCACGGGATTGTCCAGGCAAGAATACCGGAGCGGGTTGCCATGCCCTCCCCCAGGGGATCGTCCCGACCCAGGGATCAAGGCCAGGCCTCCTGCACTGCAGGCACCTTCTCCACTGTCCGAGGCACCAGCCACCTGATCGCCCCCATAAGACCCGATTTCCATATAAAGTCACATGCTGAGAAACTAGGGCAAGGGGGTTGAGACTTGAATTGAGGGACAGCAGGCAATGAAACCTTGACGCTCAGTTTGGGGAGCATTTAAAATGTCAGTTCCGCCCGTGAGCTGTCACACTGCCCATCAGGCATAAAGTCCTCGTCTCCCAGGTGAGTGAGCAACGTGTGTGGTGCGTCTGAAGGACACCGGGCCTGAGTCTTCACTTTGCCTGTGACAGGAGGTCGCTGTGAGGGGCAGAATGGCTTTTTGGGGAAACGCTGATGTTTTTTCCTAATTCCGACGGAGGCCGCTGTGTGAAAGCGCTCCCACTCATCAGCCCCCTTCCTGCAGTCGCCGTAGTACCGCTGGGGACAGATGTAGACGGGAGGAGCCTGGTGGCCCTGCACAGCCTTCCTGGGGCTTCTCCCTCCTCAAACGGACTATCTGTCCACACAGCAGGGGCTATCACAGAAGCCCCCCATTCATTCATTCACTCACTGTTTGCTCACTGAGCACAAACTGTGTCAAACGCCTTTGGGGCGCTGGGATTCAGCCATAAACAACACGTGCTGAGCTGAGTTGCTCGCTCGTGTCCAGCTCTTTGCAACCCCATGGACTGGAGCCCGCCAGGCTCCTCTGTCCATGGGATTCTCCAGGCACGAATACCGGAGAGGGTTGCCATGCCCTCCTCCAGGGGATCTTCCCCACCCAGGGATCGAAGCCAAGTCTCCTGCATTGCAGGCGGATTCTTTACCAACTGAGCCACCGGGCAAGCTCAGGAATACTGGAGCGGGTAGCCTATTCCTTCTCCAGGGATCTTCCCACCCCAGGAATCCGACTTGTGTCTCCTGCATTACCAGCAGATTCTTTACCAGCTGAGCTACCAGGGAAGCGATAAGCAACATACATGTTCACATAAATCTCCCAAAGCATGAAGGGAATGCTGTAGAATATGAAAATTATTCATGCCCCAAGAAGAAACTTTAAAAATGATTTTGAACAGTAACTGCATCATGAGTAAAAGAACTGACCTCCTAAATTTTTACTAATTTGAAGAAAACTTCACATTAAACATGAGAGTAAACACTACGATGATCTGATACATTAACAATTACGACTAAACGGCCATCTCATCTGGTAATGTCAAGCCAGGCCACCAAAGAGACAAGATTTCAAAACCGAGAAGAATTGATTCCTTTTATGTTTCAAAATGCCCCAAATGCATCATTTTCTCATGGGATTCAAACAGACTGAAAGCAAAGCAGACGCTCGTGGAGAGTCACAATTATTTAGGTAAACATTTCAGAGGCCCTTGCTGTTCAGTCACTCAGTCTTGTCCGACTCTTTGCGACCCCATCGACTGCAGCACGCCAGGCTTCCCTGTCCTTCAGTCTCTCCTAGAGTTTGCTCAAACTCACATCCATTGAGTCGGTGACGCCTTGGGTCCTTGTCTTTCCCCTTCATAGTAATATATGTGTAGGTCTGTATGTGTGCCGTCTAAAACATTTGCTAACTAGTCAGACTGAAAAAAAAAACTAGCCTTCTAAGCACAGACTCCTCCAGAGGACAGTGTCAGACATTCCCTTTTCTTTAAGCAGGACGGATGGTCTAGGTAGAAAGTACGTGTGATGTTCATTTTTAAGGTACACAGTGTTGTGAAAGCAGGATGTGTGTGTTGAACTGCTGGAGATGGCACCGCACACACCACAAGCTGTGTGTCCCTCGTCTCTCCCTACAGAGGGACCCTGTCCTGCTGGAGGCCTTTGCTTCCGGGCTCACTTCTGGACAGACTGATTACCGGTCACCTCCTGTTTCACTAGTGATGCTAACACTGGACTATTAGCCAGGAAATGTGGGACTATCCTAGCTTCTGCAGTAACAGGTTGTGGGGGTGGGTTAGCGGGTGGCAGCTCTGCTTAATCTGGTACAAAAGTAGCATCAGAGCACGTGGCGTCTGTGACTCAGTCACGCTCTAAGACTGACCGAGTCACGGGAGATCACTGGAATGTCCAGAGCAGTTTGGTGCCCAGGACAGCTAGCAGGTGGAGACAAATGCTTCACAGAGGCTTGACTGCAGAGATGTTTAACTGCAGACACAGTTAGTAAACACCTTCACTGGGAAAGGCCTCACCTGTTCTAGGAGATCCCTCTTTGCCCAAAGCTATAGGGCTTCCCTGGTGGTGCAGCCAGTAAAGAATCCACCTGCAATGTGGGAGACCCATTGGGTTGGGAAGATCTCCCGGAGGAGGAAACGGCAGCCCACTCCAGTATTCTTGCCTGGAGAATCCCACGGACAGAGGAGCCTGGCGGGCTGCAGTCCATGGGGTCACAACCGTGACCCTGACTGCCCAAGGTGCCCTGCTCTGGTCCTTCCAGGGAAGCACTCAATCGTTGTGGCTTCAGAGACAGGCTGTCGTCCATCCTCGGGAGCTCAGAGAGGATGCAATGCTCCTGCTGAGGCCAGCCAGTTTCAGTGTGGCCGCGGGTTAACACGGGCTTTCCTGGTGGCTCACATGGTAAAGAATCTGCCTGCAGTGCAGGAGACTTGGGTTTGACCCCTGGGTTGGGAAGATCCTCTGGAGAAGGGAATGGCAACCCACTCCAGTGTTCTTGCCTGGAGAATCCCATGGACAGAGGAGCCTGGCGGGCTACAGTCCACGGGGTCGCAACCATGAGATGATGTCACTAGGGTCCTCGCCATTCTCGCCAGGGGATGTTAAAGAGAGGACAGCTTTCTGCTCAGTGACCTGGGCACAGGCCAAGAAGTGGCAGCAGGCTTTGCCCCTCTGGCTCCTGGGATGGTGAGCCCCGAGCTCCCTGCCATGCAGACTGGGCCCACCTCGGGCTGATTCTACGCCAGTCCACGCAAAAGCACCAGGCACGGGCTCCTCAACTCTCCCCGGTCTAATCCCTTTTGCTTCTCCTCTTGCATCAGGAGAGGTAGAGACAGAAAATGCAGAAGCACCATTCGGACTATGTCAGAATGTCTCCCGAATTTGTGGAAGTGTGTGGGCTTGGGAGGGTATGGCCAGCACGCCTGGAGGCAGGTGAGTTTATCACCAGTCTTGCCTGGCTCTCCCACCAGCATCATCCAGGGGGACTCGGAGCCAGAGGCCGTCCTCCACCAATACCCAAAAGGATGGCCGAGTGGTCTGCAGCCGGAGCGCTTCGCCTTCACACTGCCCGTCTGACTCAGACAGGACCGGCCGCACTCAGGGTGATATGGCCGCAGACTGCCCGTCTGACTCAGATCCGGCCCTCGGCTACCAGGAGAGGGGAGAGTGCTGGAGGCCGAGCGTGGCCAGCCCCTAGCAGTGATGAAATAGAAACCCAGCGGGTGCGACTTTCCAAAATTCCTAGCCACGGGCAGAACCCACCAACCAAATTTCCACTCCAGGGCTCTTTCCTGGCATTGGCCTCCTTGCTCAAGGCAAACTTGAGCTACTGTGGAAACACACAGAGGTGGACATCGGGGAAGACGATCTTAAGTATGAAGACCTGAACTAAGATCTAAGTATATGCATTTAATCCGAAAGTTCAGTGTCTTCATGGAAGACAGTGTCCCAAACACATGAAGGCAGTACAAGCTATGCAAGGTTTTGAAAAATAACTTGTTTCCATATTTCTTATTCTAGCCTGATCATGGCTTCCCTTGTGGCTCAGCTGGTAAAGTGTCTGCCTGTAATGCGGGAGACCTGGGTTGGATCCCTGGGTCAGGAAGATCCCTTGGAGCAGGGAAAGTCTACCCACTTCAGTATTCTGGCCTGGAGAATTCCGTGGGTTGTGTAGTCCTGCGGCCTGAAGGAGTCAGACACGACTGAGCGATTTTCACTAGCCTGATCATGCTGTCTTCCTTCACACTTCCCTTTCGGCCTAAGTATGTACAGAAAGATTTTTTCTTTTTAATTGCAATACATCTTGCTATAACTAAGTGGTATTTCATTATTGTTTCTTCCAGGGTCTGAGGCGGGGGAAGCAGAAACAAGTTTTAGAGAAATCATGAAACATATTCACATGCTGGAGAAAGAACGGAAATTAAAAATATCATAGATGTCCACATGAAGAGATCTCTGGGTAGCAGATTATTCTACTAAAATACTCCTTTGGTGAGAAAATCTCATGTCATTTTCTAAAAATCTTTGATCAATTCTGCAGTCATGTCAGGACACGGTTTGGGGAAGGTTTGTTCACAGTTGCGAACTCTGTCCTGTGAATGACACGAAACGTTTTTTTAAAAATCCCTTTCTGATGTGATCGACAGGCACGTCCAAGTATTCTTCTCCATCGCTGTGTCTCCACTGATGATTGAATTTCCCGGCCTGCGCGCCATTGTTTGCTTTAGGGGCCCCGGCGGAGCACGTCTCTGCCACCAGGGGGCGCCCGGCACCCATCACATCACAATCAGACCTGTCACCCTAACCACGCACCAACAGCCAGCCCACCGTGTTTTCCCGACCGGCAGAAACATAACCTCCTCCTTGTCACAGCTCAAAAAACTGAAATGCAGAACTCACAGAGAATTCTCAAATATGTTTTATCTCCATTGTCAGTAACCCCCAGCAGATCGATGTCTACTTTTTTCTCTTATTTTTTCCTTTTCAATAATTCATCTATGAAAAATACGGCGGCGGCTCCTGTCGAGTCTCTTTTATCCGTCAATCAAGAGGCAGTTTTCATGTTTGTTACCATAGCACCTGCAGCCTGCGCGTGCTGCTTCTTCTGGGTGGTTAATGCTGGTCCCCCAGCCCAGGTAAGCAATCAAGGGCTTCCTCTAGGGGATTCAGGGAGAAGGCGAGGGAGTGTGTGTGAGGGGGCGGGAAACCCTGCCTGATTAGCAGGATGATGGGTTGACAACATAGAAGCCAGGAACGACTCCACCCTCTCACTCTGAAGACGAAGAAACAGTTTCTAAAATAGTAGAGCGGTCGTGGGAACCCAGCTTGAGAGCAGAGCCCACTCTGAAAAATTTTAACTCAATAAAGCCTGCCTTCCAATGACAGGCTTCACCCTGACAGCTCCTCGGAATTTCTCCCTAATTAATTTCTCAAACGCTGCTTCAGCAATGTGTCAGTTTCCTTCTCTAACAGGAAAGCCAGGAGAGATCTCCAGGCAGAGTCTTTCCTTCGTGTCTTAAGACGGAAGCAGAACCTAACATCCGAGGATACCCTTCTCTCCTCTAGCTTTGTGGTCACAACATTTGGTCCTGACTTTCAGTAACAGCCTCAGTGAAAGACACTGTTCAGCAGTGGATATACATTCTCAGATATTTCATTGCTTTTTTTAATAAGCTACCACCTTGCTAAGGATGACCCCAAAGTAGGAATTTAAGACATTCCCATGTAGGACATGGGTAAGTTACAAGCCGCTTAAGAAATGATTCATTAAAGATGGCATCTAGTAACTTTCCAAAATTTTAAATAACTCCCTGATTAAAGGAATTTTAAATATTTAAAATAACTTACAGGAATCTTGTCTGTTCTGAGTCCTCTAACTGGCTTCCTGATCCCAAGGGCTGAGATGCACTTTTTTTTTGGACAGAGGACAGAAATTCTAAGCATCAGTATATATCCAGTAAAAGCCTACATGAGAGGCCACTAGAGGCCTTCAATCCCACATCCCTGAAAGACTGGAGACGCCATCACCTCGCCACCGGTCTGTCGCCACGCAGAAGCAGCTTGAACACAGCTGACCCTCCCTAGACCTCATCTGGCCAGCGAGCCTTTTGCAATCACATGCTCACTGGGTGCTTTTTTGAGCTTGACTTTTAGAGGGAATCGCTTTCCTTCTGGAAGCTTCCAAATTGGATGTATTGGATCTGTATTAGTAGGAAGACCATGCGATCCGTATTAGTAGGAAGACCATGCGATTAATTATATTGAATCTGAAGGAAAAGCCATTCCTTCAACTTTTGATGATAAACGATGCTATTTTCCACCTATAGAATGGAAGCAAAACCATTTATTAATCTTTTTAAAGAATAGGAATTACTGGAGGCAAGGTGAAGACCAGTCTACTTGGTGAGATCCTTTCAGTGGAACTGGGAATTGTGGCTGTCATTCACCCATTTCATTGAGGAAGAACTGAAACCCGCCTGTGAGCCTGCCTCCTGGGGTCGAGGGGAAGGGGGTCTCAGGTTATGTGCAGCCGACTGGAGAACTAGGAAAAACACTCCCATTGCTAGACTAGGTTGAGTCTAATTCTGCCAGAGCACAGAAAATGCTTTATTCAAAATGTGTGAAGATGTGTGAGATGATTCTGCATTCACTCCAACTTTACCTAAATGGTGAATTCTTTGTATCTCCATATCTGTAAGAGACTGTGTGACAAAGCTTGGGAACACATTTATATGCAAAATACACGCAAAAGTCTCTTTGTGTATTATATATGGATATAGAGAGACTTTATATGCAAAAGTCTCACTAGTTTCCTTACCAATGCGAACGGCCACTGGGCTCTGGGGTGGGGTCTCCCTGGTGGGCCCTGAGAGCTCCCTTCTACCCAGAAGGAGACATTCTGGGGGCCCTGGTATCTGGGATCCTGGTCAGTAGGGACACGGCAACAAGTGTTTCTTATCAGCAGAAATCTGTATCTTGTTCAGACCCAGCAACAAAGAAATGGACCATAAAGAAGGCTGAGAACCAAAGAATTGATGCTTTTGAACTGTGGCGCTGGAGAGGACTCTTGAGAGTCTCTTGGACAGCGAGGAGATCAAACCAGTCCATCCCAAAGGAGATCAAGGCTGAATGTTCATTGGAAGGACTGATGCTGAAGCTGAAACTCCAATACTTTGGCCACCTGATGCGAAGAGCTGACTCACTGGAAAAGACCCTGATGCTGGGAAAGATTGAAGGCAGGAAGAGAGGGGGACGACAGAGGATGAGATGGTTGGATGGCATCACCGACTCAACGGACATGAGTTTGAGCAAACTCCAGAAGATAGCAAAGGACAGGAAAGCCTGGTGTGCTGCAGTCCATGGCAAAGAGTCAGACACGACTGAGCAACTGAACCACAAGGCAACAAAACTGGAGGGACCTCCGGGGCGCAAGGTGGGGAAGGATGGCCGCCAGTGATGCGGACACCTGAGAACTCTTCCAGGAGGCCTGGGCCACAGCTCAGAAAAGAAGAGCAATCTGAAAATTAGTACACTCTTGTCCAAAAAATGTTACAGAACTTAGGGGCAAAATGCCTTCAAGATTTTACTCTACACATTTTTGAGAAGTAAGAGAAAGAACAGAAGCTGAACTGACAGTACAGAAAGAGGAGGCCGGTTCCCAAAGACGCAGGGATGAGATTCTCCCGGGAAGCTTCCAAAGTCGGTGACAGTTTCCCCAGACCTGAGAACCGACGGCTCTCTCTTTCCCTGTCTGTGTTCCTTGATGGTGCAGATGGAACATCTGACGCCCAAAAACTCAAAGGGAATTAAAATACCTAAGACAGACTTTCTGCACACGTTGTGCAGAAAGAGATTAAATTCCACCTTAAGCTTTCTAATGGCCTTAGAAGTATGCAAGGAAAGGGACAAACACGGAAACCAAGGTCTCAGGTTCAAACTGACAGAGACGAGAACAGGAAGCAGGAGACAGGGGCAGGCGCTGCCCCCTTGGTCTGAGGCTGCTGGCGGCTCTGAGAAGCTGCTGACCTTCTCCAGGGAAAAAGCTATGTGTGTGTGCACGAACTCCACATGGAATTCCAGAAGTTTCTCCGAAGTCTTAAAATCACGGACGCCTCATTGACACCGAAGTCAAGAGACGAAGGCCTTATCTTGATGGCCAGTTGTTGAAAATGTTATATAGAAGTCAAATAACTGAACAGCCTGTGACTGGTGAATTCTGGCTCTGACCCAACGGAAGGAGGTGCTACTAGCTTTCTCTGTTTCTCCCTGCCTTTCGTTCTCTGTCCTCCCAACAGAGAGGGGCTGTATGCAAAGCGATCTCAGCATCAAATGGGTGGAGCCACATAAACAGCTGGCCAATCGCCTTACATTCCTCGGGTGCCACGTCCGCGACCCGTGGATGACGCATCCGAGTCGGATCTCACGCGCCCCGCCGGGTTGATAATCCTCGAGCCAGACGCGCCTGGGGGGCTGTTGCTGGCGCTAGTTTACTGCTGAGAAGATAGCGGCTCAGAGAGGCTGCACCACAGAAACAGCAAAGCCTGCATCTCTTAGCCTTCATCCAGGGGATTTTCCCCCAGGTCTGGGCAGCATAGCCGTCCTCCTGTGCTCCTCAGGGCAGAGCCTCGCTGGACCGTCTCTTGAAACCTCATCCCTGAGAGCAGGGCAGCTAGTGGATGGGCGTGGAGATAAATGCTCGAGAAAGAATCCGGTAAATCCTCACTGATCAGAACCTGAAAATGCCGCAGCTCGAGCCATCCAGTTACGAGGGCATCACGGAGCGCTTTGTGCGAGGCGCCGGAAGGACAGCTCTGATGGGTACATCACGGCGGCGGAGCGGACCGTCCTCACCCGCCTGCTCCACGTTTATGTTAAAAAGCAATCTCCTCTTCATCTTATTCTCTGCCTAAATGGCGTAATGCTTATAAATACCCAGAAGCTGAAGGCCGCTATTGGTGTTCTGAGTCATTTGACGAAAGAAAACAGCATCAATGGGAAATTTGAGATAAAATTGCTCCTGGTCCTTAGTATGTGATTCTAACACACACACACACACACACACACACACAAGTAACTTAAATGAGCATTTCTTTATACTTTTGGTATACACACACACACACACACACACAAGTAACTTAAATGAGCATTTCTTTATACTTTTGGTACACACACACACACACACACACACACACACACACATATTTAAGTATATACTTGGGCTTCCCTGGTGGCTCAGATGGGAAAGAATCTGCCTGCAATCAAGGAGACACAGGTTCAATCCCTGGGTCAGGAAGATCCCCTGGAGCAGGAAATGGCAACCCACTCCAGTATTCTTGCCTGGAGAATTCCATGGACAGAGGAGCCAGGTGGGCTACAGTCCATGGCGTCACTAAAAGTTGGACACGACTGAGCAACTTTCACAAGTATATACTTAAATACCTATACTTATGTAAGCTGAGTAAAGAAGTATTTATTAGCACCTTTTTTTTGGTCAGAAGATTTCACAGGCCCTAGGGGCAAAATGACTTCAGAATTTATTCTGCACACTTTTGAGAAGAAATAAACTAACAGAAGTGCGACTGATGGTTTGGGAAAGAAGAGACGGATTCCCAAATATTCAGTGATGGCATTCTGACCTCAAATGATTGCTGGTTTGAAGAAGAAATGTAATTTTACTGGCCTTATCTCCTCATCTGTTCTCAGGTTACTACACAGATACGGCAGGTGAAACCCAACCATCTCTAAGTCAAATTTGGAACGAATCTAACGTTGGCTGACATGTTGCCATGTTACCCTTTTACGAAAGTAATGATGGTGGTCACAGACAGACAAGACATCACGTGGCATTTCCGAGTCCATTTCGGGTCCTTTTGGGGGGGTCTGTGAAGGAAAGCATGGAACAGTCCTGGCCGAGCCTTCAGGGCTTCGTGGGTAGGAGGAGACCCCCAAGCAAACAAGCCTCGGGTGCCACCGCGAGTCCACCACCTGGGCTGGGTGCCCGCCCCGCCCAGCGCTGTACCTGTACAGATGAAACTGGAGAGGCCCCCATAGATGACTTCGTCATTGTCAGGCAATATGAACGGACACCGCGTCTGAACCTCCAAACAGTATTGCTTGCAAGGGATCGTCTTTCTGCAGTTCAGCTGCGCGACTTCAAAGTACTGGGAACACAGCCAGGCTTTGTAGACGATCTGAAACAGAGAAGAATCAGAAATAGGGTGGGATGACAACAGTTCTGACCAACGGAAGACACGCTGTCCTGGGGGAAGCATGCTGGGGCTTCACGTGGCTCCTGAGAAGATGCACATTTGGAGAAAGCCTGTGACACAAGGCCAGCTGCAGGCAGTGTCTTAGCAGCAGCGAAACACTGTTTACGGAGCCCTTCGGAGGATGCGGCAGGTGATGGGGGCATTCCAGTGTCAGGGTGCATGTGCTAAGTCACCGCAGTCGTGTCGACTCTGCAGCCCCGTGGACTGCAGCCCCCCCGTGGACTGCAGCCCCCCCAGGCTCCCCTGTCCATGGGATTCTGGAGTGGGTTGCCCTGCCCTCCTCCCGGGAATCTTCTCCACTCAGGGATCCTACGCACTTCTCTTACTTCTCCTGCATTGGCAGGCGGATTCTTTACCACTAGGGCCACGTGGGAAGCCCCAACTCAAGTGCAAAACTGTGAAGTTGAGCAGGACCTGAAGTTTCCAAAATCCACTGATAGACAAGAAAGGAAACAAGCGTGTGGATCCACTGGGGTTATTTACTGCAGGTGCGAGGTGCTGGGCCCTGCAGCTGTTAGTTGCTCGGTCGTGTCCGACTCTTTGAGACCCCAAGGACTGCAGGGTGCCAGGCCTCCCTATCCCTCACCAGCTCCCTGGAGTTGGCAAAAGTTCGTGTCCATTGCATTGGTGATGCCATTTCTTTTACATGGGGAGTTTTGTTTTGTTTTGTTTTTTACAAAAAGGACAAAAAAAATGTTTTGTTTGTAAAAAGGTGATGCTTTTTTGAACTGTGGTGATGGTGGAGAAGACTCAAGAGTCCCCTGGATTGCAAGGAGACCCAACTGGTCCACCCTAAAGGAAATCAGTTCTGAACATTCATTGGGAGGACTGATGCTGAAGCTGGAAACTCCAATACTTGGCCACCTGATGCGAAGAACTGACTCATTGGAAAAGATCCTGATGATGGGAAAGATTGAAGGCAGGAGGACAAGGGGATGACAGAGGATGAGATGGTTGGATGGCATCAGTGACTCAATGGGCATGAGTTTAAGTAAACTCTTGGACAAGTGATGGACAGGTAGGCCTGGTGTGCTGCAGTCCTTGGGATCCCAAAGAGTGGGGTTGACTGAGCGACTGAACTGAACTGAACTGAACTGGTGGGTTTTTTTGTTCTGCAGGACCAGAGCTCTGCAGACGCCGGCTATTCCCGCCATAGACACTAGGTGGCGCTGAGTCCCCGGCAACGAGGATGCCCTGGTTTGCGCTTGAACTCCAGGGCCATTGGCAGACAGCGGTGGGCCCTGACATTCTTGTCTCACATCAGAGGCACTGAGGATCTCTCCGTCTGAAAGCCCGGAAACACCCAGCCTAAATCAGATCGCCTACACTCGTGGCGTGGTGAGGACGAGGAGTTAGGACCGCTCATCAGATCTTGGACCTTGAGCCTCTGGGGTCGGCAGGAATATTTGATAAGCATTTGCTTAACTTAACGACATGTGGAAGAGCTATGATCTCATCTAACCCTCTGTCCTTGATAGGTATTTCGGAAAACAAATGTTGGGGAAAAAATAGGCTTTTCTGTATTATAAGGGAACAAACTGAACCTAGGTCTCAATAAAACGATGATAGGGTATCCCACCGTAGCCAAGGCCGTGACTCAGGTACTTCCCTGATGCTTTGTTCTATTCTCCTATTTTCAGGGTTAATACTATTCAGGTAAGATTTTGTTACCTATGTCCTACCTGGAAAAGTGGGTGGTTTGCAGTTAAATGTACACTGAGCGATCATAAATACCAGACACTAATAGCAAGAGTAATAGGGAGTGTGTATCACACTCTGGTCTGAGCAACTGACTCAGATTTCCCCCCATGTAATTCTCAGCACATGCATTAGCACAGGGATAATAATCAGCAAAGAAATAAGCGGACAACCCAGAATCCAAACAGAACCTAGGTGACTCTTGCCAATATCTGTAAGGAGGATTCTTGTGTCAGGAAAAGGAGAGAGAAATAAACGGCTCTCAGACACTTTCCAATGCTGCCCTTTAAGAATTTTTTGAGGGGCAGGCATTGAGAAAGTTAGGTGTTTTCTGGTGGCACAAAACCAGAGAAACAGAATGACCCTGAATGTTCATTGGAGGGACTGATGCTGAAGCTGAAGCTCCAACACTGTGTCGACCTGATACAAAGAGCTGACTCATTGGTAAAGACCGTGATGCTGGGAAAGACTGAAGGCAGGAGGAGAAGGGGACGACAGAGGATGAGAAGGTTGGATGGTGTCACTGATTCAATGGACATGAGTCTGAGTAAACTCCCGAAGTTGGTGATGGAGAGGGAGGCCTGGTGTGCTGCAGCCCTTGGGGTCGCAAAAAGTCGGACAGGACTTAGTGACTGAACAACAGAAGGATCTTCAGACAGAAGCCCATGATGAAAACTGAATACTTGTCTTCCTTCGTAAGAACGCCGCAGTCTAAGGAAGGCCAGAAATCTTTTTTGTAATGGCTTAGCCTTCTCCTACAGTGACATACTGGACCATCGCTTTCCTAGGTGTCACTGAATAGTATAAATGGCTCTATGATGCTAAAGAATAATTTGGGGAAGGAACAAAAACAGAGTTAAGGTCTTCTGGTGATAAACGGACAGTTAAGCTACTTTTAACTCCCTTCTCCTGGAGGGCTTGCACTTCCTCTCTCCCAGGAAGCAGTTTGGTTGCTAGGTAACTTACTCCAGGAGGACAGCCCTCCCCCACCCCACTGTACTCTCTCCCTCTTGGAAATCACAACTGGTGTACCACTTAGCCTGACAGTGCCCGGCCTGCAGGCACCAGGAAATATGCTCCAGTTACAGTCTAGACAAGGAACAGATGAACCAGACTAGACTGCTACAGTGGCCCGTGTAAGAATACGTTTGCACTTAAACAGTTGCATACCAGGTTCCTCTTTTGCTCCCAGAGCATTTTCTCATTTGTTATTTCCCCCCATGAAACCCTTGAGACAGTTTTGGGAAATATTCTACAAATAAAGAACCCGATTATAGAGAGATTATTGTAGCAACTGCATGGAGTTCAGGCCAGCACTCCCTTTCTGGGCCCCCGGGCAGCTGGGACTCTTCTGAGATGAGGAAAGTGAGGATGATAAGGCAGGGGCCAGGTCTCTGGAGTCCCCGAGGGGAGGAGGGCAGTTCAGTGGGGAAAGGTCCTACGGAATGTCCAGCTGAGCCCCTCATTTTAAAGTGAGAAGGGGGGCTGGGAAAGATCACAGTTGATGGCAACCCCCAATCCCTGCCCTCCCAGGTGGTATTCTAATAACTCAGCACATTACTGGGGGAGGCACGCACTGATCCAATCGTAACANACACACACACACACACACACACACACACATTTAAGTATATACTTGGGCTTCCCTGGTGGCTCAGATGGGAAAGAATCTGCCTGCAATCAAGGAGACACAGGTTCAATCCCTGGGTCAGGAAGATCCCCTGGAGCAGGAAATGGCAACCCACTCCAGTATTCTTGCCTGGAGAATTCCATGGACAGAGGAGCCAGGTGGGCTACAGTCCATGGCGTCACTAAAAGTTGGACACGACTGAGCAACTTTCACAAGTATATACTTAAATACCTATACTTATGTAAGCTGAGTAAAGAAGTATTTATTAGCACCTTTTTTTTGGTCAGAAGATTTCACAGGCCCTAGGGGCAAAATGACTTCAGAATTTATTCTGCACACTTTTGAGAAGAAATAAACTAACAGAAGTGCGACTGATGGTTTGGGAAAGAAGAGACGGATTCCCAAATATTCAGTGATGGCATTCTGACCTCAAATGATTGCTGGTTTGAAGAAGAAATATAATTTTACTGGCCTTATCTCCTCATCTGTTCTCAGGTTACTACACAGATACGGCAGGTGAAACCCAACCATCTCTAAGTCAAATTTGGAACGAATCTAACGTTGGCTGACATGTTGCCATGTTACCCTTTTACGAAAGTAATGATGGTGGTCACAGACAGACAAGACATCACGTGGCATTTCCGAGTCCATTTCGGGTCCTTTTGGGGGGGTCTGTGAAGGAAAGCATGGAACAGTCCTGGCCGAGCCTTCAGGGCTTCGTGGGTAGGAGGAGACCCCCAAGCAAACAAGCCTCGGGTGCCACCGCGAGTCCACCACCTGGGCTGGGTGCCCGCCCCGCCCAGCGCTGTACCTGTACAGATGAAACTGGAGAGGCCCCCATAGATGACTTCGTCATTGTCAGGCAATATGAACGGACACCGCGTCTGAACCTCCAAACAGTATTGCTTGCAAGGGATCGTCTTTCTGCAGTTCAGCTGCGCGACTTCAAAGTACTGGGAACACAGCCAGGCTTTGTAGACGATCTGAAACAGAGAAGAATCAGAAATAGGGTGGGATGACAACAGTTCTGACCAACGGAAGACACGCTGTCCTGGGGGAAGCATGCTGGGGCTTCACGTGGCTCCTGAGAAGATGCACATTTGGAGAAAGCCTGTGACACAAGGCCAGCTGCAGGCAGTGTCTTAGCAGCAGCGAAACACTGTTTACGGAGCCCTTCGGAGGATGCGGCAGGTGATGGGGGCATTCCAGTGTCAGGGTGCATGTGCTAAGTCACCGCAGTCGTGTCGACTCTGCAGCCCCGTGGACTGCAGCCCCCCCGTGGACTGCAGCCCCCCCAGGCTCCCCTGTCCATGGGATTCTGGAGTGGGTTGCCCTGCCCTCCTCCCGGGAATCTTCTCCACTCAGGGATCCTACGCACTTCTCTTACTTCTCCTGCATTGGCAGGCGGATTCTTTACCACTAGGGCCACGTGGGAAGCCCCAACTCAAGTGCAAAACTGTGAAGTTGAGCAGGACCTGAAGTTTCCAAAATCCACTGATAGACAAGAAAGGAAACAAGCGTGTGGATCCACTGGGGTTATTTACTGCAGGTGCGAGGTGCTGGGCCCTGCAGCTGTTAGTTGCTCGGTCGTGTCCGACTCTTTGAGACCCCAAGGACTGCAGGGTGCCAGGCCTCCCTATCCCTCACCAGCTCCCTGGAGTTGGCAAAAGTTCGTGTCCATTGCATTGGTGATGCCATTTCTTTTACATGGGGAGTTTTGTTTTGTTTTGTTTTTTACAAAAAGGACAAAAAAAATGTTTTGTTTGTAAAAAGGTGATGCTTTTTTGAACTGTGGTGGTGGTGGAGAAGACTCAAGAGTCCCCTGGATTGCAAGGAGACCCAACTGGTCCACCCTAAAGGAAATCAGTTCTGAACATTCATTGGGAGGACTGATGCTGAAGCTGGAAACTCCAATACTTGGCCACCTGATGCGAAGAACTGACTCATTGGAAAAGATCCTGATGATGGGAAAGATTGAAGGCAGGAGGACAAGGGGATGACAGAGGATGAGATGGTTGGATGGCATCAGTGACTCAATGGGCATGAGTTTAAGTAAACTCTTGGACAAGTGATGGACAGGTAGGCCTGGTGTGCTGCAGTCCTTGGGATCCCAAAGAGTGGGGTTGACTGAGCGACTGAACTGAACTGAACTGAACTGGTGGGTTTTTTTGTTCTGCAGGACCAGAGCTCTGCAGACGCCGGCTATTCCCGCCATAGACACTAGGTGGCGCTGAGTCCCCGGCAACGAGGATGCCCTGGTTTGCGCTTGAACTCCAGGGCCATTGGCAGACAGCGGTGGGCCCTGACATTCTTGTCTCACATCAGAGGCACTGAGGATCTCTCCGTCTGAAAGCCCGGAAACACCCAGCCTAAATCAGATCGCCTACACTCGTGGCGTGGTGAGGACGAGGAGTTAGGACCGCTCATCAGATCTTGGACCTTGAGCCTCTGGGGTCGGCAGGAATATTTGATAAGCATTTGCTTAACTTAACGACATGTGGAAGAGCTATGATCTCATCTAACCCTCTGTCCTTGATAGGTATTTCGGAAAACAAATGTTGGGGAAAAAATAGGCTTTTCTGTATTATAAGGGAACAAACTGAACCTAGGTCTCAATAAAACGATGACAGGGTATCCCACCGTAGCCAAGGCCGTGACTCAGGTACTTCCCTGATGCTTTGTTCTATTCTCCTATTTTCAGGGTTAATACTATTCAGGTAAGATTTTGTTACCTATGTCCTACCTGGAAAAGTGGGTGGTTTGCAGTTAAATGTACACTGAGCGATCATAAATACCAGACACTAATAGCAAGAGTAATAGGGAGTGTGTATCACACTCTGGTCTGAGCAACTGACTCAGATTTCCCCCCATGTAATTCTCAGCACATGCATTAGCACAGGGATAATAATCAGCAAAGAAATAAGCGGACAACCCAGAATCCAAACAGAACCTAGGTGACTCTTGCCAATATCTGTAAGGAGGATTCTTGTGTCAGGAAAAGGAGAGAGAAATAAACGGCTCTCAGACACTTTCCAACGCTGCCCTTTAAGAATTTTTTGAGGGGCAGGCATTGAGAAAGTTAGGTGTTTTCTGGTGGCACAAAACCAGAGAAACAGAATGACCCTGAATGTTCATTGGAGGGACTGATGCTGAAGCTGAAGCTCCAACACTGTGTCGACCTGATACAAAGAGCTGACTCATTGGTAAAGACCGTGATGCTGGGAAAGACTGAAGGCAGGAGGAGAAGGGGACGACAGAGGATGAGAAGGTTGGATGGTGTCACTGATTCAATGGACATGAGTCTGAGTAAACTCCCGAAGTTGGTGATGGAGAGGGAGGCCTGGTGTGCTGCAGCCCTTGGGGTCGCAAAAAGTCGGACAGGACTTAGTGACTGAACAACAGAAGGATCTTCAGACAGAAGCCCATGATGAAAACTGAATACTTGTCTTCCTTCGTAAGAACGCCGCAGTCTAAGGAAGGCCAGAAATCTTTTTTGTAATGGCTTAGCCTTCTCCTACAGTGACATACTGGACCATCGCTTTCCTAGGTGTCACTGAATAGTATAAATGGCTCTATGATGCTAAAGAATAATTTGGGGAAGGAACAAAAACAGAGTTAAGGTCTTCTGGTGATAAACGGACAGTTAAGCTACTTTTAACTCCCTTCTCCTGGAGGGCTTGCACTTCCTCTCTCCCAGGAAGCAGTTTGGTTGCTAGGTAACTTACTCCAGGAGGACAGCCCTCCCCCACCCCACTGTACTCTCTCCCTCTTGGAAATCACAACTGGTGTACCACTTAGCCTGACAGTGCCCGGCCTGCAGGCACCAGGAAATATGCTCCAGTTACAGTCTAGACAAGGAACAGATGAACCAGACTAGACTGCTACAGTGGCCCGTGTAAGAATACGTTTGCACTTAAACAGTTGCATACCAGGTTCCTCTTTTGCTCCCAGAGCATTTTCTCATTTGTTATTTCCCCCCATGAAACCCTTGAGACAGTTTTGGGAAATATTCTACAAATAAAGAACCCGATTATAGAGAGATTATTGTAGCAACTGCATGGAGTTCAGGCCAGCACTCCCTTTCTGGGCCCCCGGGCAGCTGGGACTCTTCTGAGATGAGGAAAGTGAGGATGATAAGGCAGGGGCCAGGTCTCTGGAGTCCCCGAGGGGAGGAGGGCAGTTCAGTGGGGAAAGGTCCTACGGAATGTCCAGCTGAGCCCCTCATTTTAAAGTGAGAAGGGGGGCTGGGAAAGATCACAGTTGATGGCAACCCCCAATCCCTGCCCTCCCAGGTGGTATTCTAATAACTCAGCACATTACTGGGGGAGGCACGCACTGATCCAATCGTAACACTTTTTTTTTTTTTTTGGCAAGTCACTCCATCCCAGACCCACACTTTCTTATCTTCCCTTGAAACTCTGTGCTGTGGGCTGTAGCAAGCAGCCCTGGCCCCACTCCCACCTCTGGCTGACCCCCGGGTCTTTGCACCAGCATCACTTTCAACATCGCCTCGGTTACCAGGGCCTATTGGATGGTGCAAGGCGAGGAGGGGACCCCAGGGAACTGTGGTCCACTTGACTCTCACACCAGACTCGATGAATTTACTTATTTTTTAAAAGATGATTCTCAGTTTTCATTAAAAGTTCTGGCTGTAACTGGCAGGAGGCACAGACATGGTTGAGAGGAAATCCCCGGAGACGGACTGAGTTGAGAGGCGTCTGTTCCCCGATGGTGCGAAGTGAAGTTGAGCCTCGGGACTCTGGGAGGGGTCACTTAATGTGGGTAGTGGGAGGAGCCTGAAACAGCCACCATTCTGCTCACTAACTTGCATCACGGTTTTCAGCCTCGTCCTTGCACGTGAAGTCAGCACACACCAGGTCCTGATTCTGGGAGGCCCCAGCAACCTGGGCTTATCTCCTGGAGAGCCTGTCACAAAAAGCCCCAAGACTTGTATTTTTCCCTATGGGGCTTAGAGTCTCATTTAAGTATACTTGTCTCTATCCTCCCAAATCTATATCCACGTTTTAGAGCAAGGGAACCAATTTATATTGCAAATACATGTTAGCAGGCTGAAAAAAACAATGCCGGTCACAGTTTTTTATTATGAAGAAAAATGCCAGGTCCTGAAAGGGGTTGTCATTCTCACCTTAGAGGAAAGCTGCTTTCTTTCCCCTTTCCCGTGAGTGTTACTAAGGGCTGGCTCTTTTTCCATGGGTAGCCTGTGTCGATGCATTTTATGAGCTTCTTGGCTGTCAGCTCTCATGTGTGTGGCCTGTGTTTTGAGCGTGCAGGGTGAGTGCAGGGGGAAATAATTGGTTACGCAAGCAACGGTCTGCCGCGGTGACGGCCTCCAGCTAATGCACTTCGATGCGCCAGGCATGTTGTTACAGTTCTGAGTGGAGGAGAAAGCCAGCACGCATCTTCACATTCGTATTTCTGAGCGTCTTTCGTCTATATCTGTGTCAGCGTCTGGCTACAGCACAGGGTGCACCCAGAGACTGGAAAGACTGCCGTGCTTTAAGAGGAGGACAAAAAACAAACCCTGCCTGCAGGTTGAGCCAAGTCCTCCTCCGAGGATGCTCAGAGACGGGCAGCCTAAGGAGACAGACTCCTTGATCCGCCGGAGATTCCGAGTGCCAGCAGGCACACCTCGTCCTGCTGTAGCTTGGCTCCATCTCTGAAATAAAATGCAAATGCCTTCCTGTTTTCTCTCGGTGACCCACTTTGCCGATCCTGTTATGACACTTGGTCTAATCCCCTGAACTTCAGAATGATGGCCCTCGCTTCCCGGCGCCGCCCTAGGTTTGCAAGCCCAGAGCCCTGGGCGCAGTCCCTTCAGGGGAGGGCATGCGTGAGGGATGAAAAGGCAGGGCTGGCCTGGTCCGTCTGCCCGTCAGGGGTGGTACCTGGAGATCCACAGACCCTCAACAGGCAATGATGTCAAGAGGCGAGTCCACTCTGGGAGCTTCCTGGACTAGAGAATGCGCCCAGTCAGTGATGATCTCGGTAACGGAGAAAACCAGAGGAGGATCGGCCGTGTGTCCACGGCCTGGGGGACACAGGGCCAGCTGGCTGCTGCTTTCCCTCCTTCCACCATCAATAGTTGCCCTGCGCTGGCTGAGACGATGCCGTCCCGGCCACATCTTATCTCCTCCCCTCATCTCACTATGGTTTGGTGTCAGCCCGAAGCACCGTCTGGAGATTTGCCTTTTCTAAGCAACCTGGCCTCTGTGATGACAAACCCAGCTGCTAAAATGGGCTGTTTTCTTATTTGCCTTCTTGGCAGCAATGATTGACTCTGATTAATAAACTATTTCTTGAAATGCTGGCCCCCTGACTGCGAGAATCCTATCCATCCTGGGCTTCTTCCTGCTCCGCCAGTCAGTACATCAGTTGCTTTGCTGTGACTGTTGTTTCCCCAGTGTCGGTGTGCCCTGGGCTTCTGTTCTAAACTTTCTAACGCAAGGTCTTTCAGGAAAACCGCCCACTCTCAGGACTCAGCTGCGGTCTTTAAAACAGGGAAGCCTAAATCTGTATTTCCAGGGCACCCCCTTCTCCTTCTCTCTCATCTGCTCTGCCTGCAAGCTGCATTCTGTGTGTCCACACTCTTTAGCATCTTAGCTTCTGCAAGTCTGGAGTGGAATCCAGCGTCTGCTCTTCAGAGAGAAACGGGATGTGAGAAATCTGGGGGTCACCCAGTGCCCCTTCTGCTCTCTCCCACAGCCATTTTACCCAGGCTCTTTGGCCCAGGGCCTGCGAGTCTGCTTCCTGAGTAGCAGGTCTGCCAACCTCTGGATTTCGGTTGGCACTGTTGTTCCAGCCATCCCCCTTGCTCGCCTAGCAACGCCGCATCCAGGGACGTGCCTCTGTGCTTCAGTCGTACACGCCCCTACGTGCTGGCCACCATCCAGCAATTGGGGTAACCACTGTGAAATCCATCTGGAGGCATCAGCACTCCACTCCACCCCAGGTCACCTGGGGCCTCTCCATAGCACTCAGGGGGGAGTTCAAACTCCCTAACTGCACTCAGAGCTTTGCGACCTTGCCCAGCTGAGTGCTCCAGTCTTGGACCATCCCCCTACGCCCCCCCCGTGGCCGTGAAGGGTGATGCGAAGGGTCAGTGGTGCGCCTCGTCCCCTGAGACCTTGCAGCCTGCTCCCCCATCCACCCCGCGCACACAGCCCTCGGCCTGGGCGGTTCCTACCTATCCTGTGTGACTTTGTCTGTAAACCTTCCTGCCCCCGATCTTAAGCCCACCCCTCTGAAGCTCCCGAATGTTCTCTTCCTGTGGACTCATGCTAAAGACGACACCCTGCTTGTCTGCCTCCCTTTCTTGGCTCCCATAATGGGACCTTGTGCACACTTTGATTTTCTTGGTGCCCTGGGTGTACCTGGGAGAAAATGCCCATCCATAGAGTTCTTGCTGGAAATTCACACCATGGCCTTCAGGTATGCAGAGTGTGTGTGTGCGTTTATTCGCTCAGTTACGTCCGACTCTTTGTGACCCCGTGGACTGTAGCCTGTCAGACTCCTGTGTCCATAGGATTCTCCAGGCAAGAATACTGGAGTGGGTTGCCATTCCCTTCTCCAGCGGATCTTCCCGACCCAGGGATTGAACCTGGGTCTCTTGCATTGCAGGTGGATTCTATACTGTCTGAGCCTCCAAGGAAACCTTCAGGTGTCCACTATACTCTCTGGCTATTTGGTTCCTGTGAGCCAGTCTGCTTGACTTTGAGACCTGCAGAGAATGGACTCAAACTGTGAACTCTGATGTGCTTCCAAGATATTGAGTCCTATGGATCCCTTATGGATCATGGCATCCAGTTCCATCACTTCATGGGAAACAGATGAGGAAACAGTGGAAACAGTTTCAGACTTTATTATTTTGGGCTCCAAAATCACTGCAGGTTGTAACTGCAGCCATGAAATTAAGATGCTTACTCCTTGGAAGAAAAGTTATGACCAATGTAGATAGCATATTCAACAGCAGAGACATTACTTTGCTGACTAAGGTCCGTCTAGTCAAGGCTATGGTTTTTCCTGTGGTCATGTATGGATGTGAGAGTTGGACTGTGAAGAAAGCTGAGCACCGAAGAATTAATGCTTTTGAACTGTGGTGTTGGTGAAAACTCTTGAGAGTCCCTTGGACTGCAAGGAGATCCAACCAGTTCATTCTAAAGGAGATCAGCCCTGGGATTTCTTTGGAAGGAATGATGCTAAAGCTGAAACTCCAGCCACCTCATGAGAAAAGTTGACTCATTGGAAAAGACTCTGATGCTGGGAGGGATTGGGGGCAGGAGGAGAAGGGGACAACAGAGGATGAGATGGCTGGATGGCATCACTGACTCGATGGACATGAATCTGAGTGAACTCTGGGAGTTGGTGATGGACAGGGAGGCCTGGTGTGCTGTGATTCACGGGATCGCAAAGAAACGGATATGACTGAGCGACTGAACTGAACTGAACTGATGGATCCCTTTAGGGGTATCAGCAAACTCCCTTATGGGAAGACAAAGCCTATAGAAATAAAAAGTGAAAAGCCTACTTCATGAGTTGACTCTCTCTTTCCAAGCAGATACTGTGGTTTGGATGCTGAGAAACAACACGGGGTGGGGTTGTAAGCAGAGAAGGATTTCCGCAAAAAGACCAGGCAGGAGGTGGTCCAATGAGTAGGACTCAGGGAGGCCTGCAGAGCCCCGAGGGAGGGATTTGCTCTGAACCTATCATTTAAAATGCATGAGTTGCTCTGGCTGGGGTTACAGCAAGAAGTGTCCGGAAGTCAGATTACACTAGCTCATTCCTTTCCAAAACCGTTCTATGGCACTTGTGAAATGAATGTTTATAATGACAGAAGTGGGAGAAGTGAAGGCTCCTGTTAGTGACCAAAGAGTCAGGAGCCCTGCTGTGGGCATCGGAGAGGAAGGTCAAGCAGCAAGAACCCAGCGATGAGCGACGGGAGCGTGAGGCCAGGGAGTATTTGGAAAAACACCTGATCCTGGAGTTGCTGAACCATCACACCAGCACTTTCCTATTTATCTGGCTGGGAAAACCAAGAGTGTATTTAGTATCTCTTCAGGGACGGCTGAGAATTGCCAAACATCAGGCAAGGCTTTCCCTTTCTTTATGGGCAGCCCTGACATTGCAGCTGCATTCGAGGTGATGGACTCCTTGAACAAAGCTTGTCGTTTTACACGGCACAAAGGAGCCCTTGAAACCCTGGGTCTTGGACCGCAGATGGAGCTTTAAAGATGATGGCCATGGGTGGTCATAACAGCCGCTTTCTCCACAGCCTTTTTGAGGGTCAGGAAAGGAAGGGGGCAAATGGCAGCTTCTTCTGTAGACTGTCAGCCAGTCAACATCTTGAAAATGCAGCAGTATTATGCCCCATGGTCCTCTAGATATACCACTTTAAGGAGGTATTTATTAACTCTAAGGAGGTATTTAAGGAGGTCTTTATTAACTCCCGTCAAAGTGCCAATGATCCCATTAGAATTTATAGCTTTTAAAAGACAGCTAGGAAACACTTCGACATAAATTCAGTCTGGAGTCCCATACCTAAGTGAGTTGAGAATATTGAAATGGGTTAAAAAGTTGGGAATTCAACTTTTTGAAGAAGGAAATGGAAATAAGTCTGTAGATAAATCTGAGACTAGCTTTAAGCATGGCCAGGATAATGCATTCAGCAAGTAAACGGGAATTAGTACAATAGACTCTTCTTATTTTATAGGACTTGCAAACAAATTCATGGATCAGTTGATTAATAGATGAATGTTATAACCCAGAATCTAGAGCATGTCTAGAAAATACCAGTGCATTCAGTAGAACTATTATAGGTAACCAATACACTAACTAAAATATGCAAATGTATTCTTTTTTTTTTTTTTTCACAAAACTAAATAGAATGGGATACACTATAACTCCTTCACTTAATGGAAACATATAACAAAGGTCTAAAGAAAATCAAGGCATAATTTTATCATAGACCCCAAAGTAAAATATGGAAAACTTGCAGTAATAAAGTAAAATGAGTTATCTAACAATCTGGTCATTTTTACATAACCTTGGACTATAATACTAGCATATAAAATGCCCAGGGTATACATATAAGTTTTCTACTTCTTTGGAGTATTGTCAAGACATTTCTGATGAATAATTCATGGTAAGAAATCCTTTATGATATCAGAGGCATGTGCTATGCTGTGCTAAGTTGTTCAGTCGTGTCCAACTCTTTGAGACTCCAAGTTCAATATGCTCAGCGTTTTAATAACACTGTAGGTCCAAGATAGTAAACAAGTCTATTGAAAAAAAAAAGGAAAGAAGTCCTTTAATGGAAGCCACTTCTGCATGTCGGCCATGGGTGGACATAACAGCAGCTTTCTGCACAGCCTTTTTGAGGGTCAGGAAAGGTCTAAAAAGAAAATCAAGGCATAATTTTGACAAGAGAAGTCCGCCCATTGGCCTGGCGGACTGTGCCCACCAAGTTCCTCTGTCCATGGGATTCTCCAGGCAGGAACACTGGGAGTGGGTTGTCATTTCTTTCTCCAGAGGGTCTTCCCAACTCAGGGACTGAACTCACGTCTCTTCCCTCTCCTGCTTTGACAGGCGGGTTCTTTGCCATCAGAGCCACCTGGGAAGCCCATTAGAGCCTCAAGGGTTGTTGATTAAAACAATAATGATGTCTTTGCCCCTCGGTTGAATGGACACTGCATTCTTTATTTTTCCCATGGGTGGGAAGCAGCACTTCCGGTCCTTTGTCATCGAGTCCACACTCAACAGCGCTCATTGTGGTTTTCTGCTTTATTCTGGCAGGTCTTGTGCTGAGGGCCAGGGACGGGAGAGAGGACAGCTCCGTATGGAGATGATGCCCAGGCCGGTGTTTTAGGGGCACAGCAGTGTGGCCTGCCACCTGGCCCTTGAGACAACCCACTTATTGACACCTGGTCCTTAGCTAACAGGATCACAGCCAGATAAGTGCCTGCAAGCCTGTCAGAATTTAGAGCTTTAAAGAGTGACTGATTGAGCCCTCCACAACTCCCATTAGAGTACAGTTGCAGCCTGTTATCATGACGTGGGAGGAGCCACTTTTTTTGAATTAATTTTGCTTTACGTTGTTGTGTTGGTTTCCGTTGTACAGCAAAGGGAATCAGCCACCCATCTGGATCCTTCCCGGTCAGGTCAGCACAGAGCCCTGAGCAGGGTTCCCTGTGCTACCCAGGAGGTGTGCGTTAGTCACCTGTTTCACGCACAGTGTCAACAGTGTACCTGCTGGGAGGCTGCAACTGACGCAGGAGCTGACGGGCTGCTCCAGCCTTGGCTTCAAAGCTATCGTTGGATCCGTCCGTGAATCCACATCTATTCGTTGAGAGCCGCCCATCGGCCTGGCCGTA
Organism: Neotragus moschatus; assembly: GCA_006410615.1. NCBI lineage: Eukaryota > Metazoa > Chordata > Mammalia > Artiodactyla > Bovidae > Neotragus > Neotragus moschatus. The sequence continues at coordinate 166,786 of SJYA01001712.1, read as the reverse complement.
GGGAATTCCCACCAGGGGTGGAGGGAATTCCATTGCTTGAAAGCTTCGTGATGAGACATCTTCCCTGGCACCAAGCATACATAGTACTGTTAAAGAAAACCAGGCAAGACATGGTGGACCATGTGCCACCAGGAGGGGCTTTGGTTTGGAGAAAGCAGCAATAAGTGATGTCTGATCCTCAGCCTTTCCTGGTGGGGCGCCTTGCCTCCGTGTTGGCTGCTGACTGACCAGGGCAGGGGGTTGTTGAAGGCTGGATCAGCTGCGGCAATGTCTTAAAAGGAGACCAGAGTGAGGTCTGCCATATCGATTGACCCTTCTCTCCACAAACGATCTCTGTGTCCCTGGGCAATGCTATTTGGTAGCGTTTCGCCCACAGCAGGACTTCTTTTAAAACTAGAGCCTCGCAAACCCTGCCACTGCTTTAGCAACTAAGTTGATGCAAGATTTTAAGTCTTCTGCTGTCATTTCAACAATCTTCACAGCACCTTCACCAGGAGTAGCTGCTGGGTCATGAAACCACTTTCTTTGCTCACCCATAAGAAGCAGCTGCTCACCCTTTCAAGTCTGATCAGGAGGTTGTAGCAATTCAGCTGTGTCTTCAGGCTCCGCTTCTAATTCCAGTTCTCTTGCAGTCTCTACCACATCTGCAGTGACTTCCTCCACTCCCATCTTGAACCCCTCAAAGTCACCCATGAGGGTTGGAATCAATTTCTTCCAAACTTCTGTTAATGTTGATAGTTGCGTTTTCCCCACGAATCACGACATATTCTTAGTGATACCTAGAGAGGTGAGTCCTTTCCAGAACTTTTTCCATTGACTTTGCCCAGATCTATCAGCAGAACCACGATCTAGGTCACNTGACTTCCTCCACTCCCATCTTGAACCCCTCAAAGTCACCCATGAGGGTTGGAATCAATTTCTTCCAAACTTCTGTTAATGTTGATAGTTGCGTTTTCCCCACGAATCACGACATATTCTTAGTGATACCTAGAGAGGTGAATCCTTTCCAGAACTTTTTCCATTGACTTTGCCCAGATCTATCAGCAGAACCACGATCTAGGTCACCAAGAGCCTTACAAAATGAATTTCTTAAATAATGGGACTTAAAAGTTAAAGTTTCTCCTTGATTCACAGGCTGAAGAATAGATGTTGTGTCCACAGGCATGAAAGCAACATGAATCTCATTGTCCAGCCCCATCGGAGTTCTCCACTAGGTGCCTTATGAATGAGCAGTAATATTTTGAAAGGAATATATATTTCTTTTTCCTGTGCATTGGGTCTCAAGAGTGGGTTTAAAATAGTAAACCATGTTGCCAGTAGATGTGCTGACATCCAGGCTTTTTCATTCCATTAATTGAGCACAGGAAGGGTTCAGTTCAGTTCAGTCACTCAGTCGTGTCCGATGCTTTGTGACCCCATGGACTGCAGCACACCAGGCCTCCTTGTCCATCGCCAGCTCCTGGAGCCTGCTCAAAATCATGTCCATTGAGTCAGTGATGCCATCCAGCCATCTCATCCTCTGTCGTCCCCTTCTCCTCCTGCCCTCAATCTTTCCCAGCATCAGGGTCTTTTCGAATGAGTCAGTTCTT